>OV651814.1:61497152-62038340 GCA_927349885.1 Psylliodes chrysocephalus | reverse complement strand
AAGAGAGGGAGAGAGAGAGAGAGAGAGGAGAGAGAGAGAGACGAGAGAGAGTGAGAAGAGAGAGAGAGAGATGAAGAGAGAGAGAGGAGAGAGAGAGAGATGAGAGAGAGAGAAGAGAGAGAGAGAGAGAGAGAGAGAGAGAGAGAGACTGCCAAAGGGAATAGTCCCTTGTAGGACAAATCCGTTTCCCATCCTCTGAATCATCGTCAGGAAGTTAGGGTCCTTAGGCCCATCCCGTCTGAACTTTACCCCCCCTAGCCGTGTGTTGTCTAGAGGCCAACTTAAATACAAATTGGGCCCCTCTATATAACTCGTGGTTACCACTAAGAAGGGACTTTTAGGGTCAGTCAAAAGGCCTATAATATCAGTCGATGAAGAAGGATGTAAATTAAGTCTGCATCACCAACAAAACAATTGTACAAAATCTTTTATTTTTTCCAAAAAAACTTTTAACTAAAAAGAGTTGCAAGAGAGTTTATTTATTTACCATAAAACATGGTCAAAATGTAACTGTTGTAGCTAAAGCGGACACATATGATTTTATTTAAAGTTCCCCGTGTGAAACATGAATGAAAATAGAATTTCTCACCTGGTACACTAGCCTTAATTAAAGTATGAACTTGAGGAAAATGTCTGCTAATTTTTGACTGGGCTTCATGTCATTTCTATCACACAATTGTTGAAGAGATATGAAGTTACTTTGTTCTTTTCACTAAGCAGTACTACCTATGAGTTGCAGCCCATTGACAAATCAGTATCTAGGTCCTTTGAACATCATTAAAACAACAAGTTCATTTATACTGGACGCAACATTTTTTTAACAAAGCATCAGTTTGGAAAAAATCTTCTTAAATATATGGGACGAAGAGGTATAAATCTGGATTTAGAGCGACAGAAATATTTTTTCTACAATCCAGGTGCAATTCCGGAAGAATCATTTGCACCAAGTCTAGTTAGAGAGCAACCATATAGAAATAAACTCACTTATATAGAAGGACATAACCAGCGCCAAAAGACACTATCTTCACAACCAAGTTGTTTAGGCAAATACCTATCTCTAGCTTCAAAAAAAAACAATATCCACGACTCAGTTGTTCCAGTGAACATCTGTCTTTCACCAAACCTTTATAAATTAAGGTTTAATCTCACGAGAAAAGCACATGTAGATATTGCTCATCGTCCAGTGACAGTTCAACGAGTTATGCAACTAAAGAAAGTTGTGATGACGACGTGGATATAAGAAGATAATAATCCAGAATCAAACAAGAACCAGTCATTCTCCTGAATTTTTAAAAATACTAGAAAAAACGTCAACAGTGACGAAAAATAAAAAAAAAGTCAATTAACAGCATAGCTTTGATAGTGAAAAAGACAGTATTTACATAGAAAAAATGGTAGAAAACAAAAAAAAAAATTAAACACAAGAAAACCAATAACTAACAAAGGTTAACAAACACGGTGAACTATGGTAATATAAAATGTGTTAATATGCACATTTGCTTCACCTGCTTAAAATATGTGCATAATTAATGTGTAGGTTTTACAAAATAAGATAAGACCTCGATTTATTTGTTAACTAAAATTAAATATTTTAATGCTTGTTTCTTTAAGTAATGTTTAATTATTTGACTGTTTATTGTAATGTAGAAGATTGGATATAGTACTAACCTTGAGCTAATGTTATTAGTGATCTTGACAAATCGTCATTAATTTAAAATAATGATAAAATGTAAAAAACTAAAATATGTAATAAAGTGTATTTTTTTATTAATTTAACAATTAAACGTGTCTCAACAGCTATGGTTATTGACACGATACAATGAAATATAATAAACCATTTGCTTAATATATTTCAAACAACATTATTGATAAGAATATTTATTAAAAATTCTCTTATTTGGTCATAAGGGCCAATATCTCTTAATATCTCTTAATGGAATACTAGTGGCACAATTGTCTACATAAAAGCTGTTTCCTAATTGCTGAATTATTTCATCTGAATGGTTTGGATCAGGAGTTAATAATTTAATTTTTTCAGCGAGATGGTATTTTGTTTTAGCTCCTAGCAAGTATGGACTACTTTTAACACCAAATGCCTTTTTTTAAGAGTGCTCTAGCAAGAATATAGTTACTTGCTAGTGGAGGATGCCCATCTATCTAAGGTAACCAAACTACTACGTACCGGCCTTCAGTATCCGTTCTAATGGTTTGTATAAAAAATTCCTTTGTCGCTAACTCCAAATCTTGTTGGATTTTTTCTGCGTTAGTTTAGTAATTACTAGAACGTCTAATCTCTACAAATCAGCTACTGAAGTATCATTTACGAATAAAGAATAAAAAAAGAGTCCGGCCTAACCTAGTACCTACTGACTTGACCTGTAGAACTGGCCCGCTACATCTGCACCGAATAATACGTCTATAGGACTTGTATCTTGGGTGTCGGACAAGACAATATTTAAGGCACGCAATTCTTCTATCCAAGGTCCAAAAAAGATCGACAAGATATTCTGCCAAATTTTAGTCTGATCCAAAGCCTTAAACTTACATGTATAGGAACCTACATTTAGCGATACATCAACCCCCAAATAGCAACTGAACCATCGTTTTAGACCGCTTAGACTCATATCCAATTTCTGCATGGATGATTTTAAAATATACGACCTCTGTGAACCGGTATCTATTAAAATACGAACCATTTTGAAACCATTTCTCCATAACAGGTTAACTCGAAAAGTTTAAAGGAATACATGTCCTCCTGAGTGATTAGATAATGATTGCTTAGTCGACTGGCATGTACCCTCTGAATCAACCTTTTTGGGTGGTTTACTAATCTGGTATTTTAATTTAAATAGACTCGGACACATTATTGTCAAACGTGGCTTGTTTATTAGAATACACCTAACAGTCTCTCTACATTTTCTATCACTATGTCCACCTTTTAGGCATCTGTACCATGCATTTTTATTAGAAGTGCATTTACGCTTTTGCTCTAATGAGTAATTTTGAGCTTTAAAACCGGTTTCATTTGGATGCGATCCGCCACAAAAAATGCACGTTAAAGCATGATTTACTAGATCACAGGCAGTGGGTGTAATCAAAGTGGTAATAATGTCTTTTATTAGTAGAAGTGGATTTGTTGGTTTCAGAACTAAAACCAAATCGTTCATTAGCTAATAAAATAAGCTGTTTATATTCCACCTAACCTTTTTAAAACGACATTAATCTCTTGAATCTAATTTTAAATTGAGCAATATAAATTTAAAAAATTTGTAAAATTGCTTTCACTGAAAGATAACGCAATACCTAGTATTTCCTGGGGATGCCAATTGCCGTAGAATTAGGCACTAGTTACCAAAAGAGCGTGTCATGTATCTATTAGTTATCAGTTATGACGGGCTTACGATCAAAGTGCCTGTGTACATTATTACTATTTATAAGTTATTAAATATAACTTTTCTTTGACAGGTGTTGTCTTTATATTATACCTATGTGTTGTCTTCTGTCCCAATTACAAATATTACTATTGGTAAGTCCTATACAAGAGTAGTGAAACTATTTTGAACATATCCCTAAACACCCGACTAATCCCTTATTCTTATAAATTTACAGTTGAAACATTTTAAAAAATCATTCAGGTTTTCAAATGTGACGAACCTGGGCTCGTTGTAAGACCGGGCCCGGCTCGTTGTATCTATACACGCCTTAAAAATAAACATCACTGAGACAAAGAAACTACCTTAAATACGATAGTTCACCTAATGTCATATAGAATATGGCATATTTCAGCATATAGTGTCAAAATTTTAAATTTTATTTTTACTCACATATTTCTAACCTATCTAGTTTGCACTAAAACCTAATTATTAAAATTTTTATAACCAAAAATACCACCAAATTGTATATTTCTCACCTAGCCCATAAACTATTTATTGATCTTCCATCGCTACGATTATCCATCTATTTTGCAGCACAAAATCTGCACATTATTAAAGCTGTAAGGGTATACAAATCAATAATTGATAACACTGGCAACAATTCCAATTTTTATTTTCTCGTCGCAATCCCTGGATGACAGCTTACTATTAAATAGTTTCGTTATGAGTAAAATTTAATACTAACTCCATAATCCCTCCGTGATCCACGCGGAAGTTTTGTTCATATCCGGTAGCCCAAAATTGTCAAACACATATTGAAATACCTGGCTAACCGAAGCCATAGGAATTCCACTCAGACACACATATTTAATCCTTTCAAAATAATTATACGATTAAGCAAACTTTCAATTAATAATCTTGTTGTAATGCTGAATATTTGCCGGTATAAATTGGAGTAGGGTGACATAATCCCGATTCTGATGGCGTAATTAATTTTCTCCCATCGTTAAATGTAGCAGAGTTTGAGCTCGTTAGTAAACCGGTGGACGCTGATTAGAGAGGACCCACTATCTATCCCTCTAATAGAATGGATGATCGCTTCGAAAATTAACCGACCAATAGTTTGAATCTTTGCGGTTGGTTCCACTGTCGCTTTATTAATTTAAATTGTTAGTTTAAATTCTAAATTACAGGTGGGTCATCGAATCAATTAAGTGCTCTCTCAATAATCCAAAGAATCTATCCGTTGCAATGTAATTAATGAGAAACTGGGTCACTAAACGTTCTTATTTATTTTTTTTCCAAATATATTTTGTAATATGTTAATAGGCAATTTTAAGCTCTAGCTATTAGTCCAATATTGTGTGTTTTTTTACGTTTTGTATAAATTCAAAATATTTTAAATCTTGACACGAAATGGTCCAAAATAAACAATGTCACCCTTCTCAGTCATTGTTCTAAAGGAAATAGACTATAGGTTTGTTTTGGTTCACGTTCTAGAATTGTTCCAGAACCATGCGCAGAACAATTGCACAATGGTCCTTAATTCTGAACAGTTTATTTATTTATTTATTTATTCACGGGTAACCCCATTTAAAAAAAAATACAATTAAGTAGAATAAAAACAGCAAAATAAATACTGAACTAAATACTAAACTAATACTAATATAGGTAATATAAAATACAATACAAAGTATAACGGCATCAAATAACAATAATAAAATTATAATGCACATAAAATGTTAAACTTCCATATTATTTAAATAAGTCTTGAGAACATTAATACTTCCAAAAATATCACAATTTTCACATTTCAACTTATTACATTCACGTTACATTCGACTTACTGGTGAATTAAAAGCATAATTAGTGGTATGTAGTCGTATATTAAATAAGTCGAATTGTCTAGTCCTACTAAACGTATTAAAATTAATAAGACCTCTAGCCGAAGCAATGAAGCACTAAAAAGGCCAAAGTTCCTGGGTTTTTCCGTGCAAGTCGCATCGGAATGCGATTTTTTGCATTCGCTTGCAAAAATTATTTGTATCATTCCCCCGTAATTTCCGGGCCATACAAACCGGAAATTGCATTGCTGCAGCCAAAAATGCATTAAAAAAATACATTATTTGAGAGGCCTCTTGGATGATTTCAAAACTTCTTAAATAAGTGCCAGAACTAGCCCAGATCGGGTGCTCGGGGGTTTTCGAGGTCCCTGATCACGATTATGATGTCTAAATTGACCCACAGCCGACCTGGAGCTCAGGAACGTCGACGAACGTCATCTTCGTGGGACTCTCCCAAAATTCACGCGGGGAAGGAGGACAACTAGGCGATCGGGGTTTTTTTGGTTCGCTGAATCCAAATATGGCATCGGACACCCCGGACACCTGGTGCGCCCAAACCTCGACCTGGACGTCATCTCCGAGAATTTTCCTTACAATATCGACAAGAACAACCCAAAAATGATTGAGCGGAGTTTTTTGGAGCGCTGAATCTAAATTTTACGACGAAAACGACCCCCTAAACACCTGGTGCTCCGGAACTTGGCCCTGAACGTCATCCCCGAGGGGTTTCCAGACATAATTGAAAAAGACGAACCGAAAATCGTTCCGGGGAGTTTTTTGGGGCGCTGAATCCGAATTTCACGTGGAAAACGACCCCCCGAACACTTGGTGCGCCCTAACCTGACCCTGAACTTCTTCACCGAGGTTTTCCAGACCCAATTGAAAAAGAATATTATGGAACTAATATTCTGTGGATGCAAAGGAGATTGTAATCTGAACACCTGTAGTTGCAGGAAGCACGGCCTACCTTGCAATCTTGCCTGTAAAATTTGTGAAGGTTCAACTTGCCTTAACACTGAAAGATATTCAGATGAAAACGTTAATGTGCCAGAGACAGAGGCCTCAGATGAGGGAGATGTTCCCCATATGAATACATCAGTCGATGACGAAGAAAATAACCAGACACATTTGAGTTATTAATTAATTAAGGAATGACAAACTTACAGGTTCATTGTATTTGATTTGAGGCCAATAAAAATTGTGTTACTGTAAATTACATAAATATTGCGTTTCTATTCATTCTCTTTCTTTCTTTCTCACGTAATCTAGAATCAACAATTGCACACGGCTATTGCAGTATTGACGCCTCGGAGATGACATCCAGGTCTAGGTTCAGACGCACCAGGTGTCCATGCGGTGTTCGCCGATACCATATTTGAATTCAGCCACCCCAAACCCCCCCCTTTAACGATTTTCAGTTCATATTTTTCAATTAGGTCTGGAAGAACCTCGGTGAAGACGTTCAGGGCCAAGTTAGGGCGCACCAAGTGTTCGGGGGGTCGTTTTCCACGTGAAAGTCGGATTCAGCGCCCCAAAAAACTCCCCGGAACGATTTTCAGTTCGCCTTTTTCAATTGTGTCTGGAAACCCTTCGCGGATGACGTTTAGGGCCAAGTTCCGGTGCACCAGGTGTTCAGGGGGTCGTTTTCGACGTGAAATTTAGACTCAGCGCCCCAAAAACTCCACTCAATCATTTTCGGGTTGTTGCTGTCGATATTGTGAGGAAAATTCTCGGAGATGACGTCCAGGTCGAGGTTTGGGCGCACCAGGTGTCCGGGGGGTATTTGCCGATGCCATATTTGGATTCAGCGACCCAAAAAAACCCCTATCGCCAACACAAAACATGGCCAAAATCTCAAAAACAAAATTACTTGCAGAAAAGCGTAAGCGCAAACATATCAATTCCGAAACAGTTCTCGCTTTAGGCCAGAACCGACGTTACTGTTCGAGAATGGTAATAGAACCATTCCCAAGAAAAACCAAAACACAGAACTTACAGGTTCGGAACAGTTCTGGCGAAACCAAAACAGCAAATATCTACTGCGCAAGCTCCAAAGGTTCTGGAAGAGTTCGAGAACAGTTACGAAAATAAACCAAAACAAAGCTTATATTATTAGCAGGAAATATATATTTAACATAAATAAATTTTATTCGATCAACTACAAACAACTGATAACCCCATTTCATCTAGGTTAACCTTCAAACTAGTTATATGACTATTTTTGCCGGACATTCGAAACTGCACCCGGAAACGGTCAGGTAGAATTTTTAACAACGATACAACTAAACTGCATCCGCGGTGCAAATTTTATTACTACTAAAATTCTACGAAAATTTAACCAGTGTTTTCAAATGTAATTTTTGAAAGTAAGTACCTACCTAAAAACTAAAAGAAATATACATAAAAGATACTTTATTTAACCCTTATCAGAGAAATGTTAGGAAATTGGACATGCATGTAACAGAATCAGTTTTCAAAAAATGTTGGCCAATAAAACAGTAAAACGGTGGCAGTGCAGTAAGCGAACATGTAAGTCATTTGTGAAAACCCAAGGATCTGACGATACAATAGTGCAATCACTTTTGGATCACAATCATGAAAAGTTATCCGATGAAGTTTTTAACAGACATCTCGTGAGTAATTCAGTTAAGATAAAGCGATGGAGGACATTTGTGAAAAATCATTAAAACTCATTGGAAACGAAATTATAAATTCTGCAGTCGAGACCTTAACCATAAAGGACATTGTAAGATTGAGGCAAAATACATAAAATGCTAGATTTTCTCTTCTTTTTAAAAATCCTAAAAATATTTCTGAATTTCATATGGCAATTGAGTCTCTCCTATTTTAACCAATCACAAAGAAAACGTCTTGCTTAAAAATGACAAAAAAAAATAATATTGTCATATTTTCGTGTTTATCAGACCTTAAATTTTTGACATCTGTTTCTTGTTGGTATGTTGATGGTACATTTAAATATTGTCCACGTTTTTTTACTCAGTTGTTTACAATTCATGCTCTTAAAAATGATCATTTCATTCCATTATTTTCTTGTCTCCTACCTAATAAAAAATTCTTATCATACAATCTTGTTTTTAAGTATATAATAGAGGAGTGTGTCACACTTAACCACCCTGTTTCGCCAAAAATGAAAACAGCAGATTTTGACATTGCTGTTCATAAAAGCATCTGCAAGGCGTTCTCAGCAGCAAGTCTACGAGGTTGTCGCTTTCACTTAGGGTAGTCATGGTACCAAAAAATTCAGTAATTGGGCTAATCTACCGAGTACCCAAAAAAGGGAAAGAATGGAACAGAAATATCAAAGTTTTTAACCTTTGTTTTTGGATTACCATTTCTTCATCCTGAAGATGTAGGCGACATTTTCGCAACACAAATTAAGCCTGTCAATAAAAAAGTTACGCAGTTTTGTGATTATCTCGTTGGCAATTATATTGCAGAAGACTCATCTTTATTTATATGGGCAGATCATTCTTCTTCTTTGCAGAGAACCACCAACTGCTGTGAGTCTTTTCATTCGAAATATAATGCATTTTTTATATTATATTTTACAGATTTAATAAACATTTAAATATGTAGTTGTTGTTGAATTATTGCCCATTAGTTAATTTACAAAATACCTAGATTATTTAATAAAATAACAGTTACTAAAATAAAGTTACTAAAAAGAATCAATATTCTTAAAATCTTACTGGCTAAAAAATATTTTTTGAAAATGTTTCTGACTGAATAAAAAGAGAACATTTGTAGAATTTTTAATAAACAACGCAAAAGGTGGCAACAATGGCTCAATTTTACAGCTAAATTTGTTTAGTCTACGATAAGTGACTCTTACCTTATGGGGATGCAATTTCGTTGTAAACTTTTTCGAGTCAGGTAGGAAACCCTTTTTTGGGATGCAGTTTGGTAAAAGCCATTTTTCCTCTCCCATTCCTGAACATAGATTATATAATTTTCCTTTATGCTGTTGTAAATTATTTACCTCTTTTGTTTTTATTTCAGTTTTAATTTCAACAAAACACCAAAAATTTATATATTCTGTTTTAATTCATTTCTTTTTATCATCTGTTCATTTTCTTTTTATCTTCTTTCCGTCTTTGTTTCATCTTCTTTTCATCTTCATCTTCTTTTCATCTTCATATCATTTTCATCTTCATCTTCTTTTCAACTTCTTTTCATATTCTCAGATTAAATTCATAATAGCATCACAGTACGTCAGCGTAACGTAGTATCAGTTTGTGTAATGTCACATTTTCTTTTAATAGAGTCATGGCTTTAGGTATTACTGGCAGCCTGGTATTGTTTGCTAACTTTGTTTTAATTAAATGTAATAAATTTGGATTAATTAATTTTAGGTAAACTACATGGAATTTACTTGCAAATAGTAAAATTAATAGGTTTCGTGATTAAGGTGATAACACAAAAATATCAATTCTAGAACTATTAAAATCGGACCCCAGTGTTCTGTAGTATAATTTAAAAAAAGCACAATTATTACAGGTAATTAACTAACTATCCAGTAACTATGGAATGTTACTAATTCACAGTTTCATTATAAACTAAATTCAATTGATTGTTGCAAATATTTATTGACATACAGTACTTGACACCCGAAACCGTCTTGAAGAGTTTTTAGGCATTGACTAATAATAAAACCCTAAGAACCACGGCAGGTTTGTCAAAAAACTCTAGATTCTATATTATGCCTACTTTTAGTCAGGGGTGGTTTCTCCATTAGTTTATTTGTGCAGTGAACACCCAGTTAAATTTCATAAAAACACATTATTTTAATATTACATAAATAACATAAATATATAAATTTAATTTTAATATTTTTATTTTCATACGTATTAATCCATATTTTTTGGAGAATCATTGTCCTCTGGCTAATCGCGTCTTTGTGGTACAGTATACTTAAGTATACTGTGTCTGTGGCGCATTTTAATGAGTAAGCCTAACACGAGTGAGACGATATGCCGAAAGCATATAGCTAAAAAGAGAAGACTGCACGCTAACAGATCCTTCAAACTGTCAAAGAACACATTAAATGGCACGCTGCTGAAAGAAAAAAGCCAAGGGACATCTTTTTGTTCTTCGTCCAACAGAATATGTATTGCACATTTTGTCGACTGTATTCACACCCCCCTTTGTGGCATATAGTCTAATATAATTTCCGGTTTGTTGCTATCTGGGTCGATTGAGGAGTCTTCGTGCATAGTTGAAATTAGAACAACGCATTTATTTTTTTGGACATGTGAAACTGTCGTCACATTCTTTTGAAATCCAAAAATGGATGTTCCAACCAATCTATTTTTATTTAGCAAAAACTCAGCAGCTTCCGTTTATTATTTTTTTTTTTTCAGGGTTCCAATAAATGTTATTTTGTCGTCCAAGAGTTCTAATGCCAAAGGATAACTTGAATACCAATTATCGCAAGTTAAATTCCGATTGCTTCCTTCTAACAGCCGGTAAACTATGGCAAATGGTGTATTTGACTGGGTGTGTGGGCCGTCTGATTGTTTTCCACAGTACAACTCCAAATTACTTACATAAAAGGATTTAGCGTCACAAAGTACAAACACCTTCAACCCATATTTGGCAGTTTTGTTTGGTATGTATTGGACAAAGCTGCACCTCCCTCTAAATGCAATCAACATTTTGTCTATTGTCATAAATTCACCAAAAGAGTAGTTTTTTTGCAATTAATTACAAATTTGTCTAAAATAAACCGCACTGTGGCCAATTTATCTGTTTTCTTTCTTGTCATTCCTTGTTGTTTTTTCATTAAATCTAATGTGTGCAAGTAAAAAAAGAAACCTTTAATAGTTCATGGTAGCTCGAAATATTTCTGATCCGGTTCCATTTTTTGTCCATAATTCCAGAAAATGAATGTGGTTTTGCTTCTTCGTTTCAGATAAAATTAATAAGCCTGTAAAAGCTAGTATTTCAGTTTTGGTGACGTCCTTCCAGTCTCGTGCTCGATCAAAATTTGGCCGATTTCTTGAAATTTCCAAATTAGTACATTGAATAATGTATTCGATCATTTTATCATCGAAAATGTTTAAGAAAGCAATTGTCTCATCTGTTATATTACATGTGCATTGCTTTGGCCCTTGTATTGTTTTTATTATATTTTTTATTTTGGACTTAGTAGATCCATTCATAGGGTAGTTTTATACCAAACTGTTTTTTATCTTTTCTACATACTGACTTTCTTTATTCGCCACTAGTACCGAGAGAAGGACATCTTCAGAGTCAGAATGTTGATCATCTTCCACTTCTTCTTCATCTTCTTGTTCGCTTATTTCTCGTTCAAAATTCGAATTGTGTTGTTCTTGCTCTATACCTTCACTTTCATCAAATATGTCTCCTACCCCTCCTACTTCCTCTTCCTAATCCGTATTACATATATCCTGGGCCAGAGCTTCTAATTCATTTTGAGACAATATTTTAGGATTTTAGGTTAATATTTACCTACATACACACTTGATTTTTGTAAAAAATGTTAAAAGTAAAACATTTACATATACTTACATAATTACTCGCGTTGGTGTATTCTGTACACCACGACAAATTTCTCGGAATATCTCACCTACTACTTCAGCGATCAAAACCATACTAATAGTACATCTGGAAGACACATTGAGCGAAGCAAAGCTGGCTCGGCAATACCAAATAAGCCACAGCATGAAATCGGCAGCTTTTGGCGCCACTTTGGTGTATTTTTACACCAGTGCGAGTAGTTGAAGGTTAAAATATGAGATGCTAAGATTTGAGATTGTAACTTTACACACGTCATGTTGGCAGATAAAAAATGTCAAAAGGTCAATTTTCTTCAAATCATTTGCCATCTGTTTGCTTCATCTGTCATTTGTTCTTCACGGTCACATACTTTGATTTTCTCTTACTATACGGAAAATGGTCGAACTGCGCAGCTTTCTGAGTGCCTTTTAAAAGGAGATAGAAAACTCCGCCATTTTGATGCCTTATTTGTTGGAGTTACGCAAATAAAGGGACTCTAGTACACAAAACGGGTTGTATTTAATGTTATATACAACTTACAATATATATAATATCGGAATGAAATATATCTATCCAAAATATATCATGTCAATATTGACAGGAGATATATTCTCTGCAAGATTCAATTAGTATGCAGTGATCATCCTAACACCTCCTCTTCAATGCATACTAAAAATAGAACTAACAAACCAAAACGAAAAATAAAATATTTTATCCTTTTATTAAACCAAGATCTTCCACAATTCTCTGGAATTTTCCCTTTTCTAATGCCTTCGTAAATATATCCGCCAACATATCTTGAGTCGGCAAATAGTGTATATCAATAATTTTTTCTTCTACTAGCTCTCTTACGAAGTGATGACGCACATCTATGTGCTTACTCTTGGGACTAATTATTTTATTTTTAGATAGACTAATCGTCCCCATGTTAT
Source organism: Psylliodes chrysocephalus (assembly GCA_927349885.1). Lineage (NCBI taxonomy): Eukaryota > Metazoa > Arthropoda > Insecta > Coleoptera > Chrysomelidae > Psylliodes > Psylliodes chrysocephalus. The sequence continues at coordinate 62,025,650 of OV651814.1, read as the reverse complement.
CACATAATATGTTTAAAGGTCCATTGCTTTCCCGGTTAATCTCCTTTTCTAATTGCCGGATCCACAAAGCTTCTTGTGCAGTAAAAGACAACGCCATGTATTCCGCTTCTGTAGTCGACAAAGCGATTGTTCGTTGTTTTTTACTGAACCAGTTTACTAGGCCTCCTTCAAACATAATACAGCATCCCGTTATAGAATGTCTGTCCGTATTGTTACCCCAATCAGCATCAGTATAAAAAAGTAGATTTTTATTTTTATTTCCATTATATTCCAGTTTGTAATTAATTGTACCCTTAAGGTATCTAAAAACTCTTTTTACTGCTTGCCAGTGACTGGTTTTTGAGCAATTATTGAACCTACTGAGGGTATTGACACTGTAAGATATATCTGGTCTGGATATTTGACTTAAATATAGTAAACTTCCAACAGCTTCCTGATAAGGTGTGTTATTTAAGTCTTTATCGTCGGAATTAAACTTAAGACCCACTTCCATTGGAGTACAAACTGGCCGGGAATCCTCCATGTTAAATTTCTTTAATATATTCTTTATATACTCTTGTTGATCTATCCAAATTTTTCTTTCTTCCAAGTTCCTAGTAATTCTTATTCCAAGACAATTTTTTGCCTCTCCCAGGTCCTTCATTAAAAATGTATTCTTTAATTTACCCTTCAGATCTTCGACTAATTGGGTATTGTTGTAGAATAACAAAAAATCGTCAACATATATCGCTACAATTAGAAGTTCAACATTTCCCATTTTAAAATAAATGCAAGGGTCTGCCTGAGATTGTATTAAATCAAAATTTTTTAATACATTATCTAACTTCTTATTCCAACATCTACCACTCTGCTTCAGACCATATATTGATTTTTTTAATAACCATACTTCGTCATTATCACTAATTAGTTCATTGGGGGCTTAACATATATCTCTTCATCGATATCCCCATACAAATAAGCTGTAGTTACATCCATTTGATCTATCATAAGATTTTCTCTTGACGCAAGTGCAAACAAATAGCGTAATGTCGCATACTTTACTACTGGAGAAAATGTTTCTTGGTAATCTCTACCGTATTTTTGGGAGAATCCTTTTATGACAAGGCGAGCTTTATATCTTAAGTCATTTTCTCCATCTTGTTTTATTTTATAGACCCATTTTGTTTTTAATAACTTTTTATCTGATGGCACATCCTTTGCAACAATATAAGTTTCATTTCTCAACAATGAGCCATGTTCTTCGGACATTGCTTTTATCCATTTATCAGAATCGATACCCGATAATACTTCTTCGGGGGTTTCTGGCTCAGTTAATTCTTTACTTTGAAAAGTATAGTACGAGATGTAGTCATCATATTGTTTCGGTTTCGGTATACGTTTTGAACGTCTCACTCCAGATTCGTTTCCACTAGTAGTTGCCTCCGATTCTTCCATCATGTTACTCTCATCTGTTAAATGTCTGTCCTCGTGTTCACATCTGTTTATTTCGCTATCTGTTGTAATTACATCTTGTATATTTGAGTCTACTATTACCTGATTTTCGTTTTTTACTTCTTCTTCTTCTTCTAATGTATCTTTGCGTAATAAATCTTTTCTTTCCTCATTATCAGGATCATTTCCATTTTCAAAGAAAACTGCATCTCTACTTACTGTAATGATTTTTGTGATTGGATCTATAAATCGCCATCCCTTAACATTTTCAGGATAGCCCACAAATACTAGTTCTTTTGCTTTTGGGTCCCATTTATGTCTTTTTTCTCTTGGAATATGTACTAGCGCTTTGGAACCAAAAATTTTTAAATGTGAAATGTCTGGGGTTTTACCAGTCCAAGCTTCTTTGGGTGTTTTACCTTTTACACTTTTAGTAGGTGAACGATTATACAAATACGCCGCAGTACTCGTAACTTCGGCCCAATATTCTTTTGGCAGTTCTGAATCGATTAACGTACTTCTTGCTTTTTCGACTATTGTTCTGTTAAGTCGTTCTGCCACACCATTTTGTTGTGGCGTATAAGGCACAGTTTTTTCATGCTTTATTCCATTCTGTTTAAGAATGTTTTCAAAAATATGTCCAGTATATTCTCCGCCATTATCTGAACGCAACGTTTTAATCCTATTCCCTGTCTCATTTTCTACTAGTGCTTTAAACTCTAAGAATACTGTAGGTATATCATTTTTGTTTTTGACAAAATATACAAATACTTTTCTGCTATAATCGTCGACCAGTAAAAAAATATATCTTGATCCTCCAAATGAAATTTCTTCCATCGGACCACAAATATCAGTGTGGACAAGCTGTAATGTTCTAGTGGATTCTCTCATACTTGATTTAAAAGGTTTTCTGACTTGATTTGCCTAATACAAATTTCGCATAGCTCATCATTTTTTTTAAATTGCTCCATACCTGTTGACCAATCCCTTAGAATATTTAAGGCTTTCCTATTCAAATGACCTAGTCGACGATGCCATAACATTGATTTATTGACTGTATTGATATTATTAGCTTTTCTGGAACTAAAAGCTTTCTTTGAGCTATTCAAATCAATCTGATAAATTCCGTTTATTTCTTTAGCTGTAGCAATAGTTACCCCTTCTATATTTTTTATATATCCTCCTCTTCTATTAAAAATTACAGTGTACCCTTTCTCGATAATTTTACTAACAGACAACAAGTTAGCAGCAGCTTCTGGAATATATAATGCTTCTCTAACAATTATCTCGTCTTGACATCCATGTAAATTCACCGTCAGTGGCACATCCCCGCTAGCTTTGGCCGTAATTTGTTTGTTATCAGCAGCTATTATATTTTGTTTAGATTCTTGTACATTTGTTAGTAACTCGTTGTGGTTGGTTATATGTGAGGAGGCGCATGAATCTAAATACCAGCATTCTTCTTCTGATAATTTCTCTTGAGTATATAGTGCGAAAAAAGACTTCGGTTGAACACTTTTACACTACTTTCTCCATCTTTACGTGTGCGACAAAATTTGGCTGAATGTCCTTGTTTACCACAATTATAACATTCAAATACATTTCTCCTTTGAGAATAGAGCGCTGTTTCATCAGTTTTATTATCTGAATATTTTAAATCTACATCTTGCAATAGTTTTACTTTTATAGAATCAGCAGATATTTTTATACCAGAACTTTCTAGTCCCATTATCATTGGCTTATATTCTTCTGGCAATCCTGCCAACATTAACGTTCCTATCCATTCAGAATCTATTTCTAGCCCAATATCATTTAGTTTTTGAGCTGTAGTCATTATATCGTTTACATACTTTTCTACCGTATCGTAATTTTGTAGTTGTGTGCTGACTAACTTTCTTAATAAACCAACTCGCCTTGTTAGCCCCGAATCTTCAAAAGTTGTTTTCCAAGGTCTTCCAAGCGTCTTTTGCAGTCTTTGTACATTGGACTATGAGGGTAGTTAATGGGGTCTATATACAAAATTATCTTAGCAAGAGCTTTTCGGTTTTTCACTGGGTCAACTTTCTCGCCTTCAATTACATCCCACAAATCATCGAATTCTAACATTGCCTTCATTGCGAATTTCCATGATGAGAAATTATCTCGGCCCTTTAATTTTTCGATTGTAGGATTACTGTTAGCCATGTCTATGCTATTCACTTCTAAATCCCTGGGCTCATAACCTGTTGGAGTTAACGCAAATAAAGGGACTCTAGTACACAAAACGGGTTGTATTTAATGTTATATACAACTTACAATATATATAATATCGGAATGAAATATATCTATCCAAAATATATCATGTCAATATTGACAGGAGATATATTCTCTGCAAGATTCAATTGGTATGCAGTGATCATCCTAACATTATTACGTGTTGCCTACATCTTGGCGCAATATTTTTAATATTTTGCTTTCTGCTGTCAGTGTCAGTGAACAAGTTTTGAGGTTTTAAATATCATTTTGTGTTTTAGACGTGATTTACACGATTATTTTTAATTAATTGGTGATTGTATGTTATTTTTTAGTGCTTTGTTGGTCTCTTTTCATTGTCTAAATATCAGGATGTATAGACTACCAGTTTAAAATTTAGGAAATATATGTGTTGCCTAACCTATTAGTAAAGGCACAGTTTATTGCTAAAGAATCAATTAGCTTACTCAGACTAGTTGAATATTCCAAAATAACATCCACTCCAGGGATACAAATTCAGGATGCGCAGAAGACTGCTGTTTGAATATAGGCGGTTGTCATATATTGTATTATCCAAGTTGCGCAGTCTATAAACTGGAACATTGAGATTAAAAGTGCCGACGCAGAGTGAGCGAACATATTCTTTAGCTTTAAACTGTGGTAAAGGCATCAAAATGGCCGCGCCCTATGTTGGGCATATCGGACCTCTCTCTTTCGCCGTATAGTAATCAAAGTATGTGTTCATCGACAGATTTCTGAATGAAGTCGTTATGTTTTGTTTTTTCACCCCAGAAAAAAAAGTAAATTTGTCAAGACAAAGTCAATCCTCTACGCTACCCCAACAAAGAGGAGTCCAGACATCCCAGATCAATCCAATGATGGTGTCTTTGAAGGGCTAAACACTGGTAACTGCCATCAGTTTTGATTTTTCGCGTTGCTTTTTATCTTTTTTCGATGTCCTTGTTCCCATCGGGACGATTACGTGAAGAGCCGTCTTTTTCAAACATTCTTTTAAACATTACGCTGCTTAGTAATTGTTTTCACTGAACTGTGCGATTTTACTAATAATTCCTCTTCAATATATTTTTTGTCAAGTAATTTGCAACTTTCGTATTCTTTATTTAGTTTGCTTAAAACTGTTAATCATCTTTTGGAAGTCTTTATGATGGCATTTGTGCCGAAAGCGCTCTACTAATTTTATTAAACTATCAGATAAAAATAGATAGATGTCTTAAAACTTGCACACTTTAAATTGGTTTTTCATTCTATCCCAACCTTTAAAATATTTATAAATATGTAAATATATGTCACTGAAGTATCTTTAATACTTGATATTATTGGTATTGGTACTTAATATTATATTGGTTTATTGTTCTTTAGACATTGTCTATTTCTATTCTTTTACCATAGAGCATACATTCTTTAAGGAACTATCTAGTGTTCTAAAAGTACTGAAGTATATAGTATGAACTATAATTAAAATTGTAAAGTAGTTTCATAATAATTGTAATTTTATTATTAGTGTTTTTGTTGTACAATAATTTTTAGATACATTTTGCCTTTTAACTGGCCTAAAATATAAATATACATCATTTCTCAAAATATTGATCTACATTGTCACGTAAAATCGGCGTAAATAACTGCAAACATGAATGTTTGCTTCTTTATATTCATAACGATACTTAGTGCAAACATGTTGTCAGATCATATCCGTTGTATCACAATAAGAAGCTTTGTTTACTTTTAGGATTTTGCTTTCATTTCGAATTTTAAATTCTGTTTCGAAATTTTTGACGATGATGAATACTGAAACTTCTCAACGAATATTGAGGAAATAAAAAAATTACAATTTACATTTATAACCAAATTTTTAATTTTTAACTAATTTGTCAAAATAATTATTAGTATATTTTTTAGTTATTAAGGTAAAAGATAATTTAGAACGAGCGATCCAATGAGGAATCGATAAATAATAGTATACAATTTTGGAAATATCCAAATGAACAATCCATAATTTCTCTTATAAATTATGAAAAATACACTCGCATGTCCCTAAATTATAAACTAACTAAAGAAAAATTAATTAAAAAAGCTGATAAATAGTATTACTGCAAAATTATTTTTTTTTTAAATTTCTGATTGAATAGTGCACTAAAAACACCGAAGAAGACATTGAATTGCGAAATTACAGCTACAATTATGGGTTGTTTGTGGCCAGTGATTTTAATTGTAATTTCATGGTCACTTTAAAATGATATTCATTGTAAAATTGCATTGGCGGCAGTAAAAACGAACTGGTTACTTTAAAATTAAAAATAAACTTGTAATATTTATTTTATATTAAATAGTTAATTTTTTCACCTGCAAGTAATTGTAATGTAATATACAACCTTGTGTGCAATATAATCAGGGGGTAAACTACTAAGTTCAAAACGTACACTTTATTTCTAAAATCACTAAAATGTTGATGATTTTGCCGAAATCTCCCATAATTTTACACGATTTCGTTAATTTTGCCGATATCTCTCTTAGTTTTATACGATTTTGGTGATATGGTCAAAATCATTTAGAAAATTTCCTATTTCTTTATATATTGTGTTCAAATTATATTTTTTTATAGTTATAGAAATTACTATCACTTGGTACCAATATTTCACAAAGTAAAATAATATTGTAAATGTTCCTAAATTTTATTGTAAGAGTTCAAACCATAAACTTAAGTTATTTATATATATTTTATTTTGTTTCAGGCTCTAGGAGAAGCAGAATAAGCTGTGCCAAAATTAGCCAACAAAAGTAAGAGTAGATAATATTAAATTCCTAAAATAGTTATTTAAAATATTATACATGAAGATTATCAAGTTAAAATTTTCGGTGGCAAATATACTTATATGTCTGACGCCATCTACTCTGTTTTTAAACTAGGAGGAGCGAATTAAAAAGACGCATTTACGCAGGGAAAAGTAACTAGATTTGTTACTAAGCAGCGAGTTTCGAAATATAGTCGTGTTCAAAATTTATGAAATAATTATCTTTATCGGCCTTAGTCGGTGAACGGCCAATGAGCGGTTAAGAAACGAATAAATGTCATAGAAGTAATTTTTTAATTGGTCCCAGACAACGGTCGCAACTTTCACATTATTGTGATCTGAAAAGTGTGTCTAAAACGAAATGTCACTGTCAAATTAAAGTCAATATGGTTGTTGATTGATGTCAGAAATACTTTTTTCTTGCTTTTGAAATCGACTTTTTGAGAATAACTATGATCTTTTAAAAATGGATATTAAATATTTAAGAAAATTGTTAATGGAATATTTAGATGTAGCCAGGTTAGTATAAAATATAAAGATCTGTTTACATTTTTAAGAATATATTTGTTATAGGTATAAAAAGTAAAAGTTAATCAGTGAATGACAAGTGGATCACACAGTAACTGGTATCTCTTCTATGAGTAATGTGGATATTATGGCTTATTTAGTGTTAACCCATGTTAATGCGCTAGAGGGCAAATAAAGGCATTCAAAAGTTTACAGGCCTATGAGTCAGAATTTGTTTTTGAAAACTGGAACCAACATTTTCATAACACTACATGTCAACATATATTTTTTAAAGTGAACTATTCATACATACCTATGTATTAATTTTAAGTATTTTTAAAATATTTTTTGTGAAAGTAATGTTAACTCATTGTGCCAAATTAAGATTATCCCTAAAGTAGTAGATGGTGTTTTAAATATTATAACAATTTTGTAAAGTTTTATTTTATATTATTTTTAATAAATAAAATTTGCTTGAATATTTAGTTACATTTTAATCATTTTGGTTAGAAATTCATCAATTTTTAGTTTTAAAAAATCAGTAATAAAATTATTTTTTTCTAAAATACTTCGGAATTCATCTCTTCATGGTAATCTCCCATCTTTTTACCTTCAAAAAACCAATGCATTTTTTTACAAAACCTTCAGAATCAGCATGTAAAATAAGGTGTCTTCTCTTTCTTGTAAGGCTTTTCAGGAATTGCTACCTTTAATAGTACTCAGTGTAGAAGGATCCATAATTGTAAATTTTCAATACAATTGCTTACTGAAGAACTATTATTTACGAAATAAAGTAAAAACTAAGTAATGGATGAGATATCAAATTATAAAATGTCAGAACTGTCAACAATATCGATTAGGCATTCCAAACAAATGAATTGCCAGTGGGAAGATTTGGTATATCTAAGAGGTGGCGACATACGGTGTATGTTACATACTTTACGTAAAATCATGAATAATGGATAACATTTAAATATTTTATGTCAAACACAATATAAATAATATTTAAAAATCCACCTATACATTTCTTCATAAATTGGCAGGCTTGGCGACTACTACTTTGAATAAAAATAGCGTCCCAGTTGCAAGATTATGTCGCTACCCCCCTTAGATATACAAGAATTTTCCACTGGCACCTATTGTTTGACAGGTCGTTGGAATGCCTAATTATTAGCTGATGTTCATGCTAAAAAGTAATGTGTGAAAACTGACTGTAATCTGACCAATCAGAAGCCTACAGAATTGCCAACTTAAATTCAAATCGCTCCTCTTAGTTTAAAAACAGAGTATATTAAATAAAACTCTTAACGCAAATATGTACTGAATGTGTATTTGTTATTTACTTCATGACCTACGGACGGACTCTAGTCATGGGTACTCAAAGGGGTTTAACCCCCGGCCGAAACCAAAAATATTTTTAATAATTAAGTTATGTTAATAACCACTAAATTGATTTTTAAAAGTTTGTAGATTTTCTTATGTGAGTCTTAGGAGAAATGTACTGTACAACTCGAGTGGATTATTCGTACCACACGATTGAACATTTAACCTACAGCGTCGCTTTGTCTTCATGTCATCATATCCATTTTTTATATATATTATACTATATATTCGAAGATCAAACAAGTTTTAATAATATTTTCTTTATCTTTATAATAATGAATATTAATTATTAGAAAAACGGTCGAAAGGTTTTTAGTTACAAATAATCTAAATTATAGTCAATCTAGCATTTCTTTTAACTTTCAGACAACTGCCAGTATTGTTGGAAAAAAAATTCACTTTACCCCGGAAATTATTAGAAAAATTTAATATTTCATTTTACTCAAAAAAAATAATAAAGTTCATATATCGTTTTTTGAAAACTCAAAAATAGCGAAATTACAGGGTGTCAAAAAAATATAGTTTTATGATTTTTTCTAGTATGCCAAATAACTTTAAATTTGCTACACCTATTATTAATATTGTTTTGTATTTTTGGATCGAATTTAATATAAATCGCTTATTGCTAAAATGTACATCTATTTTAAGTAGAATAAAAGAAAATTTATAAGTGACTCAACAAAAATGAAAGGTTATTTGTATTTCTACGCAAGCCGTTTCCACTATATGATTAATTCATACAACAAGGCTTCGGAAAACCAAAGACTTTAATGTTGCAAGTGACTTAAGGGTTAAAATAAGGACGTAATTTTTTAAAGAAAAATCGATATTTTACCAGATTTTTCCACACAAGCCCATCGAATGTATGAAAACGTACATCGCCACTAGTCCGAAAAATATGTTTGCGTAAGCTCCTTAATAACAATATCTTTCTTTTTTTGGTTTATAACTCTATCGGTTGTAACTTGCTTCGGTAATTCTAATTTTAATTTTGGTTTTAAAAAATATAATTCATAAAATGATTTTTGTTCTAGTTCAGATTTGAAGAACAGTTTTTTAGAGCTTTTTACAAATTACACATGCTTTATATGGTTAAGTTTTGGCAGCTCTGATCCCTTTTTTCTAGTTTGACAACCATTTTAGAATTCTAAGAAATCTACTGCGCGTAAATTAACGACTTTGTTTAATTTATTTGATGTTTTAATTAAATGAACCAGGAATAATGTCGACTCCTATACAAGGCTTTAAGGAAGAATGCTGAATTTACTAAACTCACGGTTCTCTCATTATTCTATTATATTCTTATTCTATTCACTTTTATCTAATTTAGCTTTTTATTTGTTAGAGATCTGTATCTCGTATATAAGTCAGTCAGTTTTTATATTTGATACTGTCAACATACAAATACAAATAGTTTGTAGTTATTTTCAATAAACGATTTTTAAAATGAGTTATTATGAGTCTATTCAGGTATTCGTAATCTAAAATTTCTGGGGTGTGCTTCTATTTTTTTTCTATAAGGCTGTGAACCGCATCCGTTTTCATAAGGCTGTGACCAGGCTTAAAATACTTAAATGTGATACTTTCTGATCCCCACACTTCGTTAACGAATATGACACAAGCTGTAAAAAGGATCCAGTTTTTATTTTGTGCTGTATAGTTGTCAGTCCAAAATATTGTGATTGTCATTGTTATTGTAAATAACTTGGTAATATAACACCATTGAATTATCAGGATTGGTGGAAACATAATGTGTCAAAAGAGAAGCCTAGATGTGGATAAAAAGAAAGAATCAAGTAGGTCGAGTTACTTGAATCTTTATTTTTGCGGCAGAATCCCTGTATATACAAATGCGATAATTTAATGTAAGAATGAAAATCACTATTTCTTACATTGACAGTACTTCTGTAATTCAAGTGAGTACTATTTTAAAAAAGATACTATACGATTTACGAAAACTTTTCAGGCAATTAAACTGCTCAATTATTCATTAAAAATATGTTACTATACTCTGTTTTTAAACTAATAGGAGCGAATTTAAAAGATGCATTTACACAGGGAAAAGTAACTAGATTCGTTACTAAGAACGTGTTTCGAAATATAGTCGTGTTCAAAATATATGCAGTAGTTATTGTCGGTTCTAGTCGGCAAACGGCCAGTGAGGGGTTGAGGAACAAAAAAATGTCATAGGAGTCGATTTTTTTATTGGTTCCAGACAACGGTCGTAAATCTCACATTACTATGATCTGAAAAGTGTGTTTGAAACAAACTATCACTGTCAAATGACATTTAATATGGTCATTGAATTGTTATCAAAATGTTTTCCGTGCGTTTGAAATCGACTTTTTTAGAATAAATATGTTATTTTTAAAACGAATATTTAAGAAAATTGTTATAAAATATCAAGATGCAGGTTAATATAAAATATAAAAATAGTTAAAGGTAATCAGTGAATGGTAACTGGATCACACAATGACTGGAATTTCTCCTATGAGTAATACGCTATAAAGGGCGAATGAAGGCATTCAGCAGTTTTCAGGCATATGAGTCAGGATTTGTTTCGAAAACTGGAACCAACATTTTCATAACACTACATGTCAACATTATATCATTACTAACACTTAATAATATTGTAGGTCCTTTTAACTCTAGTTGTAAACTTTACCTATAGTTTTAATTTAAAGTATTCATACATACCTATGTAATTATGCTAAATTAAGATTATTTCTAATGTAGTGAATGTTGTTTTAAATGTGAAATAACAATTTTGTAAATGGTTTTATTATTTTCTAATAAATAAAATTTACTCAAATATTTAGTTACTTTTTAATTATTTTGGTAAGAAATTTATCAATTTTTAGTTTTGAAAAATCAGTAATAAAGTTGCTAGTTTATTCCCGAATATTTCGGAATTCATCTCTTCAAGGCAATCTCCCGTCTTTTTGCCTTCAAAATCAATAATGCATTTTCTACAAAACCTTCAGAATAAGCATGTAAAATAATAAGTCGTCTTTCTTTTCTTGTAGAGTTTTTCAGGAATTGCTGCCCTTAATAGTACTCGTTGAAAAAGGATCCATTATCGTAGAAATTCAATACAATTGCTTACTGAAGTTCTGAAAAGAACTATTATTTACGAAATAAAGTAAAAAACTAAGTAATAATGATGAGATATTAAAATATAAAATGTCAGAACTCTCAACAATATCAATAATTGTTAGCTGATATTAATGCTAAAAAGTAATGTGTGAAACTAACTACAATCTACTTACTCAAATCATATTTTAGCTGAAAATCATTCTTTTACTGACAACTTTGAAATTTTACATATAGAAAATAAGAGCCTTAAATTAAACCATTTAGAAACACTTGAAATAAATAGATTTAAAAATTCAAATAACTTACTAAATGATCAATTAGATATTAATAATTCACCCTTATTAAATCTCTTTCCTAGTTTTCTGTGAGATAATCCCGGTAATGTGCTATCTTATTGTTATCTGATTGATATTATAATTACCTAAGTACCCTTATTTACTTTAAATAGTTAGGTTATTTTGAAATGTTATTGATGTTTTTCTTAAGTACTTTGTTTTGTTAAATTATTTCGTATATATATTGGATACCGAATTGTAAATAGTCACATTTGAAAAAGAAGTTGTACTTCGAACCATATGTCATGTTAGTGTTTTTAAAAATTTTTATATTTTTAAAATAAAAGTGTGAAAATCTACCAAATTTGGTTTTACTCTTTCAAGATACAATCTGACCAATCAGAAGTCTACAGAATTGCCAACTTAAATTATAATCACTCCTCCTAGTTTAAAAAAAGAGTATAGTCAAGTAAGACACATCGTACCAGGTTAGGTATATTGTCAGGTATAAGTTTTAAAATATAATTAATAGTTTGAGGCTTTTTTAGGAAACAAATCATGTATCCCCTATATTCAAAATATCGTCAAGGAACAAACGTATTATTTTGTGAAGTAGAAGTAAAGTTATTTTTGGTTTTCATTTTGTTAACAAAAATTTCTGGTACATTTTTAGTTAAAGCTACGGCTTTAGTCATCCAAATTCATAGCTATTTGAATATAGAACCAAAGCTGTACCTTTAAATTATCGCCCAGTATCGCTATTAAAGTGGGTTAGTTAAACTCGAATTGTGTCATATTTTCAAGCAAATAGGAAAATTTATCTCCGTTTCCATATAACTGCTAGTGGTTTAGAAAATTTAAACAAATTTGACCTTACCATACTGTTAGTGGAGGAGCTAAAGCTAAAAACTAAGCAAATTAATAACGATTTAAATGTTTGTAATACTATATCTCAAATTACAGATATAGTTTCCGTATAATTTAGTGTTGCTGTTTTGAGTGATGTATCCAGGTAGGTGGAAAGAGATGAATAATCTCCTAACGAACAGGTTTATCGTCGGTTTAACTAAATGGCACCTATCAATTTAATATAAAAAAAATTGTAAAATGGACATAATTTTTAATCAGGAAAAATATTTTTTTCCAAAAAAGATAAGAGAAGTTAAAATGAAATTGGGCATATTCATTTAAAAAAAAAAAACGTGATTCTTAAGGCAAATAAACGGATAATTTTTTAGAGTAAAAAAATATATTTTTTCTACACCTATACGCATATTCTACGTATATATTACAAAACTAAAAAGTAAACTATTGCGTTTTTCAATTAGCAGATTGATTCCGAAATAATTAAAATATAATTAGGTACAAACCTGGCATACTGGCGTACTGGAATGATGTTTTTAATTGATAGAGTACGAAAAATACAACTTATTTACATGACAATATTTTTGTGCTTGTAAGAAATTAAATGACGACCCCGAAACAAGTCACCTGTTATTGGTTAGAAAGCAAAGTCTATATAACGTGATGCGTGCTGAGGCATTATTGCTGGAGTGTTGAAAAGAGAGAAATAAAACGAGGTGTGTTGTCTGTTAAAAGTTCGGAAGCTGAGTGTCTAACGAGACACATGTTGACGGTAAACAGTTTAGAAGCGGAGTGTCAACAGAAAATAATTGCATTGTTGCATGCGCTGAGAGAGGAATTCGTAATTTTTTGTATATTAAGGGCTTGTCCAACTAGTGGTTTTATCAACGAGAGTGAAATTTTGCTAAATTATTTTTGCTCTGTTAAGTGGAAAATAAAAATGCTTCGATATGAGAGATAGAATATATAACGAAATATGGTTTGGTTGTTATTCGTTCCGGTAGCTACGTGATGCTTATCAAGTTTATTCAGCAAATATATTTAGCTTGTACTATATCTGAGGTTCGACGCGATTTTTATTTGTAGGATAGATAGGTTATTGTTCGTGGGGTAAGTAATATGCATTTAACATAAATGGAATGAACAGGGACGGTTTGCGAATTATGTTAAAATTTAAGATTATGTTCTGAAATGAATGCAGCATTTAGCTGCACGAATATATTTCATATCCATTCTATCTTCACTACTGCATGGACATAAAATTCAACAATGACAGTTCATATTTGGTCACCAGGTTACGATTATGTTTTAAATTTAAAATAACAATTTTGTCAAACTTATTATTGTTATTTTTTTAGTTATTGATATTAAATAAAATTAAAAATTAGTTACTCTTGTAGCGAATCGGTAAATAAGAGCATTTTACAAGATATTCTTTTATATTTAAAAAAAAATCATAAATAAAAAAAAATATAAATCAATTTAATAATGAGTATTAAAAAAATGTATGTGCTTCGCTTGAGCAACACTTGTTCTACATAACAACCTGGCGCTACCCACGACTTCCACTTCCTCGGATTTCGTCTGCTAATAAAATTGTTGACTGTATATCATTCCATTCAATTTTCTTTAATATATTATATAATTTTTGTTAACAGAATTTAATACATTTTTCTTTTTAAAAAGCTTGAACGAAAAATATCGCTCTCAGATCCTTGACTAAAAACTATTCCTATTTTTTTTTAGAAGCTAGACCAATCGACTGGATGGAGGAATTATCCTGATTTATTTGACGATGTTATTATATCTTTATTCAATCCCTGTTTTTGGAACATTGATTTTTGCCGTCATAAAAGTGAAAACGTCGATGGGCGAAGCATAGAAAGTGCACATAAAATTTAAAATTCTTTGTTACGATTTGGTATCGGTAAAAAATATTAAAAGTGTTTTGTAATTTCTGACTGTGCTTTAAAACACAATTCAATGAACTGGGTACATTTTATGGAATATATACAGTTATATTAATATATTAATTTCCAGCCCTTTGATAAAAGTAAAAAAAAAATGTTTAGGCAGGGATGTGCATTTATTTTTATTCTTACATATTTGTCACATACCCAACGAGTATATTACTCAATTAACATTATAATTATTAATTAATTAATGAATATTAATCCTACTAGTAAACTTTTTTCTCACAAAAAAATCTTGCAAAATAAGACATTTGGCAAAATTTATTGGCACTCTGATTTCTGCTTGTCCAGCTTTAAAGTATGGCTGGCTATATACAAAAAATTTAGAAAGAGAAAAATATCTAAATCTTTCAAAAACCAATTTCGATTATGAAAAAATTATAACTCTCTCACCCAGTATTATATCCGAACTACAATGGTGGAAAAGCAATATTATGACCAAAAAGAATAATATTTTACAAGACCACTATGACATAGAAATATCAACAGACGCTTCCCTGACAGGATGGGGAGTCTGTTATAAAAATCAGACTTTTAAAGGATGGTGGAGCGAGGAAGAAAAATCCAACCATATAAATTGGTTAGAACTAAAAGCCATTTTTAATGGTCTTAAACAAATAGCTTACAATATGACTCACTCCAACATCCTAGTTAGAACAGATAACATGACAGCCTTATCATATATTAATAGAATGGGCAGCATCAGATTTCCAAAATTGGGTTCCTTAGCAAAATCTATTTGGCAACGGTACGAAAGCCGGGACCTCTAGATATATGCCTGTTATATTAGTTCTAGCGATAACTGGAAAGCAGATGAAGCCTCCCGTTCTCTACCAATAAAAACGGAATGGTCTTTATCAGAAAAAGCCTTTTTTAAAATAGTTAAACACTCTGGCGAACCACAAATTGATCTGTTCGCATCAAAACAGAACGCAAAGTGTAATACGTACGTTGCGTGGCAAAAAGATCCAGAGGCCTTGACTTCAGACGCATTCAGTATAAAATGGAGTGAAATGTTTTTCTACGCTTTTCCGCCATTCTCATTAATACTGCGTTGTTTACAAAAAATTATGACTGACAAAGCAGAGGGCATTTTGGTCGTGCCATTATGGACAACTCAGCCATGGTTTCCATTATTTAAAAAACTCTCAGTAGATGACATTGTTTTCTCACCTGAAAGTAATCTGGTTTATTCGTCTTCCAGCAATCAACACTCTTTGGCGAAGGAGATGACATTAATTGCCGCCAAGCTATCAGGAAAGCGTTCCTAATCAAAGGAATACCGGATTGTGCGATAGTAACTACCATGAATTCTATATCTTCGTCAACTAGGGCCCAATACCATAGCACTTACAAAAACTGGTTCGTATTTTGCAAAGAAAAGAAAATCGACCCATTTAATGCACATACTCCACATATTATAACATTTTTACAAAATATTATGGACACAGGAGATCATCACTATGGTACAATAAACTCACTTCGAGCCTCATTGTCTCTTATACTCACAAAAAACAATAAAACTGATGTCATGATTTCCAGATTTATGAAAGAGGTGTCCAAGGTAAAACCAACAAAACCTAAATATAATACGATGTGGGACCCTCAACAAGTTTTGAACTACATAAAAAATATTGGAAATAATACGGAAATATCTTTAAAGATGTTAACATTAAAATTGGCCACAATGTTTGCTTTTGTAAAGGGACATAGAATTCAAACAATATCTCTTATTAAACTTTCCAAAATCCTTTTTTCGGAATACGACATCAAAATTTTTATCACTGACAAAATAAAAACATCTGGAATTAACAGGGCCCAACCTTGCCTCCAGATTCCCCAATTTAGAGACGATCCAAACCTGTGTGTTCCAACAGCCTTAAAGGAATACATAAAACGAACTGAAGACAAGAGAGGTAATAGAGACTATCTTTTCCTAACCCATAAAAATCCCTACACGGAAGCTAATAAACAGTCTATTAGTAGATGGGTTAGAGAAACATTAACCCTGGCAGGCATAGACAAATCATTCACAGCACACTCTACCCGTGATGCGGCTACATCAGCAGCAAAACGGTATGGCGTATCTATAGATTCCATAATAAAAACGGCTGGATGGACAACACTAACAACCTTTACTAAAGTTTACAACAGGCCTGTTGTAGATAACAGCGAATTCGCATCAAAATTACTTTCATTTCACAAAAAATGAGATACTTTTAGTTTAAATACTTTGGAATTACTAGTTATTGTGTTGTATTGCATTATTTTATAACAGTTTACCATTAATTTTAAGTTACTGAAATGTTACCTACATATTTATGTTTCTTTGAAAAATAAAAAACATTTACTTTTTACTTTTTAATACGCAATTGCAACAAATTCTTTAAACATCTACGAGTAAGTAATATCGAGGATTGGAACGCTGAAATATAGTTAAACGATCAAACGAACTTACCTGAAGTGAAGTTCGATCGTAATTATATGAAGCTTCCAATCCAAAGATATCACTACCCACCCAAGCCCTCAAAAATAATATATTTTGCCCTGTTGCAATAGCGTTTCTTTGGGAAAAAATGAAGGGTAATGAAAGGAGCAGCGGTTAGGAGAGAGAAGCGGGGAGTCTGCCAATTCTTTAAATACGTGCACAAAGTGGTACCAGGGACGGACTACGAGTAAGTGATGCAGATGTATTTGCAGCAGTGATCTGGAGTACTGTACAAGAGTCATGAATGAATCCCTAAAGAGGGTGCATATATATTGTTGTGCAAATTTCTTAAAAATGTATGTGTATCTGCAGGACAGGCTCTCTAATAGTATGGATGTACATAATTATAACACAATAAATAAGAATAATTTCAGAGTTCAAAGATGTAGAAAAAACAGCACATATAACTCTGTATTTCACAAAGGTATAAATTCTTTTAATAATTTACCAGAATATATCAAAAAAAGTTTGTCAGTAAATATTTTCAAAAGAAAATTAAAAAACTATCTCATGTCAGAATAAACTCAGTGTGATACATATATTAGTGTAAATTTGTTTACTTCTAAATTTAATTTTCGTTTATATGTAATGTATTTTTTATAAAAAACTCCATGTTTTACTATTTATTACTTTATATACTGTATATGTGAAAAGAATTAGTTTGTAAAAATTATTATTCTACTTGTACTATTTTTTTTATTACTATGTATTCTGTATATGTAAATAGAATTAGTTTTTTTACTAAATAAGGAGATATATAAATAAAAGTTATTTCTAATATTATAATCTACAATTTTTGCTTTATGTCAAAATTTCCTGAAATGGTCCGTATTCGAGAAATTTGACAAAATGTGCAAAATTCTGATTTTAATGAAAATTAATGAAATAAAAGTTGTTTGCGATATCGATCTCTATAATTTTTGTTTATACATGATTTTTCTAAAATGGACCGTAATGGAAAAATTGTAGGAAAAGTGCTAAATTTAAATTTTTCAGTATTCTCGTTTTCAATGAATATCTATAGAAAAATGTTTCGAAGTAGATGTATGTGGAAAATGTATATATTTATTTTATCCTCTAAACATTTATGGAGGTGCTGCAATAGGTTGTACAAAATAACCGGAAAAAGCCTGTAATAACTAGATAGGAAAGTCATGTGTTGGACACATCAGATTTTTAGTAATTGAATAATAATAAAACTTCTGCACTATTTCTATCCATGTATCCACATAATCAACTAACAAAAAATACCACAAAATAAAGTCACCAGAAGGAAAAAATAACGCAGAAAAACTCACACCTCACGTTCAACAACAACATGCTGTTGACTAAACACAACCAAAAAATTAACACATTGCTTATATCAATGGTCAATAGTCCATCCCACCCGAGTGGGATAGATAATGTTTGCTTAAATCGATGCGAAATATTTTAAATTTGTGGGTTAGGATATTATTTCGTAGATGTTTCAAGGATCGCCGATCATGTTAGATCATTTTTGTTTGTTGTACAGCAACCCTTGAACTAAGTTTTCCGATAGTAACCTATTTTTTAAAAAATATGTGGGTTACACGATTTTTGCATAACACCGTCGAGTTATCATATGACCTAGTGAAAAGATGTTGTCGAGTATTTAAATGTGGTAGAATGTCGTGTACTAACGAATATGCGGGTGGAGCGCGCACAGCTTCTAGTACACAATAAATTGTTAAAAAGTTCCATGATCCCGTGCTGCAAGATCAATGTGTGACTCTTAGACAAATATTTGAAGATACTGGTCTCTCATACAATAATATAATTAATGCCGAATTGAACATGAAACAATTTTCGGCAAGACGGGTACCACGAATGTTAACAGATGCACACAAACAAACTTGAGAAGACATTTGACGCAACTCGAATTGGGTACACCAAATCTAGTTTTTCTGTATAAAAAAAATACGTTACTTTCTAACCATAGATTGACATCCAGTATGCCATTTAAAATTGATTAAAATTTTTATATCTCAAAAAAGACTTATTTTTAGTACACTTTTTAGTGCACTATCTTCAATATTCAATCCATTTATTACAGTATTTCTCAATAACAATAAAATGAAAAATTTATTTTTTCTATTATTGGGTTTAAAATTTAGATATATTTACTTTACGCAAAGCAGGAGAGTATCGCTCTATTAATTAATATAGATTCTAAATCATGTGGAAATGGTTTAATGCGTCCAAAGCCAAATATTAATGAATATAATTTAGCCTAAATAGGTAAAGGTTAATTTTGTTGGACAGAAATAATAATGGTAATGTATAATCAATTAATTAGTGGAATAACTTTAGGCATACCACAACTAATTATTGTAAATACGCAATAACATTTACCAACATGTTTCTACTTACGACAAAATCAACCAAGTCTATACAAATTTATGTCAATATAACTTTAATAGGTAAATAAATTAGAGAACTCCTTTATTTTAGCTGGTTAAGTAAAATTTTAAATGTCTAGTAAATTTCTAAGTTTAAAAGTGGTAAGTCGATTCTATATTTGTTCTCATCATATTATTATTTCGATAATTTTGATAAATACAATCTATCCCTATATATTAAGGTGGAGCGAAAAAAACATTTTTTTTTCCTTAGCCTGGGGGTGTAATTTGTAGCCTATAAAAAAAGAAAATTTTTGAAAAAAAAATATTTTACTCAACGTCTTGAGGTGGCCCACTGATTTTTTAAATAAAATTTAAATTAATATTCTTTTGAATGAAAAAAAAAATTTTTTTTGTCTTGTAATCTTGAAATTTATCTAAAAATAAACAAAGTTAATCGTGTTCAACTAGAAATTCGCTCTATTGCCTCAGAAAAGCATGTTACTATTTTTGATTTTTTTTAAAAACAACAATAATGACCACAAAAAAATTTTTAAGTTCATAACTGTTAATTAGCAAGAAAGAGGACACTCCGCAGTTTCCGGAACACTTTTGAAAAAAAATTTACGACCACTTGTTTCAGAGTTATTAATGAACAAATATTGATTATTGACTAAAAATTCGAATTGAAAATGAAGTTAGAAAAATTTATATTTAATTTAAACTTTTTCATAAATTTTGTATCGAATGATGATCTAAGTTTTTTATATTTAACGTCATTTTTTCAGAGGTAAAGATAGAATCATACTCTGGTTACAATTAAAAAAAAAGTAGTTGTTTTTTTTCATCATAGATGGCGTCGAGAAATATTTATTATTTTTTAGTTTTTTTACTTTTTTTTTTAGTAAAATTATTGATGCTTATTAGTTAAAATTGTTAAACGTTTATCAGTGCAAGTGAGAATTTAACCGATATTATCAGTCTCTTGTTAACAATAATTGAATTTAAATTTTTTTTATATCTAAAGTTAATAATTTGTGGCCAAGTGTAATTTTATTTTTTATTATTAATTCTTTTGACTGAGTTGATAATGACATCTACTGCTGCGTGTCCAATTTTTGGTGCCCCTGAAAAATTTGATTCAACATGTTTACCAACTCAAGAAAACTTCATCAAGCACTATTTATGGGTTCAATCAGAATTACGAAGTTCTTCTTCTAAAGAATCAAATACTGAAACTATTTTAAAAATTGTACTACAGGATATCAGAGCTATATGGGGAAAAGTGGCAATTCCAATAATTTCAGAACAAAGAATTATTAATTTGATGAAAGAATTATATCAAAAATATAAAAATATCAAAAAACCTGGAAAATCACGCAATACTACAGGGTACAAACTAAAAAAAGAAGAATATTACTTAAATGCAAAAAAAACTATTAGATATTGCAAAATGTAAATGTTTGTCTGTTATGAGATGTATTTGTAAAGTTAAGTTATCGAATTTTGACCATAAATTTTTACTAGACCAACGAAATACTAGAATTCTAAATTTTGTTGATCTTTCTCCGTCTAGAAAGAGAAAATTGAATGATCCTACTTCTGCAGATGACAGTGTATCAAGCTTGCCTTCTTCTATAGGCACCGAAGATTCTCAAATAGCAACTCGCCAAATTAGTTCTATTTCAAACTCAATAAGTGTTTTTTCCGTTGATTTGGAGGATTCTTCAGATTTAGATGAATCGTTTGTTTATGAGAAACCTACTAAGCAAATGAGAATGGACTTGCAAAACCACGCTAAGGCTTGTGACAGAACAGGAGTATCTGATAGAAATGCTGCAATTTTTGCTACTTCCCTCTTCGAAGATCTCGGAATAATTCATGAAGATCAATCGAATAACATTGTTGACAAATCTAAAATCAGAAGAGAGCGTCAAAAATGTCGAAATACTTTGCAGGAAAAAACTGTAAATAAAATGACTTTGTCTAGTTTATATTTTGATGGTCGAAAAGACAGAACCCTGATCAATGAACAAATTGGGGAAAAATTTTATAGAAAAATATCTTCTGAAGAACATATTGTTTTGATTTCTGAGCCTAATTCTGATTACTTAGGACATGTGACACCTGCGACAGGAGCTGCAGAAAACACTAAAGACAGTATCATACATTTTAAAAAAAAAAAATCGAACTACTCAAAATTACGAGTCATCGGAAGTGATGGAGCTAACGTTAATACTGGAGAGAGAAATGGAGTTATTGTTCGAATTGAAAGATCTTTGGGCTGGTCAGTTCATTGGTTTATTTGTTTATTCCATTTAAACGAATTGCCACTTCGACACCTGATTTTAAGTTTGGATGGAGTAACAGCGGGACCGAATCAGTGGACTGGATCTATAGGTAAAGCATTGAAAACATGTGAAACTCATCCTGTGGTTGGATTTGAAATTTTTTTATTAGATATGCCTTTATTACCAACACAAGATTTAAGTAAAGACCAAAAATATTTATATGAAATATCTGTAGCAATATCTAATGGAATATTACCCGCAAACTTGGTCCACTGCAATCCAGGAAATGTGTGTCATTCGAGATGGTTAACTACCGCCAACAGAATATTACGACTGTATGTATGGAAAAAGAAACCGACTAAAAATCTCAAAACTTTAACTACTTTTATAATTAAAGTTTACGTTCCAACTTGGTTTGCTATCAAATTACACCCATCATGTATTTATGGTTCAAAACATTTGTTTGATATCATTAGTCGATCAAGATACTTAAAAAAGAGTTTAAGAAAAATAATTGACGCTGTTATTCAGCGTTATGGATATTTCGCACATCCTGAGAACATTCTACTGGCTATGTTAGGAGATGAAAGAAAATTAGTACGAGAGCAAGCTGTAAATACCATCATGGAATCTAGACTAAAAAATGATTCAACAGAAAAATTGCTTTCGTTTAATGTTCCAACTTTGAATATGAGTGCAAAAGATTATATTGACATGATTGATTGGAAAAAGATAAACATAACTGAACCTCCATTAACACGAGATCTTGAAGAACACAATTTGAGATTAGTTGTCGAGAATGGTTTAGGTGATAACATTACTGGACATCCCTGTCATAATCAAGCTGTGGAAAGGTCTGTCAAATTAGTTACTGAGGCATCGTCAAAAGTTTGTACTTCGACTTCACGGGATGGATTCATCCGTACGACACTTGAATCACGGAGTGAATTACCAAAATTTAATACAAAAAAAGAATATACCGTCAAACTTGGTGCAACCATCAATAATAATTCAAATGTAATTGACTAGTTTACGAACAAATTTTTACTGATTTTTATGCACATATGATAATTGTTTACTTTCCTCGTTATTTAATTTTTAAATTTGTGTTTTTCCATAAATTTGATTCAATAATTATAAAAATTGTAATTAAAATGATAGAATATACATTGTTAAAAAGTAAAAAATAAAAAACTGTTCATTTTAAATATAAATTTTTCTAACTTCATTTTCAATCCGAATTTTTAGTCAATAATCAATATTTGTTCATTAATAACTCTGAAACGAGTGGTCGTAAAATTTTTTTCAAAAGTGTTCCGGAAACTGCGGAGTGTCCTCTTTCTTGCTAATTAACAGTTATGAACTTAAAAAATTTTTTGTGGTCATTATTGTTGTTTTTAAAAAAATTCCAAAATAGTAACATGCTTTTCTGAGGCAATAGAGCAAATTTCGAGTTGAACACGATCAAATTTGTTTATTTTTAGATGAATTTAAAGATTTTAAGCCAAAAAAAATTTTTTTTCATTCAAAAGAATTTTAATTTAAATTTAATTCAAAAAATCAGTGGGCCACCTCAAGACGTTGAGTAAAAAAATTTTTTTTTTTCAAAAATTTTCTTTTTTTATAGGCTACAAATTACACCCCCAGGCTAAGGAAAAACAATTTTTTTTTCGCTCCACCCTAATATCACAGTGTGTAAATCGTATGGTTCATAAGTTTTGCGAACATTTATGAAGCCAAATATTTTTTAACTGAAATACCTTTTTTCAAAAACTATTTTTTCTTACAACTAGGAATCTGTCTAAAAATATAAATTAATTATTTAGTATTATGTAGTGGTCCATGCTACTCCACAAGCCTCAAGTTCTAACAAACGTTCCTTATAAGTATTCGGGCATCCTTAGGTCAAATTCTCGAACTTTGGACATAATTCTACGTCGTAGTTCGTCTCCGTTTTGAGCAGACTATCTATTGTCGCACACTTTTCATGATAATAGCACCCAAAAATCTTCGATACCGCGAGCCTGGGATAAGTTGGGTGGGTTATTAATTTTCGGAATGTATGGCATATTCTGTTTTCCAAGCCAGTTTTGCATTTGTCGCGCATAATGACATGATGCCAAGTCGGGCCAAAACATTATTTCGTCGCAGCATGGTTCTATTCAATAAAGTTGGCCAATTTTATTAAACAGTTGTCAATATAGTGTCTGCTATCTAGTGCCTCGCCCCTAACATGATCAATATATGGCCTTGCAAAACCCTTTGAAGATATAGCACACCACACCAAAATTTTGTCGGAAAATTTTACTTTCGTCTTGAACCTTACATTGTCTGGACCCCCTTCTATGTTATCTGTGTAAAATCTATCATTTCCTTTTATTTCGGAGTTCTTCAAAGTAAAATACTTCTTATTATTAATATTGATTGACTTGTTATTTGCGAAGTGTACGCGTCGAAGATTTCGGCAGCATCGTGGTATTCTGGCCAGCTGATTAGGGGTATACTTGGGAAATTTTTGTCTTTTACGATATACTTGACCACTTTTTTAAAATTCTGCAAATTGTACTGTGGTAAGTTGTATTCGCCCTAGCTTTGTTTCGTTGAGACACGCCAACCCTGTTTTTTGTTCTTCTTACTATTCTACTGCACTGCTGAGGATTGAAATGAAGTAGTCTTCCACGTTTCGGTAGATCTTGGTATGGAATTCCCTATTCAAAATCTGCTATAGTCCGGTATATAGTACTCACCAATATCTCGGTCTCAAAAAATTTGAAAAATTTCAACTTAGGCATTCGTCCAACCAAATTGTAGAGGATGGATTAAAAAGTTCGTGGCCTGACTAGAAAGGAAGCTATTAATTTAATTTTTTTTACATTAGTTGCATAGCTATGGCCTTGGTAGTCATTGTGTAAAATTTTATTTTTTTATTGTTTAACCCTTAATTTGGCAAGCTTAGATTAATAAGTTTTTTTTGTGTAAAAACTGACCTTTGATGGTGCATTGAGTGTCTAAAAAAGCATTTTTGACATTTTTTCGATTATTATTTTACTAATCTTTCAAATATACCCCATAAGGTACATTACCAAATGTCTAGATATAATGGATTCTTTTATTTTGTGTCCTGTAGGGTACATAGTTAAGACCAGAATTGCGATTAAAAGTAAAACAAAAACAATTATTTAATAAAAAAATAATTTTTAAAAATATGTTAACAATAAAAAAACAATTCTGTCTAATGTTCATTATGGAAATTATAGAAACAGTTTCTCCCTTTAACTAAACACAACCTAACTGAGAATTTGGAACAGGACCAGTGTGTCATTCCAGATTGACAATGCCAGCATCTGCCCTTTGTTTTATAAATTGGAAAATGATCCACTTTATCATAGCAAGTATCATTAGATGCCTTGGAAGAATGGCAATTTTTATTTAGTTAACTCCTCTGTCCTCTTCAGAAAATGATATCTTATTATTTATTCTGCCCTTTGTGTGTAAGCCCTCTGCTATACAATTTCTAAACCATTTTAGACTGTGTTCTTTGGAGTTATCCTTGAGGCTTTTTTATCTCTATGATACATTAACCAAGCATTATTTATGCAAATGTCTGTCATTTGCCCAAATATTGAAAAGTACCAACGGCATGTTTTTAGAGGAATTCTGTATAGGCTAATCAACATGTCCATTAAATGAACTTCCACCCATGTGAGAGTTGTAGTGTTTTACAATATTTGGACATGGTATATCAATTCTTCCTTTTTGATTTTTATCATAACGTTTGATGGTTCTAACAGATGTAGAAGAGACATACGTACTTTCCAATATAACTGATTTGTTGTCAAACCATTTAATAGTAAATATCTTATTAGTGTTATCACTTGCATAAGAAAACGCTCCTCTATCTTTTTTTTTTTCAACAGTTTGTCTTCTTCCAAAATACATATTTTTAGCCGATTTGCTCTCATAGTCCCCACTGCTAAAATCCCATACTGGTGTCGAAGAGTGTAGAACAAATCAGAATCTGAGAAAAAATTGTCAACATATGTAACAGACAACGCCGGAAATTGTATAGACTGCGTTAGAGCCAGAACAACTTTAGCTATAACGCCGAATGATTCCTCCTTTTTCGAAAAATATATGTTGTATAAATGGGTCACCTCCCCCATAGATGATAAAATCGTAAACCAACCCTGAAATACCAGCTCTGACAAATATTTTAAAGCCCCATTTTTTGGTTTCGACTTATTTTATATATTGTCTGCGTGAATCTGCCTTTTTGCCCTTGTATGGAACCATCATTTCATTAATGTTCTGTTCTGTCTCTTCTTCGATATTGATACAATTTCTTCTAGTTATATCTTAAATAGGTCTTATCCGATAATACTAATCATTATTAGCAAAATGTATAAAGCGGCGAATTTGTTGATATTTTTTAAGGGGCATGATTTCTGATATTTTGGCATATCTGAAATCGGTACTCCAATAGTCTAAGTATGATGGCATATCTATTATTCCCATGCAAATCTGTATGACTAGAAATTCCCTGACATCGCCATTATTAATATTGATAGACTTTTCTGTTTTTTAAACACTGTACCAATTAGTATTTTCGACAAGTGTAAATAAGTCTTCGAAAAAAAAAAAAAAAAAAAGATCTTCAGATAATCTAATGGCGATTTATTTCTTCTGGAACTGAAAAGTTATTCTCCGGTATATTTACAGAATATTCAAATTCTTCTTTGGATCAAATATACTCAACGAGTTTTTCGTTTTTCTTCTTTTTTGTTTTAGTTTTTTTAGGCTAAATACCAACCTTTTCTGATTTTTCAATAATTGGACTAAACTCTTTGTGTTTTGATCTTTTCTTCAAGGTACTAAATACTGATTTAAGTGTTTCTGGCCAAGTTTTTGAATTTGGTCTGGTTCATCTTCGGAGCCTGTATCAGTAACGGATAGTTGATCAAAAATTTCTTGTACTTCAGGGAGTAAACCAACTGCTTCAGAGCTTTCACTTTCTAAGTCGCTCTCAAATCTAGAAGATTCACAATGAAATATTTATAAACACAAACTCAAGAATAGCCCTTTACTTAACACTTTCACTACAATTATAATAAAAAAATCAACAATTGACCACAATATTCCATAACCAACGATTTCTTCAAGGGCGTTTACTCAGCAAACATGTCACAATTAAAATAGGTTATGTTCTTTGGTAACCAAGCATCTAATAGGTTTCAATACTAAACTAATATATCTGTACCCCAGAGCCAGAGTATGTTAAGTCCAAAAACTTAGTTTTTCAGGAGAGCATTTTTTATATATTCATTTTAGACTGTGGAGTGTGGGCTTAGCGTAGTTAAAAAATGAGCTGTTTTTGTTATTTTAAAAGATACGTCAAAATGGAAAATATCGAACCATGCGCCGCAAAATTTTAAGTCACTTAACATATTTACCTAAAATTTGGCCAATTTGGACTTAACATAGTCTGGCTCCGAGGTACAGATATAGGCAACCCAATTAACATAAAATATTTGGTAAATAATTACAGTGATCTGACTTTTTCGAAGTTTGAAAGTTGCGTACCTTATAAGGAACAAATTTAAATTAAGGGTTAAGGTGAGGAGTTTATGAGGCGTTAAGTTTTCGAAAATCATGAATATTTTTGACATTGAGAAAAAAGGAGCATCGTGCTGTTACTAATTACTTGAATAAAAGGCCTTAACATCACAGCAAATTCATACGGACATGATAGAGACGCTTTGGACACTCCGCTTCCTCGTATTCTACTGTAAAAAGTGGGTAGCTAAATTTAAGCGTGGCAGAAAGAGCATTAAAGATGACCCCCGCATGACTACAACAGAAAATGTCAATAAAATTTGTGATTTTGAGTGACCGCAGAATCAAAATCCGTTAGACTTTGGATATTTCCCATGAGCGAGCACAAAACGTTATCGTGAACGAATTAAAGTTTTCTATGGTGTTCGAAGATGGGTACCAAAATTGCTTTCAGTTAAACATAAACGCACTCGACTCACCCTTTCTCGTGATTGTTTGAAACTGTTTAAAAGTGATCCAGAAGAGATTATTGACAGATTTGTAACTATAAACGAGACATGGGTACACCATAGTACATGAGAATCAGAACAACGATCAAAGCAATGGAAAAGACCTGGATCTCCTACCTCAAAGAAAGCCAAACAAGTTTTATCGGCAAACAAGATTATGGCATTAATTTTCTAGCATGCTAAAGGTGTCATCTTAATTGATTTCTTGGGAAAGGAAAAGACTATCAATTCTGAATACTATTACATCTTACTACGACGTTTACGCGGAGAAACTGAAATTAAAATGCTGCCAAGAAAAGTATTGTTTTATCAGGACAATGCCAGCGTTCACACATCTCTTGAATCCATGGCTGAAATTCATTAGTGTGTGTTCAAACTGTTGCCGCACCCGCCCTTTTCACCTAATCTGGCTCTTCGGACTTTCACCTGTTGAGAAACCTGAAAACCTTTTTGGAGGGTTAGATATATCCTTAGGATGAAGACCTGAAAAGTACTTCACTGGGATATTTTGCAGACTTCGAAGAATCATTTTTTAAAAGTAGTATAGAAGCGTTACTGGAAAGGTGGTGTAAATGTATCTCGCTCGAGGGGGATTACGCAAAAAAGTATAACATAAGTTATCCAAATATTTTTCATTTTGTAGGTTAGGCCACGAATTTTTCAATCCATCCTTAGTCTATAAATGTCAAATTGAATCTTAAAGACCAAACAAACTTTTATTTCTGTAGCCATCTTGTAATCATATAGACATCCCATAATGAACTTCAAAACTTTTTCGCAAGACTTATGAACTATACGTTATATAGTCCCATTCGTGCTTTCTAATATATGCGCTCTCTCTAATTCTCTCTCTATTTGTGTTTCTACTTCTTCCCTTGTTTATTATTGTGTTTGTTAGCATATTGCCTCTTTGTTTTCTTCTAATTAGGTTTGAAAATATTTTTTTCTACGATCATTATCCGAAGTAAGATTTTGCGCTTCGAAATACAACCGCCAAGTTAGCATTTCCCGAGAAATGACATTAAGTGACAGCTTTGTTGCTCGCCGAGAGGAAAACTTGACAGCTTTGTTGCTCGCTCAATTTAAATAAGATAAAAAATAATAATATTTCTTTTTAATAAATTATTTTCAAGTTATTTGTACGTAGTTTGATGTTTTTTGTATTATTATCCAAGTTAACATTGACTGAATATCAAATCCGTTTTTCATGATATTCTTTAATATAGGCAACATATTATATACTACTTACGGTAAATTTTCAGTTTTTATACCTATTTCTTAAAATATCTTGTGTGCATTTTGAGCGAAATGAACCTTCAGTACGTGTAGACACTATTTTTTTGAGCTCCTACTTATTTTATAATTTGGATGGTATTTTTTACAGAAATTATGTTTAAGTCAGTATCATATACTTCAGAATAGTTTCTACTGAAAGTGAAGAGTGCAGTTTCAGTTAGAGATAAGTAATAAAGACGCAATTTGAATAATTCATTATTAATTAATGCAATATCCAACTCTACTAAATATTGACACCAGATAGTCCATAGGTCATGCCCACTAGAAGTCAATGTAAAATGGATGAAGTGCTCTTAAAAGAGGTGACAGAAAAGGTATATCTAAAATTTTTTAATAAAAAAGAGCTGTTTGATAAAAAGTTTGATTTATTGCAAAAAAAATAACAAAAATATGTGATGAAGTCAAAGATTAGGAGACCTTAATTGATTCTTATGAAAAAATTATAAAAGCTTGGGAATATACAATGAATGATGTGCAGCAAAATATAAGAAAAAATTGTTTACGATTAAATGGTGTAAAAGAAACTAATACTGAAGATTTGTTAAGCATGATTACAAAACTATTTGGAAGTCATTTAAAAATGTTATGTGCAGAGTTAGAAATAAATATTGTTTATAGAATGGAAAAAATCAATAATAAAGAGAAACCAAGAATCATAATTGTGGATTTTGTAACAGAATTAAAAAAAAAATAAAATTTTTAAGGCTAGAAATATTTATAATTCAACTAATATGCGATACAAATTATATATGGAAGCAAAAAATAAATATGGTTTACAACATGTGTGGATAATTAATGGAAGAATATTTGCCAAACAAAATGATTCAGTAAAAATTATCAAGAATGTCGATGATGTTAACGCTGTTCTAAGCCCATATACTCTATGAACGAGGGAATAGTTTTTTGCAGAGACTATAATATTGCTAGGTATCTATATCTGATAAGAGTCAATTACTTGTTCTTAATAAATTAATATTTTGATTTATCATTTCTGTTTTGTTAATTATTTTAATTGAAAATTATAATTAGAAATGTATTAAGGCATAATAGAGTGAAACGGTTTTAAATTCGATTATTAATTGATTGTAGGGTTTAGGTTCGATTTATGATTTATAAAATTGGTATTAATATTTGTTTTTATCTTAAATTAATCATTTATTTGTTTTAAGCTTACAATTTTAACATTCCCTTTGTTTAACTATCTAATAAAAAAAAACTAATTGGTAATGTAATCAGTAATTAGTTAAGTGGTGTTTTGATAACTCAAGTAATAAGTTTAAAATTATAAAAGTAGGTATTGTACTTTAAATAACCATCTTAATTATTAAAAACATCTTAAATTACTTATTATGTAGGTTCTCAACAATATAAGTATACATAAAAACTGGAACTAAAATTATATTACCAGAACTCCAAAGGATTAAATATGAAAACTTTAGATTTTTTTAACAGCACTTTGTAAAATGAATATGACGTAATTTCTAAAACATTGTTAGAAAAGGGTGTCTTAGATGGGGAATTGATAGATTTAAGTATTTTTAATTTAATTAGAGACAGGGACAAGGAAATGGTTCAAAAGGGAGAAGGGAGAGGTTTATTAAAATTAGAAAATACTGATAGTTTTAAAAATTAAAATAGAACGTAATGCTAACGTTACATTGGCTTGCGTTTATATTCCACCAAAAAGTTCTCGTCAAGTATATGAATCCTGCTTTGGGTTTTTACAAGATAATATAGATTGTGTTAACAAAACTTATATAATGGTCGATTTTAACTTGCCTGAAATAAAAGGTGCATTGCAATCAGTTAATGTGTCAAATGAAAGACTCTTTGCTCTCGATAATTTTGTCCCAAACTAATTGTAAAATGATAATAAGACAATTTCCTACCATGTTAAATGGGAATAATTCGGTCACTGATACACTTGGGAACTAAAAAACTTCTATAGGCACTGCAAATACTGCTGAGAAGAAGAGATGACACTGGTCAGGAGTCAAAGAGAGCAAATTTTTTACTTGTTATCTTATTTATGCCCTTTCAACAGGCAAGCACGAAGCCCGGCAATTCGGAGTGGGAGATACCACCACTACAGCAGACTGTTTACCATTTAAAAATAAAAAATTTCCTGCTAGTCCCTTGATAAATACAAGCAGATAATTGATACAAAATTGAATCTTCAAATACCCATTCGGATTCGGATATAGAAATATTTTAATGTATTAGGGTACTCTCTATTGTTTAAAAACGGGAATTCCTTCGTTATAAAAATATGGGGGATCTTCTACATGTCCTCAGGCGGAAATTATTTAAAATATACATTTTTAAAATTAATTAAAAATAAAATTTAATGAGTTCGTCACACACTATTCATTGGATAGTCAACTACAATGCTTTTGCCGGATAATAGTCATATAACAACATTTGTAATATTAAATTTCAATTTAAATTTTTGTCTCCATTCATATACAGCATTTATATTTTTTTGCAATGAAATACAATCGCGTACTGTTTGAATTTGTTTATAAACTTAAAAATCATCAGCAAAAAGTAAGCACCTCGAGTATTTAATCACTTTTGGTAAATCATTGACAAATAAAAGAAACAATAATGGGCCTAAATTGGAACCTTGTGGCACTACGACAACAGCACAGAATCTACTAGTAGAATTACCATTATGTCTTATCAAAAAGTATCTATCTTTTAAATAATCCCTAATAAGCATTAATATATTATTTGACAATACAAATTGACTAATAAAATATATTGATCTACCCCATCAAACGCCTTACTAAAGTCAGTAAAAAAAGTCTTTTTTCTAGAGCATCATTTGCATAACTTGTAAAGACAAATAAAATAGTAATAAATAATCTTCCAGCTACAAATCCATGCTGCCCCTCAGCAATGCTATTTGCTACGGAATTATATAATTTCTTGTAAATTATGTGCTCGAATAATTAAGGAGGTCCTTTCGCCACACCTCTCGCCTCAAATGTTAAAAAAAAAGTTATTAGATTATGACTAAAATTAATTTTTTTCTAATAGTTAAGGTCCTTATTTATCTAATACTGAACTTTTAACTATACCTTACCTTG
This sequence comes from Psylliodes chrysocephalus, assembly GCA_927349885.1. Classification (NCBI taxonomy): domain Eukaryota; kingdom Metazoa; phylum Arthropoda; class Insecta; order Coleoptera; family Chrysomelidae; genus Psylliodes; species Psylliodes chrysocephalus. Next base: position 61,993,490 of record OV651814.1, on the reverse strand, counting down.
CAAATTTTTGAGAATTTTTTTTTTAAAAATGTGAGTATTTGTACAGTGCCTCACGAGAAAGTAAGTCCTCAACAACAATTCTCGAATTATACTATTTATTGATTAGATGGAGTAGAAAAAAACTAAAAATAAGGTTTTTGAAATATTTAGATTTTGTTTTATACAATAAAATATATATAGTAAACCGTGGAACTTGAGAAATTAATATTAAAAAATCACAAAAAATTTTCAAGTAACCTAATAATAATTTCTCAATAAATTCCACGGTAACCTATATATTTTATTGTAAAAAACAAAACCTAAATATTTCTCAAACCTTATTTTTAGTTTTTTTTTTTACTCCATCTAATCAATAAATAATAGTAAAATTAATTATAATTCGAAAATTGTTGTTGAAGTCTTACTTTCTCATAAGATACTGTACAAACACACACATTTTAAAAAAAAAATTCTTAAAAATTTGCACGGTAAGGTATATTTAAAAGTTCACTATTAGATAAATAAGGACATCTACTATTAGAAAAAAAAATAATTTTAGTCATAATCTAATATTTTTTATTTAACATTGGTGGCGAAAGGACCTCCTTTTAAGAAGGAACACACATAACAGAAACTGATTTATAATTTTCAATATTCCTTGTACTACCTGATTTAGGGATTGGAGTTCAGAAAGCCGTTTTTCACAGATTAGGCAAAGTAGAAAATTTTAAAATAAAATTGTATATATGAAGCAGTGGCAATTTTAAACCACCATGACAACCTTTTTTTAAGATATATGAAGGTATACCATCTGTGCCTGCAGTCTTTTTTGGTTTTAATTTTTTGACAGCTGCTAGATAATCATCATCACTTATTAAATTTAATGTGAAATTATTTTCTTCATTTAAAATAAATGTAGCCTGATTTGATGAGTATGTACTAGCAAAAAATTAAGCTGTTTCCTGCGGATACATTTTACTTCTCTTTTTATTGACATAAGTCCAAAAATTATTTATGTCTACTTTCACATCGTCCTCTATACTTTTAATGTATTTTTTATACTCAAAATTTAAGTTCTTATTGGGACACCCTTTACTTCGTATACACCTGTATCTAAATACATACATGGGCCATTTACTCCTTAAGCCTGTTCATGTAAAACTAATATTTAGCCCTTTGGCCGTTTTGATAGTGGTATCAAATTCAGATACGATTCTGGAGTTCGTCAAAATCCATACTAAAATCATTGGTACTAAACCAGCTTACATGTAAGATTTATTTTAACTTAGAACAATTATTTTTACTTATCGCACTCACACTGACTAACAACTCAACTAAAATTCTTTTAAAAGTCCTTTAATAGACTAAAAGAAATTTTTAAGTTAAATCAAAACCGCTAGTCATTCGTTCTAGATTTTCTGATCAACGCACATATATAAATACGCACGCACAGACGCAAGAAAAATTATAAAACTAGATGTAAGAACATTTTTCGTCGGCATGAATGCAATACTAAAACCTCTTAAGTGGGGAACCTAGGTACTGAGTGTTTTAAAAACAGTAAGCAATAAAATAATAGAATATAAAAATTTATATTTGGCATCTGAACTAAAAAAACCCAACGCGTGCCGACCCTGAATATCAATTAATCCATCAAATTAGTTTTGTGGATATTGAAGGGAATGCCGAAATCGACTTTTCGAAGCAATTTGCAAGATAAATTCGATACCGGTTACTTCGAAACGAAATTGAAACCCATCCTGACCTGACCACCGCTACCGGCCAGGCCTATTTTACCCGGAAACTGCAATTTCTATAACTGTCAAAAGTTACAAATTGAATATCGGAACTGTATAAAGTCAATTAGATCGTATGTTATCACAGCGTGCCGCATTCAAGGTTTAAAATGACAAGTCGAATCCGCTGCAACTGACATATAATGCTAAATAAAGCAACAGCTTACTAGAAAGCGATATCGTTCTCAGACAAGCTATCGTGGTTTTGTTGTTTGCTATGGTTTCGAGAAGGTAGACATTTATGTAACTCCATTAATTTATTTTCAGTGTATTGATTTTCATTTAGAACTTCATAGGAGAGAATAAAATTAGTTATTAGGGAAAGAAAATTTATTATAACAAAAATTCTTCCAATTTCAAATTAAAATTATGTATACAGGGTATCTAAATAACACCGAACACCGAACACCGAAAAATGACACTAAATTGGTTACTTAAAATACTTAATATGAGTGACGAACGCTATCCTAAACTTTGTTTTAAGCAACAACTCCTTTTGATAGGTTCTTCGGATAAGAAATATAATTGGGTTGCACAAGTTAAAGAAATATTTACATCTATTAATCATCTAGATCTACGGAATAACCTCAATGCCAGAACTTTAAAATTAAACACAAAAAAGCTGTTATCTGATTATTATAACAGATTGTATAATCTGGATGTCTCCTTTTCCGAACGATGCCACTTTTTATCTTTTTATACGTCATTTCCAACTGGAAAAATCCTAAAAGTTACCTACTATTAAAATTACCAATTCACATCACACGCACACTTGCCCAGCTTCGTTTAAGTAACAAATATCAGCTAAAATTCACTGTAAATAACATTTTGTACACAATAGATCCCAAAAGTATATGTACAGTGTGTAATAAGGCGGAAAACGAAACTCTTTTACATATTCTTTTTGAATGTCCGATTTACAATGTTATGAAGCCTAAAATTCAATCACTTGAAAATATAAATGCTCTTATTGCAACACTAGAAAATTTGACCATCAATGATGCTAAGTATATTTACTCATATATTTGTAACATATTAAAATTGAGATCATTTATTTTGAACGAATAATGTATTCTAGTATTCTATGATTATTTAATATATTTTTTTTTTTTTTTTACTTTACTTTTAGCTCAATTTGAATTATGTTTATGTTACTGTGACTACACTCAAACTCTTGCTGTAACTTTGTATAAGTTGATAAGCAATAAAAATTATTATTATTATTATTATTAAATAACACCGAAAAAATTAAAGGGGTGATTCTATGATGAAAATTAATGTGAGTGTTTGATATAAATTTTTTTGAAAAAACCCTCTTCGGAAAAGTTACACCCTTTCGAAAATTAAAAAAAAATGGTTTTTCTTTTTTATTTTCCCTGTATATGAAGCTAAAGACACGAAACTTGGTAAACATTATCTGTCAATAAAAGTACACTTTTTGAAATTTTTTCAATCCTGAAGTATGCTTAGAAGGGGTTGAAATAATCAACCCCTAAGATATTTTTTCTTACAACTTTTTTTTAGATGAAATTTTTTTCTTTAAAAAAGTATGACTGAAAAGCCCAATTCATTGACTAACTTTTTTATCTCTTTTTCGAAAACTTAAGCATTTATGAAAAAAAAAATAAATAAGCTCATGTAAAATAGCATTTTATTAAACAACAGCCAACCAAATTATGATTCTTAAGACATCGTGCATAAACCATAAATGTTGCCTAATTTGAATGGGAACCTCTTCAAGAAGAACAGGTAATTCTTCAAGAAGATGACAGTATGCTTCACCATTTACTCGTAGCGGAAGAAAATGGGGACCAATTAAATGATTATCAATAATTCCGAGCCACACGTTTAATGAAAATTGATACTGATGATTTCCTTCAAAAAAGCCATGAGGATTTTCGTCAGCCCAAAGGTGAACATTTCTAATACAGTCTCTTGAGAAACTCGCCTCGTCAGTAAATGAAATATTACCTAAGAACTGTGGTGCTTGGCCAATCATATTAATAAGCCACTGACAAAAAATCACACGAAGTAAAAAGTCTCGAATCATTAACGCCTGCACCCGTTGAAGATGATAGGGATACAACATTTGTTCTTTTAAAATTTTAAAAACAACGAAATGGCTTACATGTAGGACACAAGCTATTCTCCTGGTACTAGTTTCTGGGAATTCTTCAATTGAATTAAGTACGGCTTCTTCTACAGCTGCAGTTCTAGCTTCTCTAGTACGACCAGAATCATAATTTTTTTTTTCAAAATTACCACGTTCCCGCGAGCGTCGGTAAATAGTTGTGAACGTAGTATGATGGGGTAGTCTACGCTGTGGGTACTGTTCAGCATAAAGTCTTTGCGCTTCCAATGAATTCCCGTTAGCACGACCGTATGTAAAATGCATATCTGCCATTTCCAAATTCGAATATGCATTCATATTTTCAATCAACTAATATTTCCTACAATACACAATCATAAAATTTATGAAACAATAAGATGGGTAACAGAAAATGACACTAAACAATCCTGGTATCAGTATTAATGTTTTTTATGCAAAGCACAGGCCACTAGACTTGACGCAAAATACACTCGCGTTAGCTCATCTTTTTGAAAATGCATTGCATTAGATTTTTTTTCTCGTAAATGCTCAAGTTTTAGAAAAAACTTGTAGAGTTAAAAAAGTTAGTCAATGAATTGGGCTTTTCAGTCATACTTTTTTAAAGAAAAAATTTTCATCTTAAAAAAGGTTGTAAGAAAAAATATCTTAGGGGTTGATTATTTCAACTCGTTCTAAGCATACTTCAGGGTTGAAAAAATTTCATAAAGTGTACTTTTATTGACAGATAAAGTTTACCAAGTTTCGTGTCTTTAGCTTGATATACAGGGAAAATAAAAAAGAAAAACCATTATTTTTTTTAATTTTCGAAGGTGTGTAACTTTTCCGGGGAGGATTTTTTCAAAAAAATTTATACCAAACACTCACATTAATTTTCATCACAAAATCACCTCTTTAATTTTTTCGGTGTTATTTACATACACCCTGTATAAAGCTTTACAAAACAAAGCATATTATTAAAATAGTCGTTTTATTGTTTCCATATGCTTACCAAATTCTTATTTTTAAATAATTAGTCTAGCAGTAAATTCAAAAAGAAGATGTGGATCATAATCCGGAAGGCGAGGGTTGAAGCATTCAACATATTAAAACATAAAATAACAGGTGGCCGGGATTTTTTAATTTAATTTAATTATTTAAAATTAATTCTGATACCTTGGTAGGTTTCCCAACTTGACCATTCACTGTTTTGTTCAAATTAACAGTGCTAATCCTAAAGTGGCGCTGGAAAACATTAACAAATCCCACATAGAAAACGAGGCTAATGGCGTTAGTAGTCGAAGCCGATGACCAAATTAAAAAAAAAATATTTGATTTTAACAATTAGTATCTGGGCACTAAAATCTTAAAAACCAACCCTGAAGTACGATTAAATTCTCGAGGTCATTACGCAATTCGTGTCAGAGCCTAGGTCAGAAGTCATATGAACTCTTACTTTAGAATTATTGGGCAGATGTGTCACGAAGAGACGCTTCTTGTCCCGCTTTAATTCTACTGTTAACGAACTTCAGATTAGATATCACTTTCAGAGGCAAAGGTCAAGCATCGCCGCTGTTAGAACAAGGTGGTTTGTCACCGAGGCTTTATACTTTTCTTAAATGATTTTCTAAAAAATGCCGAAATGTTGGCACAAATGTAAAAACTTTTCTACAGTAGCTCAGTATCAGTATGTAAATATTGTATATTTTATTTTGTGATATAACAGTTTAAGATTTTCTATTAAAAATCGTTAATTGTGAACGGATTTTCATTTATTAAACACCTTTTCTGGTAATCAATCCATTACAGTCTTGGGAATAAGTAAAATGCAAAGGTACGGGAATGAACCAAACCCTGTACTTCTAATAGCAAATTATTTTCCCTTAAAATTCCAAATGTATATTTGTTCAAAAGGCTTATAAAAAAATTTAACTCATTCAATACAATTCCATATCTAAGTTTGAACAGTTTAAAGCTCTGTCATGAAAAATTAGGACATTTCAACGATGAAAAACTACTACAGTTCATCAAATTTCTAGAGGCTTTCGACGGCTAGACAGAGAAAGCACTACTGACAGGCATCCCGACGGATTTACGCAATGAAAGTACACTCTGCGCATCAAGTATTTCACTATTTCATTCAGACGTAAATGTCAGATGTAAATTTCGCTAAAACATTCTTTTATTTTCGTTTGTGTTTTTTGCTCATTACAGTTTAATAGAACCTAAGTATGGAGTTTAATAGCAAATTAAGAGGCCGCGTGATTAACAGTCAATCTCGCGAAATAATAGCCGATGTTATAGAGTTTATGAGAAGAGAAGGAAACTTTAATTCACCTTCAATACCATTTAAAAATGTAAATGATCGTGTTGCTGCAGCCACAGGAGTATCTAAAAACACAGTCGTCCACATTTCTGGAGAGAGAAAAAGAATCGATAACCGTGAGATATCGGAATTTTCATCACCAAGAAAAACCATTAAAAAACCAAAAACAGTTAATGATATAAATGAAGCTGCACAAGAATCAAATTTTATTTTTTTATTATTAGATAGCTATTTTTGTTTCTGAGTTGTGTTCATTTACAGGCTCAATTTTTTTCCGTTTCTCCTTTTTGATTTTATATGGGGTTTCAAGTTGTTTTTGACTTATTTCGACGTAAATCACAACAACAAACTTTTTTAATAAAGCAAACAAGTGTTAAGAGGTATATGTACGTGTAAACTACAATTACAAAAAATTGATATGAAACCCATGAAACCACCAACAAAAATGTAAAGCTAGCTTCCGTACTAGAACATGGTGTCATTCGTCGAGATAATTTATCGTTTTGTTTAATAGATCAAGAAATGTAAATATTCCCCTGTTATTTGTTATAAAATTATAAGAGAAATAAATTTTTTTCTAAATATTATAGTTTATTATTTTGTAGAAAAACAAAATTTCGAAAATTTTAGTAATGTTTCAGAAACAACCGTTATTATTAATAGGTACCATTTTCCTTAATAAGGTAGAAATAAAATATAAACTATTTCCACGATTTACAAAGGCCTACAAAAAAATTATAGGTATTTTCTGCTATCCTATAAAATTTATATTTTCTGACTCAATTTCAAAAGGTTGAAGGAATTCCAAAACACCTTTTATGGCATAATAATTATTTTCAATTCTACATACTATCTTTAGCTGCTTTTAAAAACGTTCTAAGAAAGTCCAATCAGACCAATTTAATCCCTAAACTATTCCACACTTTTAAAATTTAATTACCTAAAAATATTAAAAACTATTTAAAATAACTTGTTTAGCAGACTGTACAATAGCTATCTTAGTCACACGTAGCGCGTTCTCTGTCTGGGCGTCGAACACCTCTAGAAATTTGATGAACTGTAGACTTGTCCATTCATTAAGCCCTTATTTGTTTGCAAGTATTTAGCTTGCGTTTTATGTTAGACATACAGATCTGCTGTATAGAGAGAGCGAATCGCCTACTAAATTGGGTGTTGATAATTTGGCGAGCATCCGTTTTATAAATGAACCAGAGCTCGTGCAACTCCGCTTGCTACTTTACACTGTTACTACATTTGAAATAAATAGCTCACTTTCCTGTAAATCACCTTCAGTAACAATATTAGTTGTAACCTACCGAGCTAACGGAAATTCTCAAGCAGCTTATCTATACAGAGAGTAGACAAGCACTACTCACCCTAGACAGATCAAGAATTTACTCAGTGTTATTGGAATGTCACGAAGCTTTGGCACCTTAAGATGGATCAAAAGTCACGTTACTTTCTGGACCTGACTCATCCATTGGGCTGACAACGTTTCATTTTCTTCTTTTTCCTGTTTTATTTTGTTTCTATTTTTTCTTTTGACTCTTCATTTTTTCTTTTTCTTCTAATACTTATTTTCATATCTTTTTTTTAACACAAAAATTCTAATTTTCTCAATCGCTCTCTTTTCGCCAATTACTTCTAATTTTATCTTCATACTCTTTTTTAACTTTATTTATATTTATTTATATTTATCTTCTAATTTATTAAAATTTTTAAATTCTTTCTTTGTTTTCTTCATTTAATCCTCCAATTTCTTCATCAAGTTCTCCATCCTTTTACCAGTCTCATCTAGCAGCTTCTTTGCAATCTCATCCATTTCATTTTCCAGTTTTGCTCATGTTCTTTTATTTTTCTTATTAATAATCGAAACATGTTCTTAACATACACCTTTTCAAACTTCTTGTCTTTTCTTCCCCCTAACTTCTTCTTGACTCTGTTGATTATCTTCCCTTTGACATGTTTGTTCGACCCCATTTGTGTTCGTCCTCTCCGAGGCCCTTCTTTGTTTGTCTTAAATCGCTTTGATTGACCCCTAAGCATAAGGTGTCCTAAGTTCTTTCCTAATAAAAATAAAAAAACAAAAAAATACAAAAACAAAAAAAAACAAAAAAACAGAAAAAAAAACAAGAAAACACAAAAAAAAACAAAAAAACAAAAAAAACAAAAAAACAAAAAAACAAAAAAACAAAAAAAGACAAAAAAAAATAAAAAAACAAAAATAAAACAAAATAAAAAACAAAGAAAACAAAAATAAACAAAAAAGACAACAAAAAAAATACAAAAAAAAAAACAAAAACAAAACAGAAAAAATAATAAAAAACCAACAAAAAAAAACACCAAATGTTTTAAAACAAAATTAAAACGAAATAATAAAAAAAATTCTATAAAATATTAAGAAAATTTTTGTATCCATATATTAATAGTATTAGGAAAAACAATTGTAAAATAATGCATATGATTCTCTTTTTTTAACTTAGTATCAATAAAACAGAAATACATATTATAAATAATATCTGCAATCACAAAATAATGGAGTATATCCGCAATCACAAAATCCAATCACACACTCATGTTTGTTCAACTTGTATCACTTTTCAATTTTATCCATGGTTACTCTATTTAATTTATAAATCTCTCTCTGCTATCTCCTTCTTTCTCATACTATCCCAATATCACAACTCATACCACAAACACATGAGGATCGGTGTAAACAATAACAGGCAAATTCTCTTAACAATCCTTGAGTCATTGTTGTCTTGCTTCCGTCACCGATGCTGTCAAATTTTCACCCTGTATAAAGTAGAACTATTCCAAAATTCTCCAAGCACTAAGGGTTGTGGCTCTAATGGGTTCCTAAAATTATTTAAAATACCTAAATGTAAAATTCAATTTTACACAAAAAATGTTTCTCTCTTCTCCTTTATTCTGATACTTTTGCCTTCTTACCTCTCATTCTTCTGCCTTTAACTCTTACTTGTGTCTCTTGTTGTAACTCATGTTTCGTGGTCTGCTTTCTGGCCTTCTCTTGTTATTTTTCTCTGTTTTCTTCTCTTAATTATCTTTTTATTCAATTTAATTAAAATGTTCTATACCTCTTATTCTTTTTTTTATTTTAGCTGTTACCACCACTAAACTGTAGCAAATAGTAAAATTAAATCACACAAGTCCCTAGCTTTAAATCCAATATAAATTTGTACTGACCCTATTCTAAGAAATGAACTCACCATTTTATTAATAATTACCATCATTAATTGCGCTTACAATTCATAGATAATTTTCTCTCACAATTTCACCTGTAACCGTTTTGTTTTCTCATTAAACATTTACGCGGCATCTTAACCCAAATCTACCTCAAGTAAATTTGTTCAGGAGCTAAACAAAACCTCCTCGAATTCATCGCAGCAGGCATGCTATTCTCCGCTAATTTTTATCTGAGTTGATTTAACTGGAAGCAGAACATTAAAGTCTCTCCCCTCGGAACAACAGGTAGTTATACAATAATTAATATCATCTCCCGAGCTACTATGGCGACAATGAATTTACCTCGGGGCACTTAATGGCGCCGCAGGCGCGAGCGCCACTGCAAAAGTGGAACTGCGTTGAATTAGAGAAAAAATATGGTTTAGGTCGTAAGATAAAGTGAATAAATTATGAAAATAAAAACGAAATTAGATGATTAAAATTGAAAATCGCTACAAAGTCAGATTTGAAAGTTTGAACTTGATTAGGATAGTACTTTCCGTAATGTTATTAAAGTTGTCGTTTTAGTTTTATATTATTTAGTTTCTTGTACCTTTTCTGTGTTTTGAAGAGGCAAATTCGGTTTTTATACAGCTTTATTATCTGTTGAAATTATGCATTTCACAGTAAACATTTTGTTTACATTCTGATATGCTAGTAATCAGTAGCCAATATCATTTTTAAATTTAAGACAATTGTTTTGAATAAACTTCTCGACTTATTTCATATATGTAAGAAAACACAATATTTTTATCAAATTAATCCAATTTCAATATATAACACAAGTTAAATCGACATTTCTTTCAGACAGCCAAACTAAGAGTGCCTCCCTTATTTTTCAGACAACAAATATGACTCTTATGGATAACATACAAGAAATTTTATTGCCTGGCTATCACCTCGTTGATAGACAGATACCTGGTCCATTCCAAATGCTTCAGATAAATACCATCGATCAAACGCCGTCGTAGAATTCTTACACGGCCAATCTGTCCATTAATTCGTTCTCGAATTAATTTAGAAACCACTTAACTGTTTTCCAACAGCAAAAAGAAAAACGGAAACAGAATCTATTTAAAATTTTCTTTCTTATCATTTTGTCGGCATTATATGTGTGCACATAATGTGAGCGTCGCATTTGTCTTCTTTAGTTTTCTGTATACACTTCAAAACCAAAATTATTAATATATTTCCGATGACAAAAATAATAATAAATCTATTCGGTGCTAAAGTAACAAACCATTTTTTCGTGATCCATCAGCTGTAGGGGAAGGTACTAAGTGACCAGCGAATATAAACAACGAAAGCGGAATGGCGGTCTTGTGTTAGTTACTGCAAAAGCATACTAATACAACAAGCTTCTAAAGCTCTAGCGAAACATCGACATAATATTTAGCTTATTTAAATTATTTCTTTTCAGACATTTTAAATAAATAAATATAACCTAAAGAAGGAAAAGAAAAATACCAACCGTAAAAGTGGTTAAAATCAACAACCTCATTTTAAAGAAATTTTTTTTAGAATTTTTCTTTAAGAAAAGTTAAATTTTTTCGATTAAATTTTTGAGTTTGATGTATCTAAAAACTAACTTATTTTTTTTTTCAAAAAAGTGCCATTAGGAAGGCGATAGGACCTAAAAGAGTAATACAAAATTATATATTAACCTAACAAACCAAACGTCATCCGACTAGTTTCAAAATATCATTTGCCATGGTTATTAGCCCTTGGGTAGTGAGACTGCCACACACTAATTGGATTGGGGAGTCCAAAAATACTAACCAAAAATAACAAGTTTTTCCCAAAAACCATTTTCACCACCAAAAATTATTATGCTGGTTCTGCTACATGTACCTCGCAATAGTACGACCAAGGCTTAAACTCCATGACAACAATCTTTTCCTAAATACAAGCCAAACAAGCTTCATCTCCTCACTAATAGAACACACCATTATTAAACCCACGAACATATTTCAAAGACTTAAAAACAATACCCTCCAAAACAAAACGCAACTCCAAAAACCCCAACAATTGCCCTCTCAAGCCGACAGACAACCTAACAGACAACATCGAATCTCCGAAACCACTCACGCAGTCTACGTCATCCAAAACCCACCAACCGTTTACTCTATTCAAAAGGCCCTCTTTAATATACAATACGAACGAATTATTCAGACAAAACCTGACATACGTAAAAGTTAACTTCTACAGGACAGCAACTGTCAAGACAATCTCTACAAAAACCCCCACCTTACTCTACACACTTATCCGACAATGGATGGGGATAATAAAATTATCCTTAACCCCAAACACACACAAAAACCTCCTACAAAACCAACCAGATAGCCCCTTTTCCCCAATTATCTCTTTTCATCCGCAAGGTTAACAAAAAAATAACTCTAGAGGAAATTCATGCGGTTCTTGGGGAGCATAGCATTTCCTATACGGAGGTATGGAGGAGTCGTTCGCAGAAAACGCAGTCTCACTATTCCTATTTAATCCGCGAGATACACTTGCGAGCCCTCCAACCAAAACTCCCTACCTCCCATTCCCGAATATTGCACCCAGTGCACCGACCTTGGGCATTTGGCCTTAGAATGCTACGCCTGTCTGAGTAGAAAAATAGGCCAGCAGACTGTAACAAAGGCCTCCACAAAAACCCGAAGAGGTAACTCCTGTCTCGCTCCAAACGTCACTAACAGGAAGGAGGATATGATTTTGCTTTAGGACTTTTTTATTTTATTTTTTATAGGTGAAATGGATTTGGGATAATTCTTACAAGGAATCTTTGAAATAAATCAAAAATAAATTAAAACAAATGATGCTCTTGTGCATTTTCAGCCTGAGTTGCCGATTAAATTATTCGTAGATGCATCGAATGTGGGAATAAGGGCCATGATGTCATGTTTTTGAAAAAAAATATTGAGAAATCTGTAGCTTCTGCTTCGCGTACCTTATCAAAGTCCGAACAAAAATATTCCCAAATTGAAAGAGAGGTCCTTGCAATAGTTTTTGGCTTAAATAAAACTAATGAATATTTATATGGACATTTCTTTATCCTAGTTATAGATCACTTACCTTTGGTAACTATTTTTAACCCAGCTAAATGTATACCCCAAATTTCAGCCAACAGACTACGTAGATGTGCAGTAATATTGTCAAATTATAATTTAAAAAATGAATATGTGAAATTGGAGCATAATATAAAGCCGATTTTTTATCATGTTTATCTATTGAAAGTCACAATGAGAGTCAAAATAAAGATAATTTGAAATACATTTTTTAAATTGTATTTTATGTGTTTAGGGCTCCGTCAAATATTTCGCTAATATGTGATCTATCCATTTAATTTACATTCTGTTATTTTCTCTAATTTCGACATATAAAGTAATATATTTTGTAATCGCAGCAAGTGTCAAAACGATCTACTTTATGCAACCAGTTGCATAAAGTAGAACATTAGGCAACTGATTACGAAAAGTTGAATATGTCACCAGTTACGAAATGAAAATTAATAAAACTGCCTCTTTTTTGGTTTTTAAGTTGAAAAATCGAAAAATCGAAAAATCGTAAAATCGAGAAATCGAGAAATCGAAAAATCGAGAAATCGAGAAATCGAAAAATCGAGAAATCGAGAAATCGAAAATCGAGTAGTCGAAAAATCTAAAATCTAAAAATCGAAAAAACCAAATATCGAAAAAAGGCAATGAATAGTGACATTTCACATTCGAAAATATGACATTACGTTTAACAACAAAAAAGAAAACAAAAAAAGAAAAGCTGTAAATTGCGTTTTATTTTTAAAATAACACCGTTATTGAAAACTGCCCAGAAATGTTGGGGGTAAAATTTTAAAGTACTCCTTTAAGGATAATGGGTAAATTTTTTTTTCAAATTTCTCGCGGGTAATGTCAAAAATTAGATCGGAAACACTGCACATGTCCCTTATTTTTATTATTACTATTGAAAAAAAAAAAAAACAAACGTCGTAGAGCAATCAAATACAACAAACAATTCTAAAATATTTGATTGGAAGTACCTACAGAAGAATGATGGTGAATCATTTTTAACACAATTTTATAAATAATCAAGTCAAAATTAGAAAAAATATTTACTCGTTACACAAAATAAGGCATTTCGTAACTGGTTACATAAATAACTATTGACTTCCTAATATTTTATTTCATTGAACGGTATTTTCCGTAAATAATTAAATCATAAATAATTACAGGCACATAAGTACAATAGTATATTGTTTCACGAGTGACGAAAAAATGATTTTCGACGAGTAAAACACTATACTTTTTCTACGAACTCTATTATGTCATGTAGGTACCTACTAAAATGAAAAAAAAAAACAAACATTAGCAAATGCTTTATTTTGTGTTAGGAATAACAAAAAATTAACCAACAATTAAATATTTCAGAAATATTATTTATTATTTAAATATTGATTTATTGTTATATTTGAACAATTGTTCAAAATTATGGGGGTATCACACTCAAGCTTTTTATTTATTGAGGTAGATGCCGACATATTTGTTCTACTGTTAAATGTCATTTCAGATGATGATGCGCCATAATCGGATGAACTAGTAGTTTCCTTATTTTGTACAGAATGTAAAATTTTAGTTTGTATTTGGTTTTTACTGTTCGTGGATTCACAGAAGCAAATCACTTCCTGCATCCACTAATAGCGTTGCGGATGTTCTGCGGAAACAGTGCCCAGTGTAATCTTGAGGATTCGAAAGCGTTAAAAACTGAGCAATTTCGTTAGGAAATTTACTGATTTTATTAATTTCAACAACCTGTCTGCTACACTTTCCATTCTGATAGTTAATAAAGAATCTTGAATTAATTTTATCCATGTTTGCGGGACGTAGACTCATATATTTTTTAGAAATATCATAAAAGGGTCCAGAAATATGAAAAGAACACGGAACTTTTGTTTTTGTATTACGGATTTTAACTAACAGAATACTTCCAGTATTCTTTACATCGCTTATTGTTAAATCTTTTAGTTCGTGGCAATGACAAGTGCCAGATAATCCAAAAACTAATGCTACCTACAAATATTAGTAGTTATGTATTAAGTATTTGTTAAAATAAAAATAATAATTCCGTTACCTTTGTTATTAAATATTTATAGTCAGGTGCATTCTTTGGGAAAGTCTTTATGTCTTTAGGTGAAAAAATTTTGGATTTTTGGCTTTAAAACCATCAGATTTTCTTTTCAAAAGCGAACGTAACTTTGGATATTTACTAATATCGACATCATTTTTAACAGAGAGTGTAGTTCTTAGCATCGAATAAATGGACCATAACGTCGACGGTTTAAAATTTGAACATATTTCTCCAAAGTATGCTAGTAGTACAGTTTCCGAAAATGATTTCACTTTATTTTTTTCTCTCCAGTCCAAAAATTTGATATAAATTTCTTCATATCTCTTTTTTGATTTGGCCGGTAATAAATCTGAAGAGGTTTCTTCAGCTTTAAAAATAATTTCTGGGGGAGTACAATCGCTTTCTCACTCAGACATCATGAAAATGTGTTAAATTTAGGACGAACTGAAACTGACAGTTCTCAAAAGTGATAAAACTTCAAATAAACAAATGAAAATCAGGAAACTAGATGTAGATTGGTTTAATTTGCACTATTTTTATACATTTAAATTTTATCTTTAATTCATTAAAGTTTAGGTAAAAACGCATATAGAATTTAATAAGCATCTTTTTATTTCATTATTAATAATTATAAGCTGCCAAAATATTATACGAGGCGACTGATATATGAAAATATGTAACAACTTACTTTCGTCACTAGAGACGAAAGTAAACGTTATGGGATTTTTTCTCACTAGTGACGGAAATCAAGTTTTCGCTGAAAGTATCCTGTGGCGAAAGATGTCTTTTTGTAAGAGTTCGTAGAAAAAAACATTTTTTCTCTTCGAAGAGTAGGCCTATGTCAAATTAACTTAAAATATTATAACAAACGAAAAGGTAACCCATTTCTAATAAAATTTAATTATTTATTTTATTTTGGTGTGATCGTAGAAAAAATCTTGTCTGTAATTCGAGCAAAAAGTTCTTTGGCTGTTTCGATAACTTTTTTTCTCAACAGCTATTTTGTTGCAATAATTTTATAAACTTTTACTTAGGGTAGATTTCACCGTTTTGTTAAACGAAGTTTAAAATACTAAACGAAGATTAAAATGACATTTTTATATTAACAAAAACGAAGTCTAAATCACTAAATGGAGTTTGAAATGACATTTTTACATAAACAATGTCATTTTAATCTTCGTTTAATAATTTAAACTTCGTTTGACGTAACGGTGGAATCGGCCCTTAGCTAGTTATATATTAATAAAGTGTTATTGCCCTCATCATACATGAATCGTGCTAACAAATAAAGTCAAAAAAACGTCTCATAATTTTTAATACAAATATTTAAGTCCGACCCAGAACATCTCCCTACTCCTTCCACCCAGTTTTTCGGTTTTGGTAAAATTCGCGCAGCTACAAATGCTTCCTATGTTACCTCTACCCTTTCTAATCTCTTTGATTGTATCTGAATGTATTTATTTTTGGTAAATAATAGTTATTTATTATACAAGGGTTTTTTCCCTTGTACTTATACTTTTTTGTATTAGATGTTAGCTAGAGGTTGAGCTAAAATCTAATTTTTCTTCCTGTATAATCTCTTTTAGATGACGTTTTAGGTAGAAGTTCCTTAATGTTCATTAAATACGGTAATTAACATAAACATGTTATCTTTTTATCTCAATTGAGTAGACTCTTATAAACTATTAAAAATGCTTAAGTTTAAGGGAAGGATGTAGCATACTCTCCAACATCCATGATTAAAATTCGTAATAAGAAATAGACAACTGATCTTAAATACGGGAATAAAGAGAAACACATTTTAAAATTAAATACCTAATTAAATATAAATTATCTCAATATAATCAGATTTTCACAACGACAAAAGAAAAAATAATATGTAAATTTCAACCTTTTACCTTCCTTAATTAATATTCAACATAAGAAGACTATCAGCCACTCATAAAACACAAGGCGCGGTCCTCAAATCTGCGACCTGTTCCCAATTCTCGCAACGTACCTCCAATAAAATTTCCCTTCAAAACAAAAATCAGCGAATAAAGCCTCAAAATGCTAATCAGGCCGCTACTGATACCCGTCGGCGAGAACAGAGGCCCGACCATCTGAAAAGGAGAATGCAGTTCACCCCCGGCTGTCTCAGGGGAGAATTTATGTCGTCGTTACTGTCAGACGCTGTTTGGGTATTCCGGTGGAGGCGACACAGCCGTGATCTGCCAGTGCTTCCTTGTCCCCTAGGTGTCGTGATCCTCAAATTACAATCTAGCTGCTGCTTGTCGTTTTCGAACAGCTGGGAGCTGACCGGAATAAAATAACTCATTTCCGACGGTATCGATTCCGCGACAAAGTTTTTTTACTGGCAGTTTCACAACTTCCATGTGTAAAACAGTTTAGGGTTTTAAGGAAAGGAAACTTGTTGCAGGATTAATACTACATTTTATAAAAGAATTTTTATAAAGATTTGGAATAGTTATTTTTCTAAGCTAGTGATCTTAGATTTTTGTACACATAAATTTACCTGAAAAGTTGACGTTTTCTGTGATTTGTCATAATGGACCAAGTCCACATGTGGAGATATGCTGTTTTATAAATTACATTGTAATAGTTAGTCGCTATACAAGTTATTCTAAATTATCAGTTCGTTAAAGAAGCCACAAGTTTTTAAATTAAGGCCAATTGAAATTTAAAATTTAAAATGTATACGTCATCGGGAATAGGTCAATCAGCTTGTGACGAAGTTTTTTTTGTTATACAAAACCAAGCCAACGAACAAATCGACACATAGAATGTCGAAGTGAACGCACATCTTAGTGACACTTAAAATTGACACCACCTAACCTAATATTCGTTGTTGTTATTTCTTTTGTCTTTGCTAATTGGTTTAATTCTATTATTATTATTATTATTATGAGTTTGTCAGCTGGATTTATAAAAGCCGAATCAAGTGTTTTACCCATTGCAAACCAAGATATGACTACTGCATTTTTTTTAACAATACTCAGTTTATAAGTGCCAAAGTTAAAGTTTATTAAGACAGAAAGAAAGGTATGTAAAACTTTATTTATAATTTGTTTTAATAGTTGTTACAGTTTATATGGGGTAATACACCTTATAGCAAAAAAAAAATATCTCAGGCCATTAGGATTATCGAACACTACAGTTCATCAAATTTCTAGAGGTGTTCGACGCCCAGACAGAGAACGCGCTACGTGTGACTAAGATAGCTATTGTACAGTCTGCTAAACAAGTTATTTTAAATAGTTTTTAATATTTTTAGGTAATTAAATTTTAAAAGTGTGGAATAGTTTAGGGATTAAATTGGTCTGATTGGACTTTCTTAGAACGTTTTTAAAAGCAGCTAAAGATAGTATGTAGAATTGAAAATAATTATTATGCCATAAAAGGTGTTTTGGAATTTCTTCAACCTTTTGAAATTGAGTCAGAAAATATAAATTTTATAGGATAGCGGAAAATACCTATAATTTTTTTGTAGGCCTTTGTAAATCGTGGAAATAGTTTATATTTTATTTCTACCTTATTAAGGAAAATAGTACCTATTATTAATAACGGTTGTTTCTGAAACATTACTAAAATTTTCGAAATTTTGTTTTTCTACAAAATAATAAACTATACTATTTAGAAAAAAAATTATTTCTCTTATAATTTTATAAAAAATAACAGGGGAATATTTACATTTCTTGATCTATTAAACAAAACGATAAATTATCTCGACGAATGACACCGTGTTCTAGTACGGAAGCTAGCTTTACATTTTTGTTGGTAGTTTCATGGGTTTCATATCAATTTTTTGTAATTGTAGTTTACACGTACATATACCTCTTAACACTTGTTTGCTTTATTAAAAAAGTGTGTTGTTGTGATTTACGTCAAAATAAGTCAAAAACAACTTGAAACCCCATATAAAATCAAAAAGGAGAAACGGAAAAAATTGAGCCTGTAAATGAACACAACTCAGAAACCAAAATAGCTATCTAATAATAAAAAAATAAAATTTGATTCTTGTGCAGCTTCATCTATATCATTAACTGTTTTTGGTTTTTTAATGGTTTTTCTTGGTGATGACAATTCCGATATCTCACGGTTATCGATTCTTTTTTTCTCTCCAGAAATGCGGATGACAGTGTTTTTAGATACTCCTGTGGCTGCAGCAACACGATCATTTACATTTTTAAATGGTATTGAAGGTGAATTAAAGTTTCCTTCTCTTCTCATAAACTCTACAACATTGGCTATTATTTCGCGAGATTGACTGTTAATCACGCGGCCTCTTAATTTGCTATTAAACTCCATACTTAGGTTCTATTAAACTGTAATGAGCAAAAAACACAAACGAAAATAAAAGAAATGTTTTAGCGAAATTTACATCTGACATTTACGTCTGAATGAAATAGTGAAATACTTGATGCGCAGAGTGTACTTTCATTGCGTAAATCCGTCGGGATGCCTGTCAGTAGTGCTTTCTCTGTCTAGCCGTCGAAAGCCTCTAGAAATTTGATGAACTGTAACAGTTTTTTTTTTTTTCAAAAATATACCTTTTACCACCCTGTTATATTTTGGAATACCCTCATTTATATGTATAAGAAAAAAATATTTTTCCCATAAAATATTAGTGTACACTGATATCCAAAAATATAACACTATAAACTGAAAGTATATATCTATACCTTGAAGTAGAATGAGAGAGGGACGTTTAAAGTTTTGCTACCGGTAGATATTAAATTATTTCAGTAATTAGAAGTTAAAACATAATTACGTTTTAAGTACCTGATAAATAGCAAATTTGTTATTGTATAAAGCGAGTTTATACATTTTGGCCCTTGGTTGTTTTTGCTTAAATTTAGATTATCGAAAACAGGACTCATTGGTAAACATTAAAATATATCATGTTTACCTGAAAAATTAAAACTAAATAACATCTAAAAATGTATTTAGAAGGGTATGGTGCAAGTATTTACTGCAATACTGTTTTTATTTGGTTGAAAATTACCTACTTGCTACATATCGTTGTAAATAATATTGTAATTTAAGTACATTTTTGTATATGCATAACTACTTTTTGTAATGTTACATACACTCTTTTACATTTGTTGTACACATGTCTAATATTTACATGGATAAATCTATGATATTTCTAAATTGAGATAATAAGAACACAAATATGTTTATGTTTTATGAAATAATTTAGAACACAGAAAAATAATATAAGTTGGTAAAAATATCTGATAATTAGGTCAAATGTTTAGAGTATGGCTCTTGAAAATAATAAAAAATTAATCACTTAATTAAATAATGTTTTATTTGTAGATCTGCCTAGCAAGAATATGGAGATAATGCCATTTTTCATGTACAACTTAAGTGAGGAGATACTGCACAGTAAAGGGACAAATTACACCTGAACATAAAGTACGGTAAAAACCTTATGATGTGGTTGTTGTAATTAACAAAAATGAAATTTTTGGTGCACAATGCTTAGAATATGCTGCATCTCAAGGTTTGTAATATTTATTATGCTTTTTTGTTTTTATATCACATATTATAAACCGTGTATATTGCCCTTTATTCCAATAAATATTTTTTTTCTAATTTTGACATATAAAGAGACATTTTTTGTAATCGCAGCAAGTGTTAAAACGATCTCGAAATAGATTTTGTTAGTGAACCTAGTAATAATTATGATACGAAAGAATGATGCAGAGCACCTATGAAATTTCGAGTTAAAACATATGCCATATTTTTAGGCTATTTTTATACCCTTTTCAAAAATTTTATGCTCCTCGTTTTCTGCAAAACTTAAAATGCTCTGATAGCTTCGAAAAAAGCCAGCAGAGCAATTCGGCTTTTTAAAGCTTTTTTCTTACCCCATTTTTAGGAAATTTTTAGACTCTTGAAATATTGTAAAACTTTACTAAAAAAATTGCTATTTTTAAATAATACAGGGTGCTTTGTTGGAACAAAGTCAGCAGGACACTTCAGTTTTTTCATTTTTTTTTTATATATAAAAACAACTACGTATGACACATTTTTAGGCTATTTTAAAATCCTAAAAATGTGGTAAGTATATTTAAAAAAAAAAAAATCTTTGAAGTCAGCAAGGAATTGCGAATTTTTTTAAAAATGCCAAATTTCGAATATTTTATAATATTTTAGGAGCCAAAAAACGTGGTGTGGTTTAAAAAAAAAACTGGAGTGCTCTGCTGGATTTGTTTAAAGCTAACAAAGCATCCCGTTATTTTTTATTTTATAATACTCAATACCCTAAGAATAGCCTAAAATAAGACATAGCTGTTAAAAAAAAAAATAGCATATTTTTTTCGAAAAGTTCTATATTTTAAAAATGTGAAAATGAGATTTTTTTTTAAGTTTTGAAAATTCGAGGTTCTTTACTGGATTCGTTCTGAGCTAGTAAAGCTCTGCTCGTCTTGTTACATCAAATAAGGCACTTTGTAGCTGGTTATATAGTTATTTTGTAACAGCATATCTAACCCTTTCATTTTTTTCAGGTGGTTGTAAACATGTAGCTTTTTTGCTGTGGCTTCATAGAAGAAGTGAGATACCATCTGTAACATCTACTCAGTGTTATTGGAAAGGCTCTAATTTATCAAAATGCGTAAATATTGATGTAGACTTGGCTAGATTGTTAAAGAAACCTCTTCATCAACTACAGAAAAATAAATCAGTACTTTTATATTCTTAGGATTTGTATATATATTTTTTATTTGTAAATAAATTGTTTTTTACTTCATTTTTCTCATTTTTTATTAAAAGGTTAATAAATAAAATTTTCACAGATTTTTATATTTTTGTTTATAAACAATAAATGAAGAGTTTTTATTAAAAATCACCAATGTTAATAATAATAACTTAAGTCAATATTATTCTTTCTCCTTTTTTAAAGCTACTATCAATAAAGGTATTACTTTAGCTTGACCTATGATCAATTTTTAATTTTGTGCTATATTTGATTTGACAGAGAAAAAAATTATAACCCTTTGACATTGGTTGTTTTTACTTAGATTTTCATAAAACATAAACAGAACTGCAAACATGTTTTACTATCGTAATAACGAATAGCAACATTAAATTTTTTTTTTTTTTCACATTTATCTCTGTTGTCATTTTCGTCAAGGAATGATAAGAAGGCACACTTGCTGGTTTTTTGAAAAAGGTGGCAAGAATTGTGATATTTTTAAATTTATCACCAGTGATACCACATGTAGTTACCTGACTTATTGGAATATATATACTTTGCTACCCCATTCAACTGAACTTGGTTGTTTTTAATATTTATCACTGTGTCATAGGATGTTTTTGTTAAAATGTTTCATTTTAAACTGCTGAAAATAGGTGCCTTTGGTTTGGTAGTTTTAGTCCCAAAAAAATCTATGCATATACAGGCACTCATTCTGCTTTGATTTGCTCGAAAAGTTAAAATTTTATATAAAATTACATTGACTGTTTAAAAACTCTTTATTATAATCCCTGATATGTGATAATTAGGTAAATTAAATTAAAAAACAAATAAAAAAAGTTTATTAAATTAATATTTACTCTTACAAAATAGGTTCTTGTAAGTTAACAAGCAATTATGCAGATATTACTAAGTAAATATACTTGCTTAAAATTCACACAGGAATGTGGTTTTAACATTCCCTAACCCTTCTTATAACTCTTTCCACATGTATTCTTAGAGATGCTATTCTTTTACTTAATTGTACATCTTCTGAAGAACTTTTTTCATTTTGTGATACACTAGGTGTGGGCTTACTAAAGTGCATCCCATGTTTTCAAGTAATGGCTGAATATTCTTAAACCTTCTATCTGCCATTATATGGGATCCAGGAACCAGTTTGTTTAAATACCCACATTTTTCTATTATTTCTTTATCACTAATTCTTCCAGAAAATGATGAATACATTCGCTATCTTCACAACTTTCAGGAGGTTCTGGATTTTCTTCCAGAAGTGTTTTTAGGTTATACACCTAAGAATTTATAATAGCCTCATTTTCAATTTCCTGAAGGGGACAATTAGCAGAAATTGCTGCTACATCTTGAATATCCGGTATATTTTTGTTAAACAGTTGACGAGAAACATCGCTAGTAGAAGGTTGATTTTCTTCTTTCCAAATTTCTAGGAACACTAATAAATATTTTTGAAGATGAATGTGAATCATTATCACATTCTGGAACAAAAAAATTTTTTTTAGTCATAATATTTATAAAAAGTACAAAATTAAACACTCAAATTCGAAATAAATTCTTGATTGAGACACTATGACAGATGACACACACAGTGCTGCTGTTTTGCCATTTTCTAAATTATTAAGTGACTAAAACAATGAAACTTTAAATATGGTAAAAGTTTAAACAGAAATAATACTTTCAAAAAACATTTGATATTTATTTAAAAGATATTTGTTTAACGATGTTTTAGAAGTCTAAAGTAAGACGGAGTACACAAACGAACGTACATCACTTCTCGTAAACCTTCTAACCGGCAATGTTGTGGCGTTAACTCCTATTGTTTTATTCTCGGTGACGTCATAACTCTGGCAAATGAATAGATAAAAAAAATGTAGCTTTATTTTCAACTCTATTATTCACAAAAATAATTTTCAAAATTTTTGAACATGCTCCATTTGACATTATTGGGTGCTTTAGAGCGTCACAGTTATTTTGGAGCTTGCGTATTTTCATTTGCAGTAAATAAAAGAAGGAAGTCATTAATTATTAGAACTAATCGGTATTTTTAAACGAAATGTAGACTAATCTGAATATTTTAGTTTATCGTCTAATATTAAAATCCATTTTACTTAGTGGTTGAGCGATTATTGAAATATTATTAAAAATGGATTTCCCCTTTTTAACATGTAAACTTGATGTGCCTCATTGGAGCAGAGAGCAGCGCGTTAGTTTCCTAATCTTAAAGTTGTGAGTTTAATTCTACCTGGAAGTGTTTTCTTATAATTTTGAATTGATTTTTTTTTATTTTTAAAATTACAACAAAAAACATTTGATGTGTCAATAAGATGCCATTGGAGAATTCTAACCGAAAGCATTTTTGAAATGAATATACTAACCAAATATTTTTTACACTTATCATAAATTAAGCTTTTAATAATTATGTAAGTAAGCAACACAACATACACATTACACACGCTTCGCTGGTCAAGTTATACCTGGTCAAATGATAATTGTGGTAAAATTTTAATTTGGCGTGTTAAGGCCGAAACAACGTCACTCCACCCCACATTATGTAATAAAAAGTAACCGTGTAATCATTTATTTGCTTAACTATGCTGTGGGCACACTTGACCCACGCGATACCATGCCATGTTATCCGTGTGGCCTTTCAAAATTATTAGATGCTGCCAATACGTGTTAAGACGTGTAGATGTTTCACGAAGGCCCCTTTAGCCCCGCTGTAATCTTCTTTCGTACTACTTCATTAGATTAGAATTTAAAGAAGTTTGACTTTATTTGTCCTTGTCCACCGCGACCTTTTGAGTTCTATTATGGGACTCCGTTTCTTAGAATGTTGTCTAACTTGGTCCTTTTCGTTAGGTTTATTAGCCTTGACAGTGGCTCCCGCATATAGTTCCATGCGTCTGGCTTTTTTTCTCCTAATGTTAGAAGCCTCAATCTAGCCAGACCTTTACACTGACACAGAACGTGGATTGATATTACCTCTTCTTCTTCACATAACCTGCACAATTTTGTTTATTCTGCCTTTTTAGGCAACAGTTTCCGTTAAGAAAACCAACTGTTATTCTAACGATTTGATGTTTTTAATCCAATAGGTCTTTCGTGAACATGACCGATGGTTTCTTTATAATTTGTTTGGGCCATCCAAATCTTGAATAGTTGTTTTACCATTTCTGAGACTCTTTTTGCATCCATTGTTTGATGAATACCTTGCACAATACCTTAGCAAATCTACAGGAAGGATATAGAGCCTGTCATGTCCTAATCTAGGCCTTCTCGGCCTTTTTATTTCCCTGATTTTCATCGTGGCTGAAAGTCAGACTAGAGTCACTTTGTTTTAATTACTTAGCTGTGTTAGGTCTGCTAGGCAATCTTTCACTACCCGTAATTTGATTTTTCGTGAGAGAATTGCCTTACAGCTTCTCGGCTATCAGAGCAGATGGCAATAGTTTCGCTTGGTACTTGCTGATTTATTATTTCTCTTGAACACTGTTGAATCACTGTTTTTAGCTTGGTCCAAAGATTCCAAAACTGGTTAATTCCTTGGTTTTTAAACCGCTCGTTTTTTTATTTCATATGTATAGTCTTAAGGGGTCCTCGATTTTACTTACCATTGCTCATTTCTTACCATATTTTTTTTTAATTTTTATACATTTACTGGTTTGATTTTATTTTGTCTTTTTAAAGCTCTTTCCACTTTTAAGGTGTTATATTTTAGCAGACAGATAAGAGGACAGTTAAAAATCAAATTAATTTTACTGCTACGATTTTCCAATCAAGTGAGATTATTAAAAATTAAACATTTGGAATTTATGTTCTCCATTTTTTCAAAATTAATTATTTCCAATAAATGAACAGGTTTTTAAATACTGTTTCCTAGCAATTTAAGATCATTTGTAGGCCTTGTAGCCTAACTACCTTCTATTTAACTTAAACGCAGGTTTTGCGTAAAATAAATAACCCCGTTGGAATATAGTACATTTAACTAGAGAGAAGAGAAACATTTGAAACCTAATCACTGGATTGGCCAATAGCAGCCGGGCTCATGTCAAGGGTCTATTTTGTTTACGCGAAACTTTTGTTCAAGTCGAATAACCGTTAGGTTATATTAATATAAAGAATAGAAGGATAAAGGCCATTATTCCTTGTTTTATTATAAATCCAAAAACATAGATGGGCGATAATTTAATATCTTATTTTAGAACAAATTTCATTGAAATGTTTATAGAAATGTTCATAGAAATATTCATAAATATATTCATAGAAATATTCATAGAAATATTCATAGAAATATTTATAGAAATATTCATAGAAATATTCATAGAAATATTCACAGAAATGTTCATAAAAATGTTCATAGAAATGTTCATAAAAATGTTCATAAAAATGTTAATTAAAATTTTCACAGAAATGTTCATAGAAATGTACATATAACTGTACATGCGAAGGTTCATGGAAATGTCCATAGAAATGTTCATATACATGTTTATAGAAATTTTGATAGAAATGTTCATAGAAATATTCATAGAAATGTTCATAGAAATGTTCATAGAAATGTTCATAGAAATGTTCATAGAAATGTTCATAGAAATGTTCATAGAAATGTTCATAGAAATGTTCATAAAAATGTTCATAAAAATGTTCATAGAAATGTTCATAGAAATGTTCATAGAAATGTTCATAGAAATGTTCATAGAAATGTTCATAGAAATGTTCATAGAAATGTTCATAGAAATGTTCATAGAAATGTTCATAGAAATGTTCATAGAAAAGTTCATAGAAATGTTCATAGAAATATTCATAGAAATGTTCATAAAAATGTTCATAGAAATGTTCATAGAAATGTTCATAGAAATGTTCATAGAAATGTTCATAGAAATGTTCATAGAAATGTTCATAGAAATGTTCATAGAAATGTTCATAGAAATGTTCATAGAAATGTTCATAGAAATGTCCATAGAAATGTTCATAGAAATGTTCATAGAAATGTTCATAGAAATGTTCATAGAAATGTTCATAGAAATGTTCATAGAAATGTTCATAGAAATGTTCATAGAAATGTTCATAGAAATGTTCATAGAAATGTTCATAGAAATGTTCATAGAAATGTTCATAGAAAGGTTCATAGAAAGGTTCATAGAAAGGTTCATAGAAATATTTATATAAATGTTCATAGAAATGTTCATAGAAATATTCATAGAAATGTTCAGATATTTTTATAAAAATGTTCATAGAAATGTTCATAGAAATGTTCATAGAAATGTTCATAGAAATGTTCATAGAAATGTTCATAGAACTGTTCATAGAAATGTTCATAGAAATGTTCATAGAAATGTTCATAGAAATGTTCATAGAAATGTTCATAGAAATGTTCATAGAAATGTTCATAGAAATGTTCATAGAAATGTTCATAGAAATGTTCATAGAAATGTTCATAGAAATGTTCATAGAAATGTTCATAGAAATGTTCATAGAAATGTTCATAGAAATGTTCATAGAAATGTTCATAGAAATGTTCATAGAAATGTTCATAGAAATGTTCATAGAAATGTTCATAGACATGTTCATAAAAATATTTATAAAAATATTCATAAAAATGTTCATAAAAATGTTTATAGAAATAATCATAGAAATGTTCATAGAAATAATCATAGAAATGTTCATAGAAATAATCATAGAAATGTTCATAGAAATGTTCATAGAAATGTTCATAGAAATGTTCATAGAAATGTTCATAGAAATGTTCATAAAAATGTTCATAGAAAGGTTCATAGAAAGGTTCATAGAAAGGTTCATAGAAATATTTATATAAATGTTCATAGAAATGTTCATAGAAATGTTTATAGAAATGTTCATAGAAATGTTCATAGAATTGTTTATAGAAATGTTCATAGAAATGTTCATAGAAATGTTCATAGAAATGTTCATAGAAATGTTCATAGAAATGTTCATAGAAATGTTCATAGAAATGTTCATAGAAATGTTCATAGAAATGTTCATAGAAATGTTCATAGAAATGTTCATAGAAATGTTCATAGAAATGTTCATAGAAATGTTCATAGAAATGTTCATAGAAATGTTCATAGAAATGTTCATAGAAATGTTTATAGAAATGTTCATAGAAATAATTGTAGAAATGTTTATAGAAATGTTCATAGAATTGTTCATACAAAAATGTTTACAGAAATATTAATAGAAATGTTTATAGAAATGTTCATAGCAATGTAAAATTTTGAAACGTAAAAACTTACTTCCATGCAACATCATGCCGTCATTATAAAGTGATTTTTTGGTGTGCGTACATATCTTCTTTTTGACGAATCGGTATTACGTTAAAATAACGTGTATATCGGGTGTCGTAGGCTAGGAAAATTGACGTCATTATTACGAATCTACCTAACGTCAAAGTGACGTCTATATTGGGTGTCCCAAGGTTGGATGAAATTATTAAAAATACTAAGCATATGAAAATTATTTATTTAATACAAAAAAACACATGAAAAATATATTATAAAAAATAAATTACTCTGGTAAATAAAAAAGTCATGAGCAAGAAACCAAAAGGAATAAAATGACAAAAGAATATTAGAGGAACTGACACAACATACCTAAAATTGTAAATTTGATTTTATTTGGGGGTGGGCGAGCATGCTTTACGATTTCATCATCTTCAGTATCATCGAATGACAGCTTTCTAGTTGGCACCTGTTTTCTTTTAGTAGGTACTTTATCAGCCTTTGAAAGTAGATCTGAGGTAACTTCGACTTTTTTAATTTGGTACATCACTTATCATTATCATCTAAAATAAAAGAACTATTAAAATACTGACCACTGAAAATTCTTAAAGATAAAAAGTAAATTGTGTATTAAGTTGTAAAAACTACCTTCTCAGAGATTTATATACATATAGTCTGAGTTTATAATAACAGTTATTAAAAGAAAAAAAATATTCTTTGAGATGATAAATGGTATCTAAATCAAGTGACCTACTACAGAGCTTTTATTTTTAAGAAACTAATAAAAAAATACCCTGAAAAACTCATAATCAAAAAATAAATGCATAACATTACTCACCAGTCTTATATTATAGTACATTTCTTTATATATTTTTTTATAAAGGCGGCCAAAAGGCTAGTTTTTTAAGCAGCGTCAGCCATTTTTTGCTCACCTTACAACCGCCAAACCTTCATCATCCCGTTTTTTAAACTAAACAATGCAATACATCTGTAAAATACCAAATTCGGTTTAATATACTTTACTGTTTTGTCATATTCTATTTTTTACCTTTTTGTAAAACATCTTATCTAATAAAGTACAAAGTTCTGACGAGTAAACCCAAAAAAATCACGTCATAATGACAGCACCTTGCTGCTTGGGCTTTGGTTAGTGATCGTAAAAAAATATTTTAATCAAGTAGAATTCAACAGTATAGTCGTACTCGAATGATAAAAATTGATTTTGTATTCGCAACCAGGAGCGGCGGATGTATTGAATCGTTACATTATACTATTTCACTTCGCTTACATTTTGAAACAATTTTAAAAAAGGTCTTTAGGTCCTACTGCTTCTATCTCATGCTGCTTAAGAAGCTGTGTTTCAAAATTATGTAAAACCATGTTGGCTAAAATCTAACTTTTGCTCTTTCTTTATTCACTTATTTTAAATACCTTTTTCTGTAACTTGGCCTAGTATAGAACAAATACGATACAATTTTTTTGAAAAATAGGGTACTGGTCTATTATTTTTGAATTTCGGAGGTCTACTTACATTTTGCGTATCTCATTTTTAGTCGATACATTCTGGACGACAGAAAAATCTCCTGCATTTAGCTATTGCTGTGCTGTGCTCTTACGTCTATATTATAATTTCAAAATTTCCTTTTTAGTAATATAATTTATATTAATGTATTTATCAACGAATAAAAACTACTAGACAGACTAATCTATTCATTTATAATCAAGCAGTCCAGGATCTGTAAGTAAGGTCGACCTTCACCAATATATTTAATGGATAAAAGTTTTTTTAATAAATAAAATGTGTTTTTAAACAAACTGCAAATGCGATGCCTAAGAAAATACGGTCACAGCCATTTTTTACTTTTCTTTCTGTGTACAGATAAGAAAAGTATAGGAATCACGATAAAAGTTGCTTATTATGTCATTTTCTATTATTTTGTCCCTATACATGATTTCCTAAAAATGGACCTAATTTGAGATATTTGAGGAAAAGTGCAATTTCGAATTTTGAAGATAACTCAAAAAAGGATAAAGAGAAAAACATCAAATTTTAAACTTAAGCTTTAATACATTCTGCAGTAAGCAGATTAAAATTAGGTATAGTCGAAGCATCTGGGAAATATTTTACAGGGTGTCGTTTTTTGTTTTTTTTTTAAGAAAATAAATAGTCTAGACCATATTTTCTTAGGCAACCTATTTTCGGTATATTTATAAACATATTTTATTTCATAAAAAGAAACCTTTATCCATTAAACATATGGGTGAAGGTCGACCTTGCTTTGAGCCTTACACCAAAGTCCTTATTTATTGCAATCATTTAGATTGTATTTTATATCACGCAGACAGAGCTGTCGCATCGGCTGCCGCATTAGAAAGAACGATAGGGCTGCTTATTTGAGTGAGGATGGTTTGTGCTAGTTTGTTTATCTGAGATTTATATTAGTGATATTTATATAAATATGTTTATTTTAACCTAAACTGTAATTAAGAGTCATCCTATTGGATACTGTAATTGTTTTTTATACTACACGAATACCTATCTAAGAATAATGAGAAAGCTGTTTTTAAATAATAAAATAATAAATGGATTTTAATTTCAATAAAACATTATTTCCATTAACCATCGGTCTAATTTTGTTTTAATCGGATTCCAATACCCATTTAGCAATGAGTTAAATCTTAATGATAAAAAGGAAGTTGCAAAAGAGGGAGGTCACATGGCTTATATTTTCATCACAATCTAAGCTTCTTACAAAGTGCGAGTAACTACCATAAAACTAATGGACTCTGGTAACGACACTATTAAGGTAGAAACATTATCTAAGTGTGGTGCCCTGACTGCGCGTATTATAGGCTGATACAACAGATATTAAACATTAAACAATTTAAATTGAAAGGCGGTTGAATACCTACAGGTTTTTTTCTAATTAGTTAACTTAAATATTTGAAAGTACGATCCCGAAATTTTCTCAAGTCAAATGGCTTTCGGACGAATCTGCTAAATGTTATATCTGTACCTAACTATTAAAAGATAAAATGTACATTTTTTCACAAAATAAGTTATTTGGACAGATAAATTTTAACACGTTGGCCGGACACATCCTAAATCGAAGGTAGACATGAACGCGCACATAATATCCCTAAATCTGGTGGTGACAAAAATGAAATTTATTTCCCTATAAGTTCGCAACTATATGAGCTATGCTTTTATGATAAGAACAAATAGGACTGTTATGAAAGTCCATGCCTACTAACATCAACAAAAGTAAAGTTGTTGTCCTGATATTACAGCTGCTTCACTGATGTAAATTGTGCATCTCACTCATTTATAACTAATAATAAAGTGCAGATTATCAGTGTTCACGTATTACAGAACTAAAAATCAGTGTAGCCAAAACATATTCATATTGATCATGGCGGCCAGCATGAATGGGGTCATTTTTTTGTATTGACAGACGATTGAGCACTCCACCTACGGCGTCGTTCTAAAATTTCGTCTTCGTATGTCCGACCACAGTGTTGTACAAACTACTGTGGCTATTATATTTTAAATTACTTAAATATACTATATTGTGAGTTATATAACATTATTAAATGGTAAAGACTTAACTTATTCCTTAAATCGAACATACATAAAGGTTTTGATATAATTTGGCAGATGATTATATAGGTTACATATAGTATATTGAAAGATTATATAAAAACGGTTTTAGGTATGGGAGGTGCTGATATATCTTTTCTTCTTATATTAATATTATGTACATCTGTTCGAAATGATTATAATTTTATTATATAAGTACTATGGAGTTTTAGACAAAAGTATCTTGTGATAAAAACAGCATACATTGTGATTATAGACTCCATGGGTAGCCCCTTTAATTCGGATAACTTATGTAAAACATGTTCATATTTCCTGATTCCATAAATAAATCGCTATACTCTTTTTTTAGGTCCGTAAAAAGGAGCACAATAACTGAATTGAGAAAGAATCAAGGTTACACATAACATTTTTTTGATAGCAACACTCATGAGTTTTCCGATGTAAGTATAAAAGTTTCAATGCTCCATAAGCTCTTTGCATGTTTCGTGTAATATGTTCGCAAAATTGTAACGTTTTATCTAGGATTAAACCTAAATTCCTGGTACTGTTAATAATTTTGATTTTTTCATCATTGATAATAAGCTAAAAATTGTCTTCCATTAGTGCACAATTTTTTTTGTTGCAAAAGAGTAATGCTACGGATTTTTTAGAGTTCAATGTTAAATAATGCGCGGTAGATAGATCTGCGATAGTTTTGACATCCTTATTAATGACTTCAATAGTATTTTTAAGATTATTAACAGGAAAGGAAATGTTAAACTGGGAGTCATTGACATAAAAATGAGTTGCACAGTACCGTACAAATTTCTAAAACTGGCTTGTATAAAGAGTAAATAATAACGGTCCCAAGACCGATCCCTGAGGTACCCCTGATGACACATTTCGCGGTAAAGACAAGTTATTGCCGAGCTTGATACTTTGCGATCATTCAGTTAAACATTAAAGTAGAATAGTTAATAGTATCAAACGCTTTACTGTAATATAATAATACCAATATACTAAAATTTCCATCATCCACAGCACTAATAATGTCGTTAGTTATATGTGAAAGTGCTATAGTACAAATAAATCCAGTTGAAAACCCTGACTGAGTAGGTGGTAAGATATTAATAATATTATTTAAGTGTACACTGAGCTATTCAGTCATTATTTTTCAGTCAATTTCAAAAGTTCGCAAAAAATAATAATGGGTTTGAGATTAAAAACTTCTTTGATTTTAGGAATTGGTGTGACTCTAGCATGTTTTCAAATTTTAGGATATTGTGAGGACAGTAAAATGGTGTTGATAATATTTACGAGATAAGGAAGTATGTAGGGCCAACACAGCTTAATGAGCGAGATACTTAAGCCGTCAGAAAGACTAATAGATAGATATAAACGAAACGAAATACTGAGAATAAACCCTCTTAGCGACCGACAATATGCATATTAGCCAGGCAAGTTAACCGATTTGGCCCTGAATGATCTCAACAGGCTACTGTCAAAATCTCCGGAGGATAAAGAAATGGAAGTAGCAACTTTCGTAGAAATTGAGGGAGCTTTTAGTAATGCCCAAACAAGATCTATAATACCTATAATTAACGCCCTTACAATGAAAGGGGTACCAGTAGTCCTATATCAGTAAATAAAAGCCAGCCTAGACGAAAGGGTAATAACATCATCTCTAGGCAACGCTACGCTAACAGCTAAAGCAAAGAGGGGCTGTCCCCAGGGAGGAGTACTATCACCCCTCATCTGGTCAATCTTAGTATACGAACTCATACAAGGTTAATATCAGCAAATTTCTACTGCCTAGGATATGCTGATGACCTGGCGATCGTCGTAAGAGGCAAGTTCGCAGGTACAATATTGGAGCTCACACAAACCGCTCTAAACAATGTTGACGAGTGGTG
This sequence comes from Psylliodes chrysocephalus, assembly GCA_927349885.1. Taxonomy (NCBI): domain Eukaryota; kingdom Metazoa; phylum Arthropoda; class Insecta; order Coleoptera; family Chrysomelidae; genus Psylliodes; species Psylliodes chrysocephalus. The sequence continues at coordinate 61,960,486 of OV651814.1, read as the reverse complement.
CAGGGAGGAGGAACTAACAGTAAAGTCTGACAAAACCACAATTGTCACTTTTACAAAAGTAAAAGCACCAACAGGACTAAAGTCACCAGTACTGAAAGGAGTGAAGATTCCACTTGCTCAAGAGGACAAATACTTGGGAGTCATCTTTGACCACAGGTTAACATTGAATCAACACTTGCAAAAAGTCACTCAAAAGAGCACAACATCCTTCAACTTTTGTCAAAGATTTTGTGAAAAAAATTGGGAACTATAACCGAAAATGTCCCTATGGTTATATACCAGAGTCATAAGGCCAATGATAACCTACGGATCGGTGGTATGGTGGTCAAAGACATATACTCATTCAAGGTGAAGCCAGGTCTGTCACATACAGAATATACAAAGGTTCATCACCCATAAGCAGTTTGCATGGACGTGACTACAGCGAGCTATATAAAGAGTTGGAGAACGACCAAATAATGAGAATGCCTTCAGATGAAATGCTTCCAAAGTATAGCTATCAGAAGCAATATAAAGTAAATATACCAGACAGGATAGCGTGGACGAGAGGATCTCCTATTCATGCAGAATTCACCTGGTATACAGACGTCTCCAAAATCCATGATGCCTCAGGAGTAGGTATATATAGTACCAAGCCAAAGACAAGAATCTCACTTAGGTGAACATGCGACAGTATTCCTGACAGAAATAGCAGCAATACATCACTGCGCAAAAGAGGTATTAAGACAGAAGGTAAACGGAAAAACCATTGTCATATACTCAGATAGTCAAGCGACGTTAAAGGCACTCAGTTCCATTCAGGTACACTCAAAGCTTGTCTGGGAATATTTGGAAGCCCTAACAGAGCTGGGTAGTCAAAACAGCCTAATCTTAGCCTAAGTACCAGGCCACAGCCAGGACAATGAAGAGGCTGATTTACTAGCCCGAAAAGGAGCGTCAAATGCTCTTATTGACTCAGAACCCTTCTATGGTGTAAAAAAAACAACTATCAGAACATGCACAAAGCAGTGGATGTTTAAAAAATCTCAGGAAAGGTGAAAAAACTCTCCAGGACAGAGACAGGCCAAGGAGTTCTTAAAAGGACCATCGCCTAAACTAACCGAACATCTACTAAGCCTTAATAGTAAAATTACTAGACTACTAGTAGGTACATTAACAGGACATTGTAGGCTTAACAAACATATATGTATTATATCGGTCTCACAGAAGAGACCTTGTGCTGATTCTGTCAGGAAGAGGAGAAAACGGCAGTACACGTATTGTGCTACTGCGAAGGTCTAGCAAGACTGAGATTCCTTACACTTGGAGAAGAAAAACCGAGGGCAACTAGCTATATCGGAGAACTACTTCCCAGTCTATGGAGTCTACTACAAAAGACCGAATTAAACAAGGTACTCTAAATAACAATTCAAGGATATCCACAATAGATCTGAAAAGGTCGAGGGGGGGAGGCCACATGGCGCACAGTGGTAATTAAATCTAATCTAATCCAAGCCGTAGGAACCAAGGGAAGTGTTTTCCATTTTTAGAAGGGTTTCTTGCACCTTAATTTCTGATATTAAGCTAAAACGAAATTCATTTTGGCTTATGAAATTGTTTTCGTAGTAATTATTATTTGGAGAGTCTGTAGTTTTAGATATATTATCAATAAAGAAATTATCAATAGAATTTGGGTCTTAACAACAACAAAAAAAATGTTATATGATTAACTATTGCAAATATCCAAAGTTTATCTCTTTTCATAATTCCTTACTGCCTTAATTTTTAGAAATATCATTAAAAAAGTTTCGTTTATGTTATGTGGTTGTATGGTTGGTAGTTTTTCTTAAATGTTTTTTCTGTTCTTATTTATCTACGAGTTGATGCTTTTTGAAATTTGCTTTAGATTTATCCCTTAGTTTTATTAAATGATAAATTTCTTGAGTCAACCAAGGCGCTTTTCGTTTTGTCAATCCATCAGTTTTTAGTGGTGCATATTTTATAGTCCGTCAGGTAGTGACAGGTTTAGGTGCCCCATTTTCGCATACAAGCCTCGAAGAGGGTTAAAAAGTACATAAATTTTAAGTAGAATGAAAGGAAATTTACGAGTAGCTGCTGGGGATAACACATGGAAAATTCGATTTTCTCATAACAAAAACGAAAGGTTATTTGTTGCCCATTTTTCCACGTAAGCCGTTTTCACTATATAATTGATTAATAGATCTATGCTTCGGAAAACCAAAGGCTTTAATGTTGCAAGAGGCTAAAAAGTTGAAATAAGGACGTAATCTTCTATGGAAAAATCGAGATTTTGCCTGATTTTTCCACACAAGCCCATTAAATATATGAAAACGTACGTCGTTACTAGTCCGAAAAACATATTTTCTTGAACGACCCGAATGTATAAGTGCATTTTGGGGTTGAAAAATTTTTCTGATAAGGAAAATCGAATTTTCCATGTGTTATCCCCAAGAGCCACTCGTAAATTTTATTTTGTTCTACTCAACATCGATGTACCTTTCAATCCTCTTCGAGGCTTGTATGCGAAAATGGGGCCCCTAAATCGGTCACTATCTGACGGTCTATTAAGAAGAGGCTAAAAATAATGTTACTAAACATTTTTATATTTTCGTCAATTTGGTATAAAAAAAATATTTAATTGATGTTTGACTAAAGACGATCACTGTAGAATTCATCTAGGCAAAAAAAATTAAAATTTTTATATGTATGATATGTAGACTCAAATTTAGGCTTGTCGCATTTAATTTTACACCCTACACATTCATGGTATGAAAAATTGTAATTAGTAACAAAGGTAGATTTGATGACATCTTTGTTATTACATATCAAAATATAGATTAGCAAATGAGAGTGGGGTGTAATATGCGTAGTATTAGTAACTATTTGCTCCATTTCAAAGCATTGAATTACAAGTATTAGAAATTAAAAATTAAAAAAAAACCGACTTTATGGGACCACCCTTGAGGCACCCGCTTACAAACAAAAAAAAATCATATAAATCGGACAAGGTGGTAAAGCATTATCGCTTAACATACCTAAAAAATGAAGAGTTTGAGAATTTTATTAGATTTTGACCAAATATATATGGGACCACCCCTGAAGTACCTCCTTTATAACAAAAAAAGAATCATTGAAATCGTACACCGTGTTAAAGAATTATCGCTGAACAAAAAAAAAATCCTCCTTTTTTGAAGTCGGTTAAAAAAAAATATCGCGACGAATTGACAACCTCCTCCTTTTTTGAAGTCGGTTAAAAATATAAGAGTTGCGTTTTTATCAAGAAACTTTACATTAACATCCCCCATGCATATCACATCTGGGTATGTGACGTTGCAACTGTAAGAGACATTTCTATCCAGTCAAGGTTTTATAATTAAGATCAGGAGCCTTGTAAACAATACCAAATACAAAAGAAAAACTGTCGTATGTTATTTTTACGAACAAATTTTTAAAATTATTACCTAAATTTAATATTTTATATTTAAAATTGCTTTTGATCTATAATAACACCACGTCACCACGTCTGTTTTCGGGCCTGTCTTTTCTAAAAAGGGAATAACCATCTATATTTAACCTACTATTTTGAATATTATTACTAAGCCAGGTGTCAGATATTTCTAAACGTCAAAATGTTTGAAATTAAACTCTAGACATTTGGATTTAGAGAACGACTGCTCTTGCAGATCATTTATCTCCTAATCGGGTGGCACAAAATTGATCAAAAACATTTGATCGAATACCTTTGATCGAAAACATTTGATCGAATACATTTGATCAAAAAAACATTTTATCGAATAACAATTGATCGAAAAGAAAAATGATCGAACAGAAAAATGATCGAAAAGAATAATGATCGAAAAGAAAATTGATCGAAAATAGATTTGATAGAAAAAGCAATTGATCGAAAAACCAAAATATTCATAAAATTATAGAATAGTAAGAAAAATGAAAACAAAAATTTTAACTAATTTACCTAACCTGTATAGCCTAAAATCATCGTTGGTTGCTTCACAAAACCAAAAAATGAAAAAATAAAATAAACTGAAGTAACGTACCTAGCTAACCTAACTTGTGCGAGAGCAATCAGTTAAATTTGAATAGCACAGGTTAGGTAAAATAGTTTTTTTATTTTTATAATTTTTTTTTCGAGGCAAATCGCGACGTTTTCAGACTGGAGCAATTTAACTGATTGCTCTGAGACAGGTAAGGGGAGTTAGTTAAGTTTTATAAAAATAATTAGAAATAAAAAAACCTAACTAAATTACCTAACCTGTGCGGCCTGGGGCAATTTAACTGATTGTTCTGACAGAGCTTAGGTAAATTAGGTAGCTTTTTTAAAAACTTAACTAACTTACCTAAAACTTAACTAACTTACCTAAGCTGTGTCAGTTAAATTGCTCCAGGCCGTACAGGTTGGGTAAATAGGGTAGGTTTTTTCATTTTTCCCTTTTTTGTATAATTTTTTTTTTAGAAGTCACCCTCGAGTGCTCCAGGTCGCACAGGTTAGGTAAATTAGTTAATTTTTTTATATAAAAAAAAACTTAAAATAATTTACCTAAAATTGCCTATCGGAAGACAACTCGACGTTATTAAAATACATTTTTTGTGCGAATTAATCACATTTTTTTTTTAATCCAAATAACCGTTTAGCTCTAAAATAATTAATTTTAAATTAACTGTATTGTGAGGATAAAATTCGAAATTTGCCATTAGTACATAATTTTGATAGTTTAGTTTCGCTGGTAGTAGGGATTAGAGGGAAGGTTGAATGGTATAGTTTGATTTTTTGATATTTAACTATTTTTAATGTTGATTTCCGATATATTGTCCTTTCGATCTAATGAATTTTCGATAAAATGTTATTTGATAAAACATATCTTCGATCAAATGTTATTCAAACAAATGTATTTTCGATCAAATGCCATTTGATAAAATGTATTTTCGATCAAATTTCCAATTCGATCAAATGTTTTTCGATCAATTTTGCGTCACCCCTCCTAATCATATCAAAATGAATTGCACGCACAATCAGTCCGTGTCCCTCCAAGGAAATGTGAGGTGACTGCTATAGAAGTCCGTGTCTACCAACGTATTAACGTGCATATTAGGCAGTTCGAAATTTTCTTCTATTTATTGGATTTTTATATCTTTAAGGTCTATTCTCACTATAGGTCAAGCCATGATCAACTTATGGTCCAGTCACGGTCCGATCAAAAATTATTTGTCATAATTTTAGGGCTTTTAAATAAGATTTCTTTTGGACCGTTCACACATGACGGTCATCGAACAAGCAAGCCACGATCAATTAATGGGCAAATAAGTTCCAACAATTTTTGATCGGACCGTAAATGCTCAACGGCCAACCAGCCAGTCAAAAAGCGGACTGTCAACTGTTGGAAGCATCGAAAAGTATAGAGTGATTACTTTAATTGTCAAAAATATGTTTTGAATTTCTTTAATTTTTATTCTATAATAAACAAAAAAAATTGTTTCATCGTCCATAGGTTTTTCATGCAACGTAAAAAATTCGTCTTTAATTTTTCTTTTTTTTTTAACATTGGATGTACCCAAAATCTTCTTTTCCTTTTATTTTTTATATTTTTTTGCTGTTCTTCTTCTGCATCCAAAATAAGGGCGATTTTAATTATTGAAGTTAAAACATTTTTTAAGATCGCGGATCGCGATTCCACAAGCAAAACTACTCTGAAAAACACACTCATGTACGATTGCCTGATGTACGATAGTGTAAATGCTTTCAAAAAGATATGATCGTGACCGGACCGTGACTTGACCGTGCCTTGTCTGGCTAATGTGGATAGACCTTTATTCAACCAGTTTTTGCGTTTCTTAAAAACAGATATTCTGAGGTATGGTCAGTCGCCGCCAGCTTGCATGAATCACCCTGTATATTAGTAGCCAATGATTAGTAACAATGAATTGATACAGAATAAAAATATTATCAAACGATAAATTTTTATTAATTACAATACACATAAAAAGTCAACAGTCACAATATTTAATTAATGGCCACGTTATAAAGTTCTCGTACAAGTGAAAGTGAACCGTTTCTTCAAGACCACACCGGTATACCTTGCCTTGTTACACCAAGGGAAAGTATCTTATTCGTTTCTTCGTTGCCTCATTCATTTGCCAATATACTGCCGAATATTGGGCAATATTGTTAGTCCATTATCACAATAATATTATATTAAACATGTCAGTATGTTCGTGGCTAGTTCTAGTGGAATTCAAGTTGAAAAACAAGTTAGTTATTATTAAATAAAAGGTAAGCTGAACCTTATACCAATGTTTATAATAATTATTGACAGTCAGTTAGGTGTAATAGCGATTTTATAATTATTGTGCATCAGTACCGGTATTTTAATATAGACAAACTATTTACAGTTAAACAATTAAAATAATTACTTAAAATTAGCCAGTTTATTATTTATGGAGTATATTCTTTAACAATTTCATTATAATACGTGCCCTAACCACTATATGTTCGGCTTTTTCATAATTTTATTTCAGATATTTATTAGGAAACTTATGTTTATGTTTATCTTTATGATCAAATCCCTATTTTTTTGGAGTTGTTTACCGCGACCCATTTTCAATAACGAATTAAAAAAATTACGTTAGAATCTGTCACAAAGATACCGTCACACTTTCAACAATTTAAAACGTCAAACAACAAAATAAGTTAGTGTTTCATTATGTGCGTTAAATCAATGACATATATAGTTTAATAGACTGTTCATCCATATATAAACAAGACATCGAAAAGCGGGTCATATATGTCTCACCCGCACTCTTGCCGAGTGCTCACCAGACAGAATCGGTCTGGCCCAAATGAGTTTAAAACTCATATTTCATCAAACTATAAATTGAATTAAGAAAAAAATAATTACCTGTATATTTACTTCAAGACAGGAGCTTGCGTTAGGTTTTTTTAAAAAAGAATATACATTTGTTTGAGTTGTAAAGTCTAGTTTCCAAATTTTTAAAACATTTTAAGAGATCTAACCAATATTGAACATACATGTAAACAATTTTACACTCTTGTGTATGTAACTAACTTTAGACCACGACCACTGTATAGTGGCACTATTTGGACACTTGATTATTCTTTTAAAATTTATTTTGCATTTTAAAAGCAGATATTATGCAAAAATTGATTAAATTGTTTAAAAATTTTGCTAAAAGTAAGTAGCCTTTTCGCATTCTAAAGTTTGTTCCCTTTAGACAATTATGGATTATTTTGGCGGTGAATGTGAAAATGATTTGATGAATAATAATAAGATTCCACCAGTGGAAATCTGACCAACATCATAATAAAATGGACTACAAAGAGCAATCTTAGTTGACGTCAAGAGCCGTGTACCTTAGCGTCTGTAAGGAGGGAAGAAAGATTCTGACTTACAGTCACAACTAAGCTTAGTCGACGTAAGTTAGCTCAGAATAGTGGTAAAAAGAAAGCGATCATTAATAAAAAGAAAAATAATCTAGCAAAAGAGTGGTGATTTAGTTGATTCGTTTACAAACAGAATTGTTAGTGCTAAAGAACTATATTCTAATAAAACCTTTAGAAATTCTTCAGTATGGTATAATTTGCCCTTCAGAACAAGAAATATTAATATGCCTCTATGTACGTAAGAGTACTACTTGATTGTACCGAAATCCCACTACAGCAAGCCAAATGTCTTTGTTGTAGGCTAAAAAGTTACTCTCAGTACAGAAAGAGGTATACTATTAAAATATTGACTGCTGGTCTCATTATTTACATAAGTAAAGCATACGGTGGTAGAACTTTAAGAAAAATAATTTTTTTAACAAAGTTCAATACTTGGAGTGTGTGAATCATTTTTCGATAGTATAATGGTTGACAAAGGCTTTCTTATTGGAAAAATAACAGAAGCTGAAGGTATACAAATTATACAGCCTCCTTCTTCAAAAAAAAAAAAAAAAAAAAAAACCAATTCAGCCGTCAAAAGGCTCTACTAAATGCTAAAATTGCTGGAGCTAGAGTTCACATAGAAAGAACCAATCAAGAAACAAAAGTGTTTGTCTCTCTGTATTTTTACTTATGCCCGTTTTTCATCTATTTATGTTGAGTTTTATATTACGATACTTCTCTGTAACTAACTTTTAAAATCTACTTGTCAAGCCCAGATAGCACTAACTTGAGCATTTGAATATAATACTATTTATGTAATTGTATTTACAATAGAAAATTTATTATTAATATTCATAAAATTAATATAAACGTATTTATCTTGTACCTACTTGTATTGATACATGAAAAATGAAATGTTACGTTTTATATTTCTGTAGCTGACAACCCTTTATAAAGCAATTCACCATTTAAATTCAAAAACAAAACAAGTTTTTATACTCAAATAATTAAAAGAACTTAAGGCAGAACATGAGTATAATTATTATAACTTAATAAAATACACATTTCAACAAAATGTTCGACTAAGCAATGACAATGACAATAAAATCTCAACTAGACTAAACTTTCTTTAAAACCGGTCCTGTAAAAGGTTTGTTTACCAGTGAGCACTCATAATTGAGACAAAACACAAACATTGCATGTACTAGACAAAGAAAAAACATCTCCAAGTTTGACCCGCTTTTCATCGTTTTATTTACGTATGGATAAGCAGTCTATATAAACTATATATGTCATTGGCGTTAAATACGTAAAAAATTCTAAACGTCAAAAATGCCAAAGCCAACAAAATAAGTTGGTGTTTAATGTGCGTTAAACACGTAAAAAATTCTATACATCAACAATTTCAAAGCCAACTAAATAAGTTAGTGTTTAATGTACGTCAAATACGTAAAAATTCAAAACATCAAAAATTCCAAAGCCTCCAAAACATAATAATTGCGGAGGATATTGTTCGAACATTTAAAAGGTCATTTATCTTTTGATTAGATACTGTTTTAAAAAAAAATCATGCTCTCAGAAATAGTAGAAACATCAACAACTATTAAATTTAAGTAATTTTTACAAAATAGATATTCTTCTTCAACTTTAAGTTTCCTAATACATAACGAAAATAAAATTATAAAAAGGCCGAACATATAGTGGTTAGAGCTCGTATAAGTGACATTTGTTAACTATTGCGTCAACTCTTCAAAACATGTGCACATTATTGGTAACGAACCAGTGTTTATAACACTTTTTAATCACAATATCCTATCAAAAAATATCCTAATCAAAAATTTTTACGTATACTTATTACCATCAAACGGGGGTGACTAAGGACGGAATTAAGAGTGTAATATAAATAATTCACGTTAGTATTATTCTATATGAAAATTACAGGTACTTTCATCTTTCTACATATTTTCGCAACACGTTCACAAGATAGAAGGAAAAAATTTTAATTATAAATATTTTTTTTTTATATTCAAAAGTGTCCCGATTCACCCTGTTAGTGAAAACATTGTCTCACCTACTCTGGTTGAGAAGGGAAAAAACACATTTTAAAAAATGCATTTATCTACTTATTATAATTGAAAATCTTAGAAAATGATGAAAACATACCTCAAGAATAATTTTTATTGAGATCAAATACAGTAAAAACAATTTTTTTAATATAAACTTATCGTCTACCTAGTTTTTCAAATTTTTATCAATTTTTTATATTCGCATTACGTGGAAATTTGACACCCCTCTCCGAAGTTGCACTGGTTGTGGAAGTTTCTTAAGAATTTGAGAGATATCCACAACAGATTCATCAGGGACTTGTGGAAAATGAAGGTATTTTCCACTTTAGAGCTTTCTTTTAAAAAAGTAATGTACAGTTGTACATCATTGTTTCCTAAGATTTTACCTACAAAATTCCTAGAAAACCCTCTGTAAATTTTGCAATGACAAAGTCATGTGTTTTCAAATCTTTCACGCCTGGTTTTTCTTCGTCGCTTTTCACATTTGGTCAATTTCTTCCTTCTCCCTCTGATTCGGTGTCGTTTATATTTTTTTAACCGACTTCATAAAAGGAGGAGGGAGGTTCTCAATTCGTCGCAATATTTTTTTTATTTTTTTTTTATGTATGTTCAGCGATAATTCTTTAACACGATGTCCGATTTTAATGATTCTTAGTTTGTTAGAAAGGGGGTATTTCAGGGGTGGTCCCATATACATTTTGTCAAAATCTAATAATTGGGTCCATGAAAAAATCCTCAAACTCTTCATTTTTTATGTATGTTTAGCGATAATGCTTTACCACCTTGTCCGATTCATATGATTCTTTTTTTGTTAGTAAGGGAGTACCTCAGGGATGGTTCCATATAAATTTGGCTAAGATGTGATGACGGCATCTGCACATTTTTGAAGTCGGTTTTTTTTAATTTTTAATTTCTAATACTTGTCTTCGGTAATTTCGCTGCCATCAGATTCCGAATCATTTTCAGGCTCAAAATCAGATATTATTGATTGGCATACCACACTTTTACCAGGTGTTACGGGTAATTGTCTTTCTTTTCGCCTTCTTTGTAGGGATTTGTAGGTTCCGCTGGGTTTGTAGAAAGTCAGTCAGTGTTTCAGTCCAAGTCTTCTGAGATTTTTCTTCGTTGATAATTTCTGGAGGTAAACGCTTTAAAACTTGTTCTCTGTTAAGTGGAATAATGCCACAACCACGAAAATCAACCTTAATGTTATTTTTCAATTTGTCTGCAATATTTAACAAAGCTTTTCTTAATAATCCTGGAGATTCTGGTTTTGGGATAACTCCTCTATTTTTTTTTTCTTCCACTCGCCCAGAGTTTTTCTCCACAATTTCTTAACAGGCTTGAAAAATGCAGTGTCCAGTGGTTGTAAGAGATGCGCGCTTGTCAGATCAATAACAACTTTCGGCCCTTGAAGTCTTCTAAAGTAAGCTAATGCTATTGTTAAAAACAATTATTTAAATTGGTTCGAATCGAATCGTCCACTGTTAGTATTTACATATTTAGTGCCCTGTGGCCCATATTTCACCCAGTTTTGATAAAGATGCTCTGATTTGAATACCACATATGGAGGTAACCAGATCCGCTGATGGCAAACACGGCAGATGTCGATGTTTCACTCGATTCAATAATACGGTCTGCATGTTTGCTGGACCTACGAATTACGACTCGCTGATGGCCAGGGTCATAAGTAATGTTTGTCTCGTCGTAATTAACGATATGCGATTTAGGAACATTTTCTAAAGATGTATTTAATTCATCAAAATATGAATTGATTGATTGTCTATCAACTACAGCCCTTGCTCGTTTTATATTCTCCGAAAGTCTCAGTGCTAAATTATTTTTGTGGCGAATCAGAAAATATTTCACCCAGTCCGGCCCTAGCAAGTTATTGGTAAATCTTCTGATGCTTACACCCCTTTTATCATAATACTTTTTCACCAAAATACGCACGTCCATTGATTCTAATGGAAATCCCCAATCGGCAAGATACATTAAAGAACTAACAATTTTGTTTTCTTCAACGTTCGTTATAGCTAATTCTCCACCAGGTTTTTTCACATTCCTATTTTTCACATGCTGATTTATTGTTTTTTTAGGTATTCCGTATTTAATCTCTAGATTTCTATAGCTGGTTCCTTTCTCCAGCCTTTCTTGAACATATTTCTGAAGATTTTTGCTTTCATAATTCTAATATGATCTAGAACCAAGCCTCTTAATATATTTTCGGGGCAAGTCTTGAGTCACCCTGAAAAGAACCTGAGATTATATTTCCAACAATAAAAAAAAATTAAATTTAGCAGCATAAAAAAATCTTAAGACAATATTGAGAACGTGTCAACTGAGCGAACAAAATAAATTTCATAGCAAATATCACTTACCTTCCAATAGTTCATCACCACAATTTATTGACCTACGAAAACACCCGTTTTTCTGCCGCTCTGTCTAATTTTTTTCGCAAGAACGAAATGTTATGCAGCTACAATTTTTTTTTCAGAAATGGCGTACACTTGTCCCAAGTCAACCGGCTTTCCCGAGTTACCCCGTTTGACGGTACTTTTACAAAAAGATTTTAAAACATTTTTTTTTTAAATAATTTCTTCAATTTTCCTTTTTTATAAAAAAATATTTAATTATTATTTATTATTTAAAAAAGTTCCAAACTATTAAAAAAATTAGGATATTCTACGGTAACTTTTTTCGAAAAAGTGTTATGAGAACTAATGCTAATGGTACTCAAAATATTGTGTTTGAGGTCTGTATCTGTAACGTGTAAAGGGGGAAAGATTTAAACACGGCACTTAAGCCTCACTAGACCCATTGTGCATTCTCCTATGTTGACAGTTGACAGTGTTTGCCAATTCTCGCCAAACACAAATCTTCTAATAGATGAGAGCATCGGTCAATCGTAGCAAATATTCTGACATTTTCATGCAATGTAGATGCTTCAGTACTTGGCAATGACTAGACAGAATGTCTGTAATCAGACGCAGACTCTGTCCAGTCATAGTCAAGTATTTGTTTGCTTTAGTGTTTTCAGGATAACTTGGAAGCCCGCAGGCAACTCTAAAGCTACTTGTTTTAACCGACAATTATAATAATAATAATAATAATAATAATAATAATAATAATAATAATAATAATAATAATAATAATAATAATAATAATAATAATAATAATAATAATAATAATAATAATAATAATAATACTCTCCCTAATTCACCCCCTTACGAGTGAATTTTAACCCCAAAAGCTGAGCTTGTCCGGGGAAAGGGACGGCTATTATTATTATTTGCCGTGGCGCTCCGGGGCGACTTAAAGATGATTGATGGTGCCATTTGACTTACAGGTGAGGAAAACCCGGAAAACCTCACCCACCATCATTGAATCATTGAATTTCACAAGAAAATGATCTTTAATTAGCATTGTCACTACCAATGTTATTAGTTCAATAGAAGGGCCAGTTTCAAAAAGTATTTGGTTGGCTTCCTTCTTGGCTAGTAAATTACCAAGACGTTTACCTTTCGATGTGGCGTGACCTTAAATAAATCCTAAGGTGACCATATAGTTTATTGATACTTCAGCCAAAGCTTCATGACATTCTAGTACTAATCCTGAGTAAAATCGTGGTCTCTTTGGGGTGAGTAGTGCTTGTCTGCTATTTGTATTGATAAGCGTATTACTTCCGATAATATTGTTTCTTCTTTTGCTGCTATGAATATCCCTGTTAGGTTGGTTTAAACTATACTGCCACTATTGCTTCTATGTTTAGATTTGAAGATCTGGAGTAAAGTTCACATCTTAAACGTTGTTTGAACCGTTTGTGAAGATATAAATCGTAACTTATGGCTCATGGAAGGCTAGGTGAGATAGAGTCCATGTTCGCTTTTAGAAGTGAAAGCATATCTAGCGCCTTCTGTCAAAAGTAACGTCTTGCCTCAAAACACCCTATCACCGTGCGAAGGTGTGTCATTGTCATCATAGCAACCTCGATGTAAATATCAAGAGTAGAGAGACTGAGAATGACTTTTATGGCTCTAGTTGGTTTGGTTTTCATGGCTGCTGTTATGTTGAGATGACGCAATAATCTTGTTTTATTTTAGAGAAAGTGCAGTTGAAAGGTTTTAATTTTAGGGTAACGATATGTATTTTTAATTTTGGAATATCCACTGAAATAATTTTTGCACTGTAAAGTAGTTTTTCCTATATCCAATAGATTTATCACCAACCCTTTCTCTCTTTTGTTTTTAGTTGTTATTGGAGAGAGTATTATTATTTTGTTTAAGAATTTGTTTTCATTTATAGTTTAAAAGAAGACAGCTTGGCAGAACAGCGGCCGAACTCTAAATAAAAAGTATTTAGGAAATTGTGGTTATTAATTCGATTATATTATTAAACCTTCTTCTTCTTTACTTAGTTTTCCTTATTGAAATATACAATGCGTTCTTTAGTTTAAAATAAGGTTAAATGATTGAATGATGTTTTTTTTTTTAATTTTGAAGGACTGCGTTAAAATTAAGTTTTTAACAGGCCCCCTAAAACGGATTTTGGATACAGAAATATACCCCAGTTGGTGTAAAGTTAAAGCTGTATAAAAACAAACAACAATGTTATCTCAATGTCATATATCGTAACAGGGCATTTATTTATACATATATAAACAAGATATTGAAAATTATTTCAATAATATCGTAACCATCATCATATCATTGTTTTATTACTTGAATTATCAAAGTTAAAGATTTGAAAATAATTTTCCATTTCTTCTGTTTTCCTGTGGATATAATTCAATGCCTGTTAGGGTATTAACCAATTAAGTAGTTGCTTTTCGGTGGGAAACGGTCGCTCGTATTATTTTGTGACACATTTCTTTGATATTTTCTTATTATTCTATGTTCTACGTTCACATTTGAGCACGGGGGTCAAATTCCATGTAAATAGTTGGTAAAAAGTTTGCTTAACCTCGACAGTAGCGCTTACGGTTGAACTATACCTGTCAGTTTTAGTCGATAAAGTAGGACACTACTAAGTAAAACCAATTAAAAATTGGCGGGCTTCATAATTTAGATATTTGAAGTAACATTTTCCTATTTGACAACTTTCACTTACAACTACTAAACAAACAATAAGTTTAGTGAATTTTTGTTGTAAGTAAATGGAAAATGTCACTTGTTTTAACTGAAAAATAAAATTAGTTGAAAAATAAAACATATTTTTAACAAGTTTAATTTATTTAGAATTACCATGTAATTACATGTGTCTCATTATCTTCTAACTGCATATTCTGAACATAAGCAATATATCATACACTTAATTACTGAAAAATAAAAATATAATATGATAACCAGCATAGCACATGACAATGATTTTGTTATTAAAAAAACCGGATATAGTTTTTATAAAAAGTCTAAAGTAGTTAATTTATAAACACAATAATAATTGTTTTAAATATCCCTAATGCTGAATTATTAATCCAAGGACAACTCAGTCTAATATTCCTATACCTATTGCTCCATCTATTTCAATCTAGAGTAGTTGTGTAATGCCTATTTCGGGTAAAATAAGCCTTCAGATTCAGTAGAGGTGGGCTTTGAAGCACACCCTAATTCAGACAGACATTTATGCACATTCCAATAATAATTAAAATGTATTTAAAAATATAATCAACATTAATTGTATTTATTTAATTTTCATATTTTTTGAAACAAAAATAAAAAACAAAAAAAAAACCACCAAGTTTTGAACGCGCACCCGTCGTGTAAGCCAAAGTTCAAATTGCAACTACCCTACAACCTGAGCTAATGGATCTTATGACAAACGCATTTTTAATTTGATTTTAAGTTTAAACAGAATAAAATGCCAAAATAATGAGATGTATGTAGTTATTTTAAAATTATTTTAATAATTGTTAAAAGTAAATATCTAGGATCTAAGTTAATCGTCAATTTTAACAATTTAATCATCATATAGATTTTACTGTTAATATGGACATTACTTAAATCAATATAGAAATGATGCGTTTGACATTATGTGACAGCTGATGCGGAAATGTAAAACGAGGTTTATATTATATACAGGGTGTTTCATTAGTAAAGGGACTCCCTTTAACCATGGATGGAGACCACCGAGGTGCTTCCAAATAACCTATACTTAATGGGTCTTTCGACCTTTAGAGCCGAGATAAAGGGTGTTTTATCAATTTGGGCTATTTCTTTCCAGATTCATAACTTATTAACCACTCTGTATATGTTTTTGACATTTGGCGTACTTATTCACCGTAACTTACCAAATCTAAAAAGGTATAAACAAGAAACGAACTCCAGGTCCGTCTTTACAAAAAATTAATAAATTCGTCCATCCTTAAAACAACATCCTGTATGTCTGAATTTGAAATTTTTGTTTTCATATTTGAAAAGAGCACAAAAAACTGAATCCAATAATGTACATTTTATTTTTGCGTAGACGATTTTACTACTGAAATTATAAGTCGGAAATGAAGTAATAAACCTTATTGCTACTAAAAACTACAAGAGTTATTAAAAATGACCTCCATTTTGTTCGATGCATTCTCTTGCTCGTTTAAAAATATGGTTGACGGATTTTCTGAGTACATCGAGATTATTTTTTATTTATTCGTATGCGTTTTCTATCCTCCCAACTAGTTCTTCCCTACTATTTATGTGAGTGGAATATACTTTTGTTTTTAGATGTCCCTAAACGTGGTAATCCAGCGGATTAAAGTCAGGCGATCTTGAAGGCCAGTGATTGGGGGCACTTCTGCCTATCCACGTATTAGGAAAATTTTCATTCAAAAATTCTCTCACAATTAGCCGGTAATGCGGTGAAGCACCATCATGTTGAAAATATACACCGGCTATATCTACATCTCCATCGTCTAATAGAACAGGCAACATATTTTGAAGAAAATCTAAATAAACTTCGCCAGTCAGTCTGTGAGGGAAAATATGTGGTCCAATTAATTATCAAAAACGCCGCACCAAATATTTACTGAAAATTTGTATTGTGAATGGGTCTCTCTTACAGCAAATGAATTTTCTGTCGACCAAATGTGCGAGTTTCGTAAATTGAACACGCCGTCTCTTGTAAACTGGGCCTCATCCGTAAATATGCATCTACGTACAATTCGCCGATTTAAGAGGATCCACCTACTAAAATTAATTCTAGGAATTTCATCGCCTGCTTCTAACCTCTGTACTTCCTGAATATGATATGGGTGTAAACGATGTTTTTTTAGTCGTCGCCATACGCTGGTATGAGGTACATTAAATGCATAACTAATTCTCCTTGTGCTCAGTTCTGGATTATCAATAACCATATTTATAATATTTTGTTCCACATTCGAGTGCTGCCTTTTACGATGCTCGTTTAATTGAGCTGTTGGGAATCTACCATATCTTCTCATGTAATTAAAAACGCGAAAAAAAGTTTTAAAATTTGGTGATCTTCGACCAGGAAATCTCAATTCATATTCCCTTTTTGCAGCTAGACAATTACCATCACAAAAACCATAAATGTAAATCAAATCTGCGTATTCTTCGTTAGTATATTGATATGGCATTTTTAATAATTACCAGAGACAATAAAAAATATCACGGAAAATACTGAAAAAACAATAATGACTGACAGAAGATGCAAATACAAATGACATAAAAATGTGAAATGCCAATTCCAAGGCCTATAAGATAATCTAATAATAAAATAATTATAATTATTTATTATTTATTATTTACGAATGTAACGTTAGGTCCTAAATACCTCCTTTCGTATACTACATACACTGGCCTTCAAGATCGCCTGACTTTAATCCGCTGGATTACCATGTTTGGGGACATCTAAAAACAAAAGTATATTCCACTCCCATAAAGAACTAGTTGGGAGGATAGAAGGCGCGTGCGAAGAAATGAAAAATAATCCCGATGTACTCAGAAAAGCCGTCAACCATATTTTAAAACGAGCAAGAAAATACATCGAACAAAATAGAGGTCATTTTGAACAACTCTTGTAGTTTTTAGTAGCAATAAGGTTTATTACTTCATTTCCAACATTTGTATTTCTTTGTATTATTAGTTGTTATTTTGATTTGTTTATTATGTATTAATTAGTTATTATTTATGTGTTTTTCCTTTAGTTGTAAATGTTAATATTTGTTCTACTGAATGTTAGTCTCTTTCCATATTATTATCCTACATACTATTTATTAAAACGTACATGGAATAACGTATACAGGGTGCGGTCAAAAAAAAAATAATTCTGATTTTTGGCCCTAAAACCGGACCTGAAATTATTTTTTGAAATGGTGTAGATGCATACAATTATAAGTATTTACATATCTGTAGCTTTTAGAAATATACTTCTTTAAATAATTTTAAATATACCGTAATAAAATTAATAAAACTCCGTCCGTTTCCAGTTTGTACCTCCAAAGTGCTCAAAAATAACAATTTGGACTTATAATTTCAGTAGTAAAATCGTCTACGCAAAAATAAAATGTACATTATTGGATTCAGTTTTTTGTGCTCTTTTCAAATATGAAAACAAAAATTTCAAATTCAGACATACAGGATGTTGTTTTAAGGATGGACGAATTTATTAATTTTTTGTAAAGACGGACCTTGATTTCGTTTCTTGTTTATACCTTTTAATATTTGGTAAGTTACGGTGAATAAGTACGCCAAATGTCAAAAACATATACATGGTGGTTAATAAGTTATGAGTCTGGAAAAAATAGGCCAAATTGATAAAACACCCTGTATCTCGGCTATAAAGGTCTAAAGACCCATTAAGTATGGGTTATTTGGAAGCATCTCGGTGGTCTCCATCCATTAGTAAAGGGAGTCCCTTTACCAATGAAACACCCTGTATAATAAATAAAATGAATTAAAAACAATAAATAATAATCGTAATTATTAAATTTTCATATTTTCTAAACAAAAAAAAAAAAAAATTAATAAAAAAAAATCTGCCCCCGCAAAAATTTGAACGCGGTCGCTCCCCAGGTTTTAAATGGCAAAGTTGATAAAGTTTGATACTTTACCATCTGAGCTTATAGGCCTTGCGTCAATCGAATGATCTAATCGGTATTTAACCAGAATAAAAAGCAATTATAACTTAGTTATTTTAAAATTATTTTAATAATTATTGTTAAAGATAAATATCTAGTATCTAATTTACAACAATATCAATAATTTAACAACCATATCGATTTTAGTATTAATATGGACATTACATAGATCAAAATAGAAATGATGCGTTTAACATTTTGTGACAGCTGATGCGGAAAGTAGCATATTTGCACACGGGTGGAAATTAAATTCCATAGGACTATATAGTGTTGTATGTGTCACTTTCCTAAGTGGTAGTAGGAAAAATAATTAATTGAAATAAGTTGAGCCAATATGGGATCTAACTTTTGCAAATATTTTTGTACCACTATCATTACTTTTATCCTAAACTAAGTAGAAGAATATTTAAAAACTACCTGTAATGAATATGTTACACACTACCAATAATAATAAAAATAATAATAAATTATCGACCAGTATCTTTATTATTAAATATAACAAAAATAATAGAAAAAATTATAAAAATTTGATTAAATGAATTTACACAAAAATATAAAATATTATCCGAGCATCAGTATGGTTTTAGAGATGGAATATCGACAGAAGACGCAAACTTACATCTTATATCTATAAATCACTAGATTCGAACACACCTTTAGTTATTTTTTATCGATCTTTCAGAAGCTTTTGATACGGTATATCACATTAAACTGCTTAAAAAATTGGACAATACTGGAATTCACGGAAAAAGCTACCTATCTGAAAGAAAACAAACCGTAAACATAGATAGTATAGTCATTAGTAAACAAAAAATAACCTACGGAGTACCTCAAGATATAGTACTTGGGCCTGTATTATTTACAATATATATCAACAAAATTTGCAGATGATACTGTAATATTATACAGTGATGACTTGGGAAAACTTAAAAATAAAAAAAGGATCTGACTTTAAGAACATCTTAAAATGGTTTAAATATAATAAATTGACACTTGTGGCAAAAACGCACAAGGTACTTACCCTTTACCTCATACATTCATACTCAAATTAGGATCAATTAAAATTGACAAAAAAAAATTGTCTAAAAAAATACCAAAAAATTTTGATCAAAAAAATTTTTGCTCTAAAAAATTTTGTTCAAAAAGTTTTGTCAAAAAATTGCCTAAAAAAATTGTTCAAAAAAATTTTTGTCAAAAAAAACTTGGAAAAAAATGGTTTAAAAAATTGGCAACAAAAAATAATTTCTAAAAAAAAATGTTAAAAAAAAACTCCAAAATTTTTTTGTCCAAATTAAATTTGTTTTCTAAAAAATAATTTAAACCAGCAAAAAATGTCGAAAAAATTGTTAAAGAAACAATTTAAAAAAAAATGCCCACTACAAAATTGTACAAAAAATTATCAAAAAAAAATGTTTAAAACAATTTTGGAAT
Organism: Psylliodes chrysocephalus; assembly: GCA_927349885.1. Lineage (NCBI taxonomy): Eukaryota > Metazoa > Arthropoda > Insecta > Coleoptera > Chrysomelidae > Psylliodes > Psylliodes chrysocephalus. The sequence goes on along the minus strand of OV651814.1, from coordinate 61,940,511 downwards.
AAGAAATTGTCGCAAATAATTCTAAAAAAATGCTAAAAAAAATGTATAAGAAATGTATAAAAAATTCCAAAAAAATGTTATCCAAAAAAATGTTATCCAAAAAATTGCGTCAAAAAAAATGTCTAAAAAATAATTTTGATCAAAAAAAATTTTGTCAAAAAAATTGTTCGAAATAAACTGTTTAAAAAAAAATTATCAAAAAAATTTCTGGAAGCAATATTTAGGTGTAACACTAGACCGACACTTAAGGTGGGATTTACAAAATGTCACATTTAACTAAAAAGCATTTTAGACTTTTAACAGAATTTTTAAAAATCCCTGTCATGAAAATTATTTATTTTGGGTTAATACAGTCCCAAATATTGTATGGAATTATTGGTTGGGGAGGTGTTAGTAATACTTATCTTAATATTGTTCAAATAAATTCTTAAAAATTATACGAGTACTAGGTAAAGACCTAACTTATTCTAGCAATAACTTATATAAATAATTGCAATATTTGATATCAGACAACTATACTACTACAGATGCTTTTAAATATTCATAAACAAAAAAATTACAGTAGCGCTTTTAGATGACCCTTATAACACACGATGCAAATGTAACACTGTTAAAGCTCCAAGATGTTTAAAATCTATTGGACAGAGACACTGCAACTATCTGGGACCGAAAGTTCTAAATTTGGTACTTGAAGAAATTAAAAATATTCATAAATTCAAGCTATTTAAACATAAAACAGAAAGTGGATATTGATTAGAGCATATTTATTGTAGTTAGTTTCTACATGGCTCAATGTAATATAATCATAGTTACAAAATGTCCATGTCAAGTAATTTTTGAAAGAAAAATAAAAAGGTAGAAAACCGTCACACAGTTTCTTTCATATAATATTTTTATACAATAATAAACACACACTAAGTTGAAACACATTCAACAACATTGTTGGTCCTTTAACGAGTCGGATATATACACAGAAGAAGTCTACCATTGTGTGACATATAAAAATTCAATAATATCAGCAAGTTACCCAAGCAGGTATCAAACCTCAGAATAGTAAGTGGCTGTAATTTAGTAGTTATTTCTTCATCATGGCGGACAAAAAGGGTTCAAAGCAAAAAGATGCTTTAATGTTTAAGAGAAATGGGGTATTGTCAAAGGTTTGATCGTTGTAAGGCATGGTTAGATGAAAACACACATCCCAAACTACTTTAGTTAAAAAGCAGAAGAGCTACATTGGAAAAGCTAGTCACAAAATTTGATGAGATTCAAGCAAAACTAGAATTAGTTACTATGGGCGTAGATGAAGAACAAAGAACAATCTTTGAAGATACTTATTTTGATTCAGTAGCACAACTGGATGAGATTATAGAAAAATCGTCAGGTAAACAATCCAGTCTTCCAGAAATCAAATTGCCACCAATCAGTATTCCTATATTCGATGGTAACCTTCACAAATAGGACAATGTTTTTGACTTGTTTTAATCTGTCATTGATAATAATGCCTTTTTAACACAATACAAAAGTTTCAATATTTAAAATCATCCCTATAAGGTGATGCTTTAGAAATAATTTCTAATTTAAGTAATTCGGAAACAAACTACAAAGTAGCTTTAGATCTTTTGTACAATCGTTATCAAAATAAAAATCGAATCATCCTAAATCATATCACATCACTTCTTGAATTACAGCCGGTTCAAAAAGAATGCCATGCTCAATTGAGACAATCTTTAGATACACTTAACAGCATTAAGTTTGTCTGAAAAGTCAATTTTACATTTTTTAGTTTCTCTCTTATCCGCAAAGTTAGACAAACCTACGTTAAGACACTGGGAAGCTAAAGTATTTGAGAATCAGAAACTACCTAAATTTGATTTCTTTTGTAGTTATCTAGGACAAAGATATAATTCTTTGGTGTCTTATAAAAAAACTGTGATAATTGGTCACGGGCAATCTTCTTAGTCTCATGTATATTCACGGCCATATATAAAAAGTCATTTTGATAATACACAAAATTCACTAATACATAAAACTTATCTCAAACAAACTCAGTCAAGTTCATTTGCAGTGACACATTCAAATTCACAATCAAAGTATAAAAATTGTGTTTTCTGTGACAAATCACACAAATTCTTTGCATGTGATAGATTTTTGAGCATGTCTGTGAACGAAAGATTTAACGAAGTAAAAAAACTAAAACTCTGTTTAAATTGTCTCTCAATTGGTCACACAACATACCAATGCAAATATGGTCCATGCAAGAGATGCCATAAAAAAAACAATAGTTTACTACATTTTGACAATTCTGCAGATCAAATTAATAATACACATATAAGTTCAAACTATATTTTATATTAGGAAGCCAATCAAACAGATGCACCTGAAATTCATATTCTGAACCTGAACATTCAAGGTTGCCAATTCCAGATAAAAATATGATAAACACATCTCACGTCTTGTGTTCACAACCGCAGTACAAGGAATGTTTTATTGGATACGGCTCTAGTAAACGTTTTCCGTAAAAATGGTGAAACACCTAAATGTAGGGTTTTGCTAGATTCAGGGTCACAGCGTAATTTTGTCACACAAGAAATATGTAAGCTAATAAATTTAGAATTTAAATTACAGAATTTGACAATTAGGGGGATAAATAAGGCAGTCACTTATTCTTCCAAATTGGTCAAAATTACAATAGGTTCATGAGGAAATTCATTTAAGACAACTCTTAATTTTATGGTTCTGCCAACAATTACAGAATCATTGCCATTAGTTAAAATAAATAGACTTAATTTGAGAATCCCTCAGAATTTAAATTTAGCAGATCCTGAATTTTATAACTCACAAAAAATTGATATGTTGATTGGAGCTGAACTTTATTTTGATTTACTATCAAACGGTCATATTAAATTACAAAAAAATGGATTAATCATACAAAACACAAAGTTAGGGTGGGCAATAGCAGGTAGAGTTAACTCGAGCCAATCCCCTTTAGAATCACTGTGCAATTTAATTACTAAAGAAAAACTAAATAATAATTTAAAATGGTTTTGGGAAATAGAAGAGATACAGTCAAACGATTGCATCTCCAAAGAGGAAAATGATTGTGAATTACATTTTCAGCACAATTTTGTTCATGATGATTTGGAAGATTTGTGGTGAGGCTTCATTTTAAAGACAATGTTTAATATTTGTCGCGTTCAAAAGAATTACCTTTAGAAAGATTTTATAGTTTAGAAAAAAAGTTTAAAAGTTACCCAGAATTTAAGTTAGAATATTCTTATGTTTTAAAAGAATAATTGAGTTAGGTCACATGTCTTTATTAAATCAAGATGATAATCAAGGTTATTGTATTCCACATCATGTTGTTTGCAGAACTGAAAGCCTTACCACAAAACTTAGAGTAGTCTTTGACGCTTCTGCTCAGACATTATCTGGAATTTCGTTAAATGATACTCTAATAAGAGGTCCCACAATTCAAAGGGAGCTTTTTGAAATACTTACAAATTTTAGATTTCACAATGTAGTACTTACTGCAGATATTGCCAAAATGTATAGGCAAGTGAATGTTCATGAACAAGACAGAAAATATCAGAAAATTCTGTAGCGAAGTGATAGTAGCCAGAAAATTCAAACTTATGCTTTAAACACTGTTACTTATGGAACCACTTCGGTTCCGTTCCTGGCAGTTAGTTGTTAAAAACAACTTTCATTAGAAAATAAAATAAAATTTCCTTTAGCCGCCGAGGTTATCTCAAATGATTTTTATGTTGATGATCTCCTAACTGGAACACATAATGAACAAGACGCAATAATTCTTTACAAATAAATCATGCATAATTTAAATAAAGGGTGTTTCGAGCTGCTGCGAAAATGGCGCTCCAGTCATCCAAGTATTTTATCTCACATAAACGTTAATATTGAAAATTACATCATGCCGTAAGATAAACTTGAGAGTTCTAAAATTCTAGGAATGATTTGGAGTTCTAAGGAAGGCATTTTAAAATTTTACATAAATTTAGACTGTAAAACAGATTACACAAATTAAAACATACTTTTAATCATAGCGCAAATTTTTGATTCTTTAGGACTTATAGGGCCGATAGTTACACTCGCTAAGTTTGTTTTACAAAAATTATGGTCTTTAAAAATAGATTGGGATGAAAATCTTCCTAAAGAGGTATATTCTACATAGCTGTTGTTGTTTGTTTTACAACTAAAGCAGTTCATATGGAACTAGTTTCAAGTTTAACTTCAGAAGCGTTTTTGTCTTTATTAAAAAAATTTATATCCAGACGTGGAAAATACACAGATATCTTTTTAGATAATGCAGCGAATTTTGTTAAGACAAATAAAATAATAAAAGAATTAGCCATCCTCTCTTTAGAAGAACATTGGAGTACAATTTATGATTATCTAGCAAATAACAGAGTTAACTGGTATTTTATTTCACCTGGGTCCCCAACCTTTACGAGAAACCACCGTAAATTCACTAAAACATCACTTTAGGCGAATTACAGGCAATGGTGTATTCACCTAGTTCAAACAGAAGGCATTTTAAATTCCAGGCCAACAACCCCATTATTAGAAAACTTCAAAGATTTTCAAGCCCTTACTTCTGCACACTTTTTAATTGAAGAGGCTCTAACAACTACCCCTGAGCCAAATTATACCAACGTCCCAATCAATCTGTTATACAGAATATTTATCAACTCTGCAGCAGCGAACTAAGTGGACAACAGAAACATCATACTTCCGAGTTAACCAACTTGTTCTTCTGAAAGAAGAAAATCTTCCTCTGCTCCAGTGGAAAATGGGAAGAATAATTGAAGTTTATCCTGGGACAGACAAAACAGTGCGCGTAGCTTTGGTAAAAACCGCAGACAGTGTACTTAAACGCACAGTAAATAAATTGTGTCTATTGCCTGTAGAAAACTAATTCTTTTATGTTGTCATTTTTATAATATGTTTAGTTATGTACGAGTATTTTACTTATATTAGGTATATTATAAAACGATAATGAGTTTTTCAAGGGGGGCAGTATGTTTAGGATTAGCATATTTATTGTAGTTAATGTCTTCAAGGCTCAATGTAATATAATCATAGCTACAAAATGTCCATGCCAAGTAATTTTTGAAAGAAAAATAAAATGGTAGAAAGCCGTCAGACAGTTTCTTTCATACAATATTTTTATACAATAATAAAGACACATTAAGTCGAAATACATTTAACAACAGATATAAAATTGTGATATTTGGTAAGATTTAACTACATTGTTAAAAGAACTTAGAATAAAATAAATTTATAATACTAACATTCACCCAAAATTGACTTTACTCGAAAGCAAGTATTTACCGATTTAAAATTTTATTAGTTTTTATTATAAAAAAAGTTTTTTACTTTAATTAATAGTGTGTAATGTTTTGCTCTTTTAAATTTTAAATTTTAGATTTTATATTGTAAGAAATGGATATATTACATACAAGCTGTATTTGATACAGCTTCAGTGATTTCATTTTTTATTTATAAATTATTTGTATTTATTATACCTATTTATATTACATGTATATTATTTTCGTAAATTTATAATTATTTATTACATAAATAATTATCTATTCTATTTTAAAGATATTAAAGTAAAGGAAAGTATAGTATTCATATTTTGCGTGAACCGTTGAGCAAAAATATCAGCTCTATTGTTTTTTCTTTATATTATGTCACAAACACAAGGATCTCTAATGGCTGCTTATGATAAGCCACTTTTAAAATAAAAATATATACTACCTACTTGAGTTTCCAACAATTCATGCCACTGCAATTTAAAAAGTATCTATAAATATCAACAACGCAAATAAGTTGTCAACGCATCGTGGTGTAAATACTCTTCTCTATCCAAGCAGATTCTACAAGTTTGAATAAATTTACCTGTAGTTACATGAGGAATATGATATCTTCCAAAGCAGGGACAAAAATTGGAAAAGCGTTTCGCAGTTCTCTCACTTTATACCCGAGAATTGTCAGTTTTGCCTGGGAGCTAACCGAAGTAAACGCGATACATTGGCTTAGAAAATTATTTTATATATGCTTTTAACAATTTTGGGTATTATTTCTAGTCCATAAATAGGTATATGCATCTGTACAGTTGCGCCGATAACAATTTAAAATTACGTTATCCGCCTACCAAAAGCATTTCCAACTTTTGTCCTTGCTCTAATTCTTATTTATTAGGCACCGCTACTGACGATGTTAAAATTTTAATACCAATTTACTATTTTATTTTTTCAGAATGAATACATTCCACATGCTGTATTTTGCTGTATTTTTTGTTTTTGTGTTACACCAAGAAATATTTTGTTATCCATCAGATTTGTCACAAGAAAACAATATTATAAAGCCGCTAGGTGGAATTGGAGATGCCATAACAGACACTATTAAAAATTTCTTTAAGGCAAAAGTAAGTTAACCAATTTATTAAACTCACAAATACAATATTTTGCTTCTGTGTGCCGTGATGTTTAAAAGTAATAATTTTAGACACCAATGGATGACTTTCCTGATTCAGGAAGAAAGCAAGCAGTTTTAGAACTTCAAACAAAGGAATCCCTTCCAATACAATTGGACTACAAATACGCTGGTCTACAAGGATTAGTGGCTGGTATATTTAATCCAAAACCTGTCGTAGATGTAACTGAAGAACATGAAAAATATGGAAATGATGGAGGTGCTGGTAGAAAAGTAGGAACTGCTGTAGTTGGGGGATTTGAAGGCTTTTCTAATGGATTAAATGCTGCTGCAGAGGTAAAATTATTATTTGTTTTTACATAATTTAATATACTTTTTTCCTCTTCATATATTGTGTTATTTTTCGTATTTTTTTAAATGCGTGCTCTACAAAATCACAAACGCAGTTGATGAAATAATAGTAATAATATTCTTGTATTTATGATGAGAAGCGAATTGAATTAAAATAGATTTTAAATGAAACAAAATACCTTAGAATGTAAGAGAGCAAACAAGCATGCTTGTAGCCACTTTTACTATTTCTTTTTCAACTGAAGGTGAGTAGTCAATGTTACGAAGAACTGCGATGGGACAAGACGGGGCTGATGAGTTAAATTAATAACCACCTCATCCTCAGCATGATCTCGAACTCGCTAGTTCCCCGACAGCACATAGAAAAGCCATACAGCGTCCTCATTCCAGAGAGAGACGCATGGAGCAGAGGGGAAAAGCCCTCTGCTAGGCAGACTATGCGCTGCACACGGACGGCTTCAAAACTGAAAAAGGAATAGGAGCGGGAGTTTCCGGCCAGAGGCCTAGAGTTGACATATCAATAAACCTAGGATCTCTGGCCACGACAGAACTGATTGCTATAGAATTGGGAGCGAGAGAGTTGATCAATTTTCTCACCGCAAACAAAACTATAAAGATCTTCTCAGATAGCTAAGCAGCTCTTAAGGCCCTGAGCTCCAATCGAGTTGACTCGAAGCTGATTTGGAACTGTATAAATATCCTAGAATGCCTCGGTGCCTGGAACAAAGTTACTTTGATTTTGGTTCCGGGACAGAGTGGTGTGGAGGGCAACGAAAAAGCCGACGCACTTGCTAAAAGAGGAACCGAATCTGTGTTCACAGGACCTGAACCATTCCTGAGCATTGCAAAAAGCACTGCCTAAGGAATTATCTCAAAATGGACGGAGGGTGCAACACTTACGAACTGGAGAGATACCCCAGGGCTAACCCATTCGAAGGCATTTAAAACCAATTCTTTTATGAACGCCTCTGCTCAGATCCGAGAATGAAGTAGGAAAGATCTACACATTTTCACAGGACTGATGACAGGACACTGTCGTCTGGGCAACCACATGAGAAGGATAGGTCTGCAACAAATATCGGACTGTCGATTCTGCAGCGGGGAGGAAGAGTCTGCAGATCACATTTTATGTACCTGCTCCGCTCTGGAAAGAACCAGGTTCCAGATCTTCGGATTTACCCGACTGGAGCCTACCGACTTTAAAGGAGTCTCGCCCAATTCAACCATGACCTTTATCAAAAGATGTGGCTTGTACGGTGAACTATAAGTTAGTCATGAGCCACAATAAACCCATCTAGGTCGCAGTGGAAGGCGATGAGATCATCTCACTCATTTTCAACCTAACCTAACCTAACCTTACACAAAGAAAAAGAAGAAAATGGAAAAAAACGGAGAAGAAAAACGTAAAAAAAAGAAAGACAAAATGAATAGTAAGGGCCGAGTAGAAGGAGATTTAGAATAATTCAGAGGTCAAAATATCCTCGACTAAAATTTCAAGAGGCAAAAATAACAGACTTTAATTATTATGAGTATTATAGAAAGAAAGGCAGCCAAAAGTTTTAAGATCTGCCGTGCTGGCCATAAGACGAAATGTTTAGAGTATGATGAATTTAATTTAATGTCTAAATTCTAGTACTTTTCGAAATAAATACCTTGTATTTGAAAATTCAAGAAGAATATATTCTATAAAATGAAATAAATACTCAAATGTAATTAATTGAAAAATAAAGTAGGAAAATTAGAAAAACTCAATGAAGCTATCATATTCATCGAACGACCTTTTTTTTCCGGAAAGCAACACCTCCTTTGCCGAGATACCCACTTGTATAACTAGATATCCATAAACATCTATGTAGATGTCTTAGCATTTATTAGAAATTGAAAGTGAAAATGACTATCACTTGCTGATCAGTCCTAATAAGGACGAAACCGGTACAAGATTGACTAAGTGCTAGAGTGTTGAAAATATTTTTTTATCGTTTTTTTAACCAAAGGAGTAGTTGTTTTCTGGAGAGAAATTGCCTATCGACATTTCTCTTATATGGTCTTAGATTTTGTAATTTTTATTCTTTAATTTTGACATTATATTATGTGGTGTATGATTGGTTTTAGTGTTAATATAATATGCATGTAGACATTTTCAATATCAATTTGTAAAATATTATTTGACCTTTTAATTATTTAGCTTTTTCTCATTTTTTTCAGTTTCCATTTGTTGCAGCTAAAGAATTTGGAAAGAAAATAACTACATCTTTAAATATCGTTGGAGGAAAACTTGTTGGACTTTCTTAGATAATAAGTTAATTTATAATAAAACTTTGGAAATAAAATTATAGATATTTAATGACGACCAAACTACTACAGGCGTTTCTTGACATCTTTTAAGAAGGACAAGATCCAACTGTTTTTTTAAAGAGTCAAAGGCACTAAAAAAAAAAAATGAAAAACATACCTTAACTACATATAGAAACAAAACTAAAAAATAATAACTAACCATGTCACTCATCAAATTTTGCACATATAACATTTAGACAAACTCTCATGCACACAGAAAATACTCATGTTTATAGTAGTAGAACACAAAACAAGTAAAAAACGTGACCTTGTAGGTTTACCAGTTTTTTTACCATACTCACTCACCCATACACGAAAAGAAGTATATAAAAAAAAAGTAAAATTTCAATACCTACAAAATCACCTCTCGTCAGTATAGTTAATGGATTCGAACAATGCCTTTTGCCACCTCACTTTTACATTCTTCCTCTTAAGAGTCATCTAATATCGAAAAACATTCCATTTTGGGACGTGGGGTGTGTCTTTTAGTGTGCTGGCCAAAAGTTTAACATCTTCTTATAAGTTGTTGAATGCTTCTATTGTTACAAATTGAGCTAAAATGAAAAGGTTACATTTTTATGTTTAAAACTGGAAAACAAAATGATTAAAACTACATATCTGTGACATTTGGGAGTAATATGTTAACTTTAAAAAACATATTTTAATTAATTCCATTTTTTATGACTTTTCATTTAATCTATTTTAATTCCAGCACTGCTAGTAAATCTATTATAGTTTGATAAAATAATGATAAAATAAAATAATAAAGTCCACTTTATTAAATTTTTCCTTGGTATATATAATCGTATTAAAATATTATATCATGTGAATATTATGTCTCCCGAAAGTCGCAGATATTATGAACATAAAATTTACTCAATGGTGTGATTTCGCCACAAACGTCTACCGAAACTAGTAGGTAATTAAGAGCAACCCAGTCCTTTCTGACGTCACACGGCACGAATCTCACGACCTCCCCTTAAAGTATTTGGAACCTTGTTCGCTACATAAATTTGGCAATGTTGTGTGCTAAAGGATAATCATATTGGGTAGGGTCCAATTACAATTCAGGTATAATTCGTTGGCTATCGCCGCCTACTGGGGGTTAGTGGCTTGTTAATACACGAATGTAGGAATACTATTTTTAAACCAAACAACTCAAATATTTTTTATTTATTGATAGTTATAGATGATATACAGGGTGTCCCGAAATTAGACGGTCATATTTTAACAGCGTAATCTACATCCTAAAATAGTAGTAAAAGTTCATATAAATATAGGTCCGAAGACTTTTCTTTTCCGAGATACAGGGTGTTAAAGGTGAAGTCCTGATACCACACTTTTGTAAATATTTTCTAAACGTTTAAAGATAATTAGGTAAAATTTGTTACCAATACTTACCTTTTTACGCTTCATTTATTGGACTAAACCCCAGTTATTGATCATCTTCTTAGGTGGGTAAATTAGGGGGAGCTTAGGGTAAAATTGCCTGTGTGTCTATATCCACCATAACTCATGAACCGATACACAAAAAACACTAAATTTTAAACTTAAGTTTTATTTCGGCCTGAGGTGAAATGATTAGATTTTGGACAAAGTCGGAACATCTGGGGGGGTACTTTATGGGAGGCCGTTTTTATATTTTATTGAATATATCTGTTATTTATGTTTGGAGAAGAAAATTATTCAAATAAAAGTTACTTCTAATATTATTATCTATAATTTTTGTTTTATGTCAAAATTTCCTGAAATGGTCCGTATTCGAGAAATTTGACAAAATGTGCAAAATTCTGATTTTTATGAAAATTGTTGAACTAAAAGTTGTTTGCGATATCGATCTCCATAATTTTTGTTTATACATGATTTTTCTAAAATGGACCGTAATAGAAAGATTGTAGGAAAATTGCTAAATTTAAATTTTTCATTATTTTCGTTTTCAATGAATAACTATAGAAAAATGTTTCGAGGTAGATGTATGTGGAAAATGTATATATTTAGTTTATCCTCTAAACATTTATAGAGGTACTGCAATAAGTTGTACAAAATAACCAGAAAAAGCCCATAATAACTAGATAGGAAAGTCATGTGTTGTACACATCAGATTTTTTGACTATAAAATTTGGAAAACCAATATTTTCTGTATAAGAAAGCTACATTTGTTGCATCTCGCTAGGACGCGACATTTTCAAGAGAAAAGCATGTTACCTTATTCGAAAGTGTAAACAATAATTAGTAGGTTTGTAGAATTAGAAATTTAATTTTTTTTTTAACTGTGAAAAACCGGTAACTAAAGAAAATTTAGAAAATATATATTTACAAAAATGTTTCATATGGATTTCACTTGTAACACCCTGTATCTCGAAAACGAAACGTTTTCGGACCTATGTTTATATAAACTTTTACTCCTATTTTTAACCGACTTCATGAAAGGAGGAGGGAGGTTCTCAATTCGTCGCAATATTTTTTTTTATTTTTTTAAATTTTTTTTTATGTATGTTCAGCGATAATTCTTTAACACGGTGTCCGATTTCATTGACTCTTTTTTTGTTAGAATGAAGGTACTTCAGGAGTGGTTCCATATAAATTTGTTTAAAATCTAATAATTGAGCCCATGAGAAAATCCTCAAACTCTTCATTTTTTATGTATGTTTAGCGATAATGCTTTACCACCTTGTCCGATTTATATGATTCTTTTTTTGGTAGTAAGGGGGTACCTCAGGGGTGATCCTATATAAATTTGGTTAAGATGTGGTGACGGCATCTGCACGTTTTTGAATTCGGTTTTTTTTTTATTTTTAATTTCTAATATTTGAAGGATGTAGATTACGCTGTTAAAATATGACCGTCTAATTTCGGGACACCCTGTATATTGGAAATTCGAAATAATAGTTATGACGTAGCGGTGTTTTTCTAATTGTAATCGGACCCTAGGTATATGGATACGGAAAGTGATGAATTGGAGATAGGTAAATTGTATTTATTGTATTAAAGGAACAACAAATATAAGTACAATTAAATAAGTATATTAACAATTTTTTAAAGTCTGTATTAAAAAAAAATTTTTTTCACATAGAAGATTAAATTAAAAAAATAACTATTAAAACACGAAATGTTAATTTTTTCTCTTTTACAACACAAAATATACAATACTGTTGAATCAAAATTTTCTCTTGGCAGCAGGTGGTTTTTGTGACGCGACAATTATGATGCTTTGCATCTTATGAATTAAAGCTAATTCTCTTTCAATCTTAAGGTGATCATACCACTTATAATTTTCGGACAAGAATATCTCAAAATATTTAAATTTTGGCAAAATAAATTAGGCAATAATACCTATCTATAATATGCATATATTTTAATGTTTTAATTCCTTTCAGTTTCCCAAAAAAACTAAAAGGGCTTTAATTTTGAAATATCATAATGAAAATAAATGCATTCCTCGACAGCACTATTATTAATATAATCCCCAAATTTAAGCTCGTAATGTCTTGTTAATGATTTCTTAAAATTCGCCAAAATTAGTGGCCAAAATGCTTCGTTAAGTGCTATCTTCTGATGTAAACTGGTGTAAATTATTACAAGAAACGAATAATGACAGAGTGTACGATACGATAGTTACAAGCGCGTTACACCAGAAGGCAGCACATAACGAGGCGTTTTAGCCACTAATTTTGGCGAATTTTAAAAAAATCATTACCAAGACATTAAGAGTTTAAATTTCGGGATTATATTAAGAATAGTGCTGTTGAAGAATGCATTTATTTTCATTATCATATTTGATTTTTTTTCCCGGAAACTGACAGGAATTAAAACTTTAAAATATATATAGTTAATATTTCCTAATTTATTTCGCCAAAATTTTAATTTTTAAACAAAATTACTTTTTGAAATATCCTGGTCCGAAAATTATAAATGCTGCTGCATTCACTTTAATATACCAACATACAGGGGGTTTCAAAATGCATGGGACAAATTTCAGGAGGTGATTGCTCGTATGAAATTAAGATGGGTGTTTCCTATAACAAAATTTCCTCAGCCCACCCCTTTCCGAGATATCATCCTTAAGAGGTGGTGACTAAAATTTAGTTTCTATTATTTTTCTAAAATTTCAGTAAAGCTAGAAACTTGAAATTCTGTAATTTTCGTGCACTCGCAAAGGATTAACCACGGTTATTTTTTCAATATTCCTGTTACATTATAGGGGGGTGAAATTAGCAACCCTTACTTTATTTATATCAAAACTTATTTTCGAGATGAAGTTTTATGAAATAATTTTGTAACTTGAAATACTTGTTTTATTTAAAAAAAAATTCCCAAAATCAATACCTTCATAAAAAAAAAACTGTTTTCCACTCAATTTATTAAAAAAAAAAAAAAATGATAAATTAGGGTGTTAATTTTTTTTCTCTGAAGCTATTGGTTTTGGGAAAAAATTCAAAAATAAAAAAAAATTAAATTAAACAAGGATTTCATAAAAGTTCATCTCGAAAAAAAGTTTTGATATGAAATAAAGTAAGTGTTGCTAATTTCACCCCCCTTGAATGTAACAGAAATATTGAAAAAATACCCGTGGTTAGTCCTTTGCGATTACAAAATTTCAAGTTTCTAGCTTTACTGAAATTTAAAAAAAAAAAAATAAAAACTCAATTTTAGTCACCACCTTTTAAGGGTGATATCTCGAAAAGGGGTGGGCTAAGGAAATTTTGTTATAGAAAAGACCCATCTTAATTTCATACGAGCAATCAGTTCCTGAACTTTGTCGCATGTATTTAGAAACACCCTGTACATTACACATTTTTTTAAGCGGGCAAAATTCTTGACAATCTCTTTTCCCTAATTGGCACATGTCGTATTTTTCTAGGATTTACTAACTCTGGCAGCAAACAAATAAAATAGAAATTTGTCAGCTGTGCATTTTTGCCTTTCCGAATTTTTCATTTCATAAATTAACTAAAAACTAAATTAAACAAAAACCTAACAACGCCTCAACAACAAACTAAGACGATCACAATAATTTCGCACCTCTTCAAAAACAACTACCTATTTTTCGACACAGAATTTAACAAATTTAACTAAACAGCAGCTACCCTTTTAACCACGGGCTTCATAGACTAGCAGCGTTGCCATATTCACTGGTATCATTGTTTTAATAGAATTAGTATCGGAATGAAAACTATGTTAATATTCGGTCCTGTTTAAAATTGGTAATCTTTTTGAAAAAAAGTTATGTAGAAAATAGTTAAGATATTTGTTATAGAATGCCGGTAAAGAGCAAAAAAATTAAATTTGTTAAAAAGTAGAAATTTTTGTTGTTTTTCTTTTAAAATATAAGTTTTTCATGGTTTAGCGAAATTTCTGGTTCATTTTTACAACGATTGGCCTGAACCATTTTTTTACATTTTTTTTTTTTAACTGCCTCAAATGTAAAATTGATTTTTGGCGGAAGAGCGCCCGTCATGTTTGCTCTTAATTAATAAAACACTACTGGTTGAGAAAAAACACATAGCTTACCTCCGAAGATAGGTCTCAACTCTACTATTTCAAATTGTTTTACTATATCTCTGACTCCCTCATCAGCCATTCTTTTTATTAACTAAAACCGTTGTAAAACTAAAAACACTTTAAAAGTTTTAAAACACAGCTTGTTCATTAACAATATAAATCACTGTTTTCCCCAGAGATTAGAAACATAATAATTATGCCAAAATTTTCCTATTAAATTCAGAGGTCTTTCGTATGCGACACCTTGTGAGGATTTAAAGAGCATTACATTTAAATGTAATCTGTATGTATTCATTTTTATTTTTGTGAATTCCAAGGTTGTTAAAAAATATAAATGTAAGTTATACACACGGTGAATATAAAAATCAGAGAAATATTAAGTGTAAACTACATAGTTGTCGACAACTTATAACTGCAAATTACAGTTGAGGATTACCTGTAAATCAGAGATACCTTACTTGTGAGAATTTTCCAAGGTCGTAATTATTCGTTCAGTTAAAATATCTATAAAAATTGGAGAGTATATGTAATTTACAGATCGCTAAGGTACATTTAAAACTATCTGCAAAACACAATTTAAAAAACTGACTTTAATATTTAGATAAATAAAACGTAAAGTTGATTGAAACTGCAAGTTTCAATTGCATTATTTGAAACTTGTAACTGTACTTAACTAAAGAGTTTTTTACATCCAAATTACATTTATTATCGGACTCTATATTTTCTTCAGTTAAGGTTATCTTAAATTTTCAGTTACGTTTTAAGTCAACTTTGTAATTTTAATTTAAATATTTTTGAACCCTTTCTAATTAGAGCCAAATGAAAACTACAACTGCATAACTGAACGTAAAATCAATTTTTTTTCCCAGAGCAGCACGATTAATAAGTATTGCATTCGTACTGACGAAACAATTTCTCGCATCTATTTTTTACACTTTTCTCTATATTTCTCATCCATTTTAGCTATAAGACGCAAAAAAATTAACGAAAAGTTTTCTTATTAAGCCCCATAGTACCTTAGTATTTAAATGTACACATTCGGTTCACTTCACTTGTCCCTATTAATATTAACGCTTTATTACATTAATTGTTGTAGAAAAGGTAAAGCGCTTAATTACTAAATTTAAGAATTATTTCTCACTAAGATTTGTATGTAATAGCCATTATATGCCCTCTCTGATAATTATTACTTTCAACATAGAATAAAATTTAAAAATCTCTCAGGAAAATTCCAATACCTACTTATATACTTTTTATCTAGAAGTTAAGAAAAAAATTAAAATTTTAATTAATAGCTTAGATTTTTATTTAATATTTCATTTTTTAAATTAGCAAAGTATTTAGGATGAAAGTTAAAAAAATATTACAGCGAAGTAATTAAAAACTAAAGCTCTAATAATAAATTGATCTTGAATTAATTACCAAATGATTAAAAAGGTAAAAGCTCAAAATCTCCAACCAGTAAGTGAATTGGAATAAAACGCCTTTTTCGGATGTAATGAAGATCGATACCGCAGCTCAGACCAAAAGATTTTCCAATAATAACTGGTAAAGTTTAATGAATTAAAGTTCAGAATCCATACCAGGTAGGAAACTGGAATCCATTATATAGTTTAGAAACTATTTTATTCAATTCGTTAAAGTACTTTACCGATTAATATTGATGTATTAAGGTATAAAAATTTTAATCTCGACTAAATGATTGGAGTAGTTCGAACAGTATTTTTGAATTTAACTAAATTTTTATTACTTTATATTTATTTATTTATTTATTTATTTATTTATTTATTTATTTATTTATTTATTTATTTATTTATTTATTTATCAAAACTCAAACAGGCTTATTGGTCTTCTTACATCAGTAGTTTTGTTAATATAACAGATAAATATTTATAATATTATATTGTTCTGTCATTTTTGACCGGTCCGTTCTTTTTCTAATTCCTTAAGACCCTCTGTTCATTATTTAGGCCTCTTACGACCTCCTAAACTTCAGCTATGAGATGACTATGATTAGTCACCTAAATGGTAGTGAACCACTGATTCCTAAAACTTGATGAATACACCGATCTAGAATATTCTACAATTTATCGGCAGCTCCTAGATATAACAATTTTGGTGAATGCTATTTTATATTCTGGCGACTGTAAAATTGGAATGCTGTAGAACATTCGAGATGGCCTCATTTGTAAAAAAAATAAGTCTATTTTGCCGATTGATTTCGGTTTAAGTCGACATACTGTATTAATATATAAGTTTTGATTTCGTAATGAGCATTAAAAGCCTAAAATGTCACGAATCGTGCATGTAGTGGTCGACCGCGAAATATTGCTTTGGTCGAGAGGCCCAAGAAAATTGGAAAAAACATTGACCCTTTGGGGTATTTTAAAATTAATCTCTCTTGATAATTTTGAAATTTAGTTTATAAAATAACATTCACACGCCATTTCATAAGGAAACCAATAAGCGTCTAATAAAATAAATCGACTGTCAAAGTGATAAAATACAATCGTGACTTGCTTTGTTTTATATTTTGAAATAAAATTTCAACTTAAATTAATTTTCTATGTAGGAATTATATGGTAATAGTTATGTTCGTTTCGAAAAAAATATTTAAAACCTCATGCGTGCAGAATCTTCCACGCATTTATACATCTATAAGCATTCGCTCATGCTTCTAAATGCGTTTATTTGTCCTTCCGCTACTATTAGAACGGATGAAAATAAATCCCGGAAAAATACCATCTCAATATTTTTCTAACCAAACAACTATACCTGTTTTAATAATTAAATAATATGGTTGGTGTCCAACTAACAAAGTAGGTTTATAATTTTTAGTTTACAAGACTATTATATAACAATTCTTACTACTGCTTTTAAATCATTAGTTACATCTTGAATTGTTTGCAACTCTCTAGAAAAAGTTAAATAGGCTGCAGTTTGCTTTGTACTATAAAGGTGGGTCCACATTGCTCGCGAACAGTGCGAACGAACACAACAAGCGCAACAAACGGACCAAACTGCACGAATGAAACGAAACTCATATTCGTCGTGTTTGGGCTGTTTGCAGTGCTCCTCGTGCTTGCAATCACCCAAAACACCTGTTTTGACTGTTCGGTCTGGTAGCGGTACATCAAAGGGATGCATATTCGCACGCGAGCACAGTTGACGACGGTTTGGTGATTTTTTTGTTTTTACTTTTCGGTTTCAAGTTTAGTCAAGTACAAGCGTACGAGCAAGGCGTGCAATTTGAAGTGGACTGAATAATAAATTTTGAAGCTAGTTGGGCTTTACGAAACTTATTTTGTTTTGTGGGATCCACAACATAAATTTTATAAGCTAAATAATAAAAAAATGCTATTCTTTCTTAGGATATGTAAGCCAACTAAATTAATTAGTGTTTTAAAATCGGTACTACTTAAGCGACAAAAATTATTAAAAAACATCCTATCTGTTTGTAAATCATGTATAAGATTACTTCCACTGTATTTCGATTTACTTTTAAAAATATTTGACATCCAATACCGT
The DNA here is from genome assembly GCA_927349885.1 of Psylliodes chrysocephalus. Lineage (NCBI taxonomy): Eukaryota > Metazoa > Arthropoda > Insecta > Coleoptera > Chrysomelidae > Psylliodes > Psylliodes chrysocephalus. Next base: position 61,922,340 of record OV651814.1, on the reverse strand, counting down.
CTTTTTGTCACTTTTTTTCAGTTTTCTCCATTTTATAATAATAATGCACTGGCAGCGCCGTTAATAATTAATAATTATTCGTTCATGTCGGAACCTCAAGAGCGTAAACACAGAGATATTGTGGACACTTTTGCTTGAGGATGAAACGATCTTGACAAACAGAAGAAATACAAAAAGCAACTTTTCGGAAACAGCATAAGCGCGATCATGAGCACGAGTGTGAGCACGAACAGGAGCAATGTGGACCCACCTTAACACGGCACCGAACTCATAGCAAAACAAATAGCGGGTAGATGAGCTGGCTATGTTGGGTGGCCGTTTCCGAGCAAAACACCGAATTGTGTTTTCAAATCTCTGTTTTTGCGCTCTACCATGTAAAGGTGGGTCCACATTGATCCTGTTCGTGCTCACGCTCGTGCTCGTGATCGCGCTTAGGCTATTTCTGCTTTTTGTGTTTCTCTTGATTGTCAAGATCGTTTTAGCCGCAAGCACAAGTGTCCACATTGTAGTTCTGTGTTTGTACAAAGGCGGCTGCTGGTGCGTTAATTATTATTATAAAATGGAGAGAACAGGAAAAAGTGACAAAAAGACGGTGTTGGATGTCAAATGTTTTTAAAAGTAAATCCAAATAAAGTGGAAGTAATATTCTCAATGATTTGCAAACAGATGGGATGTTTTTTAATAATTTTTGTCGCATGAGTAGTACCAATTTTGAAACAGTACCTACCTAATTAATTTAAGTGGCCCACATATCCAAAGAAAGAATATCACCATTTTTTTTATTATTTAGCTTATAAAATTTATGTTGTGGATCCCACAAAACAGGATAAGTTTCGTAAAGCCCAATTACCTTCAAAATGTTTTCTTCCGTTCACTTCATATTGTAATGCGCCTTGCTCGTACACTCGTACTTGACACAGTAAAAACAAAAAAATCACCAAACCGCCGTCAACTGAGCTCGCGCGCTCAATATACATCCCTTTGATGTACCGCTACCCGACTGAACAGTCAAAACAGGTGTTTTGGGTGATTGCTAGCACTAGGAACGCTGCAAACAGCCCAAACACGACGAATATGATTTACACCTTTAGAGATGTGAAAGTCTGTTGAATGCCGAGACAAAAGGTCAACTGTTGCATCACAGCCGATATAAATTGTATACCATTGTCGCTGATAAAACATCGTGGCAACTCGTACTGGAGGAATACATAATTTAACAATGTTTAGGCACCGTTCTCAGCAGTAGCTTCCACTAAAGCGACTGGATGTATCTTCAATAATTAATAGCCACCTCTGCTAATCGAATAATATTGGTAATGGACTGAAAAGATCCACCCCTAATACTTCGAAGTGCTAATTCACAACGTGAGTTTGCATCAACCCTGAAGGTTTTCTGTTAGATATTTTATACATTTGGCACTCTAAACATGAACTTATATGTTTGGCGATATCTTGTGGCATCTTGTTCCAATAATAAAATTTGGCTATAGTCGTAGTATTATCAACTCCATAGTGTCCGGCGATGGGATTGTCATGGTAGGCAAATAAAATATTCCTTACTTCGCTCATCATTATTTTATTGCTCATCAGTGTATCGAAAAAGTACGCCTTTATGAAGGAAATATCCCGGTTGAGCCATCTTTGGTTAACTTCTTCATTGTTTCCATTTTCCAGTGCGTCTATATTTATCTTAAGGTTCGAATCCTCTAACTGCTGCGTCAATAATTATCTTTAGGTTCGAATCCTCTAACTGCTGGTTTCTAATTGTCTTTTCCGTTTTGCTAGGAAGATCTACCTGAACGCTACAAACTTGACATTTATTAGTATGAACTTCATAAGGTGGCCTGGATAGAAAATCTGCAACTTTGTTGTGCTTTCCAGGAGCATATCGTACATGTAAAATATACGCTTGTAATCGGAGAGTCCATTAGGCTAGCTTTCCGGTTGGTGTCTTATGTGTAACTATTTTAAGGGCTGATGATCGCTTATTACTACGACTTCCGAACCTTCGATATATCCATTTTTTAGGTATCTGCTAGCGTATTCGATAGGGTGTTCATTTTCACCCTTCTCTTGGACTAAAACTGCTCCGAAGGCGTAGACACTAGCGACTGTTTTTATTTAAAATGGCTGTGATTAATCAGCTTACCATTTTTTATTTGAGCTACATCTAACAGTGCGTAACGTTGAAAAATATATCGAACGTTTCTTAGCGTCCAATACTTATATAACAAAAACGTTTATTATTACGATAATCACAGTTGTTTAATTTAAAAAATAAAGGAGAAAAACAAGGCCAAATTCAGCTCAACTCAGATAATAATAAAAAATTATAATAATATATTAAAAAATGAAAGTAATATGTAAAATACCCGTACGCACTTATAAACAGTACAACAAATTTTAAATTGTTGATCATGTCTATATGTTTTGTATCAATAACAAGTTTCTAATATTGGATTATCTCGTCTTGTCTGGAGAAGCAAAAATACTTCTTGCGCAGATTTTACTCAGATTATAGATTATCAAGAAACCGCGGTATCTTGTAAACTAACTAAAAACAAGTGTAAAAGGGGATTCTTGTTTCATAAAAAACCATTGCCATTCTTCAAATAAAAAGCTTGTAAAAAGATCAACAAAAATGTGTAGGTAGTAAAAATTGGTTACGACCCTAGATTAAATAATCGGGAAATGGAATTTATCGCCTTCCAATGAAATCCAATCTTCTTTTCGTCACTTTAACGCTATCAAAAACGCGATATTAGCTCTTGAGTAGCTAAATTAGTTCTGTTACTAGTTTACTTTGATAAGTAGTTACTTCATAAGATTTTTAGATTAAAATTGTATGTTTGTCAATATTAACTAGTAACAATACTTTACTCAAAAAAATTCATCAGCAGATGATTATTCAAAATGTAGTACCTGCAGTAGTAAGGTGCATATTTAGTTGACTAAAAGTCCCTTTTTTAAAATTATTCCATTTTTACGTCATATTTTCCTTTGTTAAATTGGTTAACGGACGAGCGACTTCTGCAAAATTTTGTATGACTTGTCTATACCACGAGCAGGTTTGTATGAAAGATAGCAATTGTTTGAGATTCGCTAGTGGTGGCAGCGATATTATTGCTGAAACCTTCTCTGGGTACATGACTATACCGTGGGCTTACAAGCAAAAGGCATTAAGTCAAAATATAGGTTTATGAGTTATGAGCAATTTAAATTTTCAATGAAGTTTTAATTTTTTTTATAAATTATTTATTAATCTACATGCTTTCGGAATACAATGCACCATTTTTACATGATATACAAAAATAAAAACCCATTTTGCTTGTATGCCCACGATACATTCAGTGGTTATTTGATGACCCAATTATTTAATCTGGTAGCAACAAAATTTGCATTTTCTTCTGCTTGCCTGCATGTTATATTTTCGGAGTTAAATAAATACCTTCTCCAAATCATCCAAGTGTCTGTTGAATGTATGGAACCCAATTATCAGATCGTCAAGATAAGTCAATATGTTTATATCATTTAATGTAATCCGAAATCGGTCCATCATTCGTTGAAACGTTGACGGGACATTCCTCAAACCAAGCGGCATTTTGTTAAATCGGTGTACTTCAAAAGAAATAATGAATCCGGTTTTGTCTCTATTGTTTTTGTGGACAGGTATTTGCCAATATCCCGATTGTATATCCAAGGTAGTCATAATAGTATGAGAGCCCACTGCAAATTTCGACTGTCATCTGATAACGAATGAAATATGCTCCAAAGGCTTGTAACAACATTGTACTTTACCAAATTGCACCTGTGCCAATCCCTATCCAGAGCAAAGTGGTTAAAAGAAATTATTTTATATCTAAAAAATCACATAAGACATGACAGCGACAATTGTGTTTTCCCTGAAAATTACAATCCTAATTCATTGTGAACCCAGCTTTTAAACCTGAATTAATAATATTTTTACCTACCTTTTAAACCATGTTAATGCATGAAAGGAAGAAGGATGGCATTATATAAACCATTTGCAGAGATAGTCAATAATAATTATAAACACTTGTTAGACAATTATTTTAAACCATAATCATAGTAGTTTTTTTGTCGTTTCTATGGCAAATGAATCACAACAATAGGCATACAAATTAATTTTTAAATCAGCAAAAATTGATTCATATTTTTAATAATTTTTACCTACTAATCATGAATAGATGTTTTTGTACGATGTTAAGAGAAAGAAAATGTTTCCCTTTTGTACAGTATTCACACCCTGTATTCAATTTGTTTTGTATCGTAGTAATAGTTTGTTGAAAAAAAAAATATATATATTGTCAAAAATTAATAAAATGATTGTCACATTGGAATTTGGCTATCATTACAAAAAATCAACATAATAAACCTATTTGGGGGTTTAATTCTATAGATACAGTCCAAACGGGAGATATCCCAAACATAGTGGTTCATCGAGCCGGATTTGGAGGCTAGTGGATTTGGATGCTAGTTGATTTGGAGGCTAGTGGATTTGGAGGCTGGTGGAGTAAAACAGAATTGGAGAGAAGTTTGGTTTCCTTTAAGCGTTGACCTTTCTTCAAACATATCCTTTTTTTAAGTCTTTATACTTTTAAATTATCTTGGAGTAAGTATTGTGTATTAAGTTGGTAGTTCAAATGGCAGAACTAAAAAATTTAAATAGGAAACGCGGTAGTGTAAAAACAAGACTCACATGTTTTGAGAGGTATTTAGAGGATTTATTAAAAAATAAAAATATTGGTGAACAATTTCTAAATCGTTTGGCTTTGTCAGAGTTAGAAAGAAAATACGAAACATTAAGTAACTTACAGTTAGAATTTAATGAAATTCAAGAACAAATAGAGTTGTTAGTTTTAGATGAACACCTAGAAGCAGAGTTCATTACTCGAAATGATTTTGATTCAAAACTAAATAAACAATTAGCGTTAGCAAAAGTAATTTTAATTAATCATAATAGTGATTTGTTTGCTGTTGTAGGTTTGGATGAAAACGGTTCTCATAATTCAAATATAAGTCAATCTGCTATTCCAGCAAATAATGTGAGTTTTGGGTTAAAACCTGAGTTTTCTAGCATTCCGTTACCTAGATTTGATGGGTCTCTTGAAAATTGGATGGAATTCAGAGACGTTTTTGAATCTTTGGTACATAACAATGCAGGTTTTACCGATATTCAAAGGTTTCATTGCTTAAGAGAGGCTTTAGATGGAGTTGCAAAAGAATCAATTCGAGGAATTCAATTTGCTGCAATAAATTATTCATTTGCATGGGATTCTCTATATGAACAATTTAATAAACCTTATTGCTTAATAAACAACCAACTGAAATCATTATTTGAGTTTCCTAATGTTAAGAAGCCCTCAGGTAATGAATTGCGTAATATTTTAACTGGTTTTACAAATAAGTTAGCTTTTATTAGTAGACTAGGTGTTTCAATAGAAAATTGGGATGTATTGATAATTTATTTGATCAACTCTAAACTTGATGAAGTTTCACAATCAAAATGGGATGATTTTAGACCTAAGGGAAATTTACCTACACTAAATGAATTCAAATCTTTCTTAATAGAAAGAGTTGAACATCTTGAACACTTAGAACAAAATAAAGGTAACAAAGTAGACGTAAAAATGGAAAGCAAGGACAATTTCAAGCATAAAAATAAGCATTCATTTTTGGTTTCAAATAACAATTGTTTAGTTTGCAATGGTGAACATTTGATTTATCACTGCAAGAAATTTTTAACTTTAGATACTCACAAAAGGTATAAAAAAGCTAAAGAATTGGGTTTATGTTTGAACTGTCTCAAAAAAGGTAATCATATTGGCAAAAAGTGTGAACTTTCTGGTTGTAGACAGTGCGGATCAAAACATAATACATTGTTACATCACTCACAGCCAAACTATAATCAATTAGTTCAGGACCAAAACATCGATGGAAACGCCAGTACTAGTAGTTCTGGTACTGGGAGCAAGGAAGAACAAAAAGAAATATCTTCTGGGCTTTCTTTGCTTTGTGAAAGAAATGGAGATGTTTTGTTGTCTACTGTAATGGTCAAGTTGATAGGCCAAGAAGGTAAAGTAGTAGAATGTAGGGCTCTTTTGGACAATGGCTCTCAGCTTAATTTAATAACAAAAAAGTTATGCCATCAGCTTAATTTGTCAATGGAAAGAGTGGACTTTTCCATGATTGGTATAAATCAAGCAATCTCGACTATTAAAGAAAGATGTTCAGTACAGGTGAAGTCTTTTCACTCTGACTTTAAGTTAGATGTGTCTTGTTTGGTGATAGATAAAATAAGTGAATCTTTACCTAGTCAAAATATTAATATTTCTCATTTAAAAATCCCTAGTAATTTGAAGTTGGCAGATCCTAATTTTGAGAAAAAGGGGCCAATTGATCTTCTTTTAGGAGCTGAAATATTTTATAGGTTACTTTGTATTGGACAAATTCATCTAGGACATGGCCAGCCTGTTTTGCAGAAAACTAAGTTTGGGTGGATTGCATCAGGATCACTTCTATATAGGCCTACATTTGTTTCTCAAAGGTGTAATTTAACTTTAAACTTGGATGTTCAAGAACAATTGGAAAAATTTTGGGACATTGAGGAACCTCCCCGATTAGAATCGGTGGAAATGAGTAAAGATGACTTGGAATGTGAAAAGATTTTCATAAATACTACAAAAAGATTAGAAGATGGTAGGTTTTTAGTAAGAATTCCTTTTAAGGAAAATCCATTAGTCCTTGGGGATTCTAGAAAATATGCATTAAATAGGTTAATGTCCATGGAAAAAAGGTTTTTAAAAAATCCTGTTTTAAAAAAGATGTATACAGATTTTATGATTGAATATGAGCAGTTGGGTCATATGTCTGCATCTGACGATAATTTAATTGGTGTACCTTCATATTTTCTCCCTCATCATGCTGTAGTAAATGAAAATAGACTAACTACAAAATTACGAGTTGTTTTTAATGGGTCAGCTCCAGCTGATAATGGTATTTCATTGAATAGTATTCAGTACACTGGTCCGAAAATTCAGGATGACTTGTTTTCTATTTTTGTTCGATTTCGGCAACATAATGTTGTGGTTGCTGCTGACGTCGAAAAGATGTATCGAATGGTTTTCATAGAACCAGAAGATAGGTCTTTACAAAAAATTCTTTGGAGAATGGATTCTTCAGATAAGGTTATGGAATATACATTAAATACAGTTACTTATGGAACAAAATCGGCACCATTTTTAGCAATTCGGTGTTTAAAACAACTTGGACTAGAAAACATTGAATTGTTTCCTGCAGCATCAAATGTAATATTACATGATTTTTATGTGGATGATATGGTAACTGGAGCAAACAATAAGGAATCTGCAATAAAATTGTGTCAGGAGGTGTCAAATATTTTACATGGTGGTCAATTTCATTTGAGGAAGTGGGTTTCAAACAGTGCTGAAGTATTAAAAACGTTATCCTCTTCTGATTTGAATTCTAATTTCATTTCACTTGGTGAAAAGGATCAAAATAAAACACTTGGTTTGCTATGGGATTTTAAAATTGATGTTCTTAAATATTCAATTAATTTTTCTTCAAATACAGTTTTAACGAAAAGATTAATGTTATCGGAAGTTTCTAGAATTTACGATCCTCTTGGATTGGTTGCTCCATCTATTATAGTAACTAAAATTCTCTTACAAAAACTTTGGGCTTTGAAGCTGAAATGGGATGACAATCTTCCAGATGATATATCTCAGAAATGGAAAAAGCTGAGATCTCTTTTCTCTATTTTAGACAGTTTAAAAGTTCCTAGGCAGGTTGTATGTAAGACACCTGTTTTTGTCGAACTTCATGGATTTGCAGATGCATCTTTAGAAGCGTATGGAGCTTGTGTCTTTTTGAGAAGTCAAGATTTAAATGGGCAAATTTATACGGCATTACTGTGTTTAAAGGGTAAAGTTTCACCTTTAAAAACATTAACAATTCCTAGGTTAGAACTATGTGCTGCCTTTGTTTTGGTTCAACTAGTTGAGAAGGTTAGAACTTCTTTAAATGTACACTTTTCAAATATTACATATTGGTCAGATTCAACAGTGGTTCTTTGTTGGATAAAAACTATCCCTTCTCTTTTGCAAACGTTTGTTGCAAACAGAGTAGCTCAAATACAAAGATTAAGTTCATCAGATAGATGGTTTCATGTAAAATCAGGAGATAATCCTGCTGATGTTTTATCTCGAGGTTTGACTCCTCAACAATTATTAAATTGCGAAATTTGGTGGAAAGGGCCAACTTGGTTGTCCTTAAATGAGCAGTCGTGGCCTCAATCTAGTTTTCCAATGATTGAAAAGGTTGAGTTACCTGAAATGAAAAACCAATTTCAAACACATTTGGTAGTTAGAGGTTTTTGCTTTCCATTTGAGAGTTTCTCAACATTAGGTAAACTTAAACGTGTGTTAGCATATTGTCTGAGATACATTCACAATTTAAAAATCAAAAACACAAAGTTGGTAGGTCCTTTATCAAATTTAGAATTAGATGCCTCTTTAAAAATGTTAATTAAATTATCACAGAACGAATATTTTTCAGATGTATATAATGCACTTAAAGCCGAACAGCAACCAAAATTTCGAGCTATTAGTTCATTAACACCCTTTATAGACAACTCAGGTTTCCTGAGGGTGGGGGGACGGTTACAATTGTCTGATTTGGATTATGCTAAAAAACATCCCTACCTACTTTCAGCAAAACATTGGTTTACAAAACTTTTATTCAAATATGAACATATTAGATTGTTACATGCTGGTCCGCAACTTCTTTTAAGTTCTATTCGTGAACATTATTGGATTATTGGCGGGAGAAATTTAGCGAGAAAGGTGGTATTTTCTTGCATTCGTTGTTTTCGAGTTGCACCAAAGCCTGGAAATCAAATAATGGGAATTTTGCCAGAAATGAGGGTTAGACAAATGCCCCCATTTTATAATACAGGTGTAGATTATGCCGGTCCATTTTATATAAAAGATAAGCCAGGTAGAGGTTCTAAATTAGTTAAATGTTACGTTTGTTTATTTATTTGCTTTAGCACTAGAGCTATTCATTTAGAGTTAGTTACAAGTTTGACCACAGAATCATTTATTTCAACATTTAGAAGATTTGTCTCAAGACGAGGCAAACCTCAACAGGTATATTCAGATAATGGATCAAATTTTGTTGGTGCGAAGAATGAGTTAGAACAGTTAGGTTTATTTTTAAAAAATCAATGCAATTCTTTGGCAGAAACTTTTCATAATGAAGGCATAAAGTGGAACTTTATTCCTCCAAATTCACCAAATTTTGGGGGGTTATGGGAAGCGGGGGTGAAATCCTCTAAACACCACTTAAAACGTGTGGTTGGTAATGCATATTTAACTTTTGAACAATTATATACAGTACTAACTCAAATAGAGGCTGTTCTTAATTCTAGACCTCTTACTCCTCTTTCTTCAAACCCTAATGATATGGATGTTTTAACTCCTTCTCACTTCCTTATTGGTCAACGTTTAACTTCAATACCTGATCCAGATGTTCGAGACATTCCAGAGAATCGACTCTCCAAGTTCCAGCACATGCAACTGATTTTGCAACACTTTTGGCACAGATGGTCAAAGGAATATTTGGTAGAGTTGCAACAGCGACAGAAGTGGAAATTCCCGTTCCCCAATCTAACTGTAGGACAAATGGTTCTTATGAGAGAAGACAACGTTCCTCCTCTACAATGGAAAATTGCAAGAGTAATCGAAATTTTCGTTGGACCTGACAATAAATGCCGGGTAGCGAAAATAAAAGCAAGCAATGGTGAATTTACACGAAGTGTTTCAAAACTGTGTCCTCTTCCATTAGATGCTTAATTTGTTATAATTTAATTTATTTGAAAGATTTCTTTCAAGGTGGCGGGAATGTACAGTATTCACACCCTGTATTCAATTTGTTTTGTATCGTAGTAATAGTTTGTTGAAAAAAAAAATATATATATTGTCAAAAATTAATAAAATGATTGTCACATTGGAATTTGGCTATCATTACAAAAAATCAACATAATAAACCTATTTGGGGGTTTAATTCTATAGATACAGTCCAAACGGGAGATATCCCAAACACCTTTAACGATGTATATCAAGATATATTTGAATGTTATTTTCTGGAAAACTTTAAGGGCAAACAAAATTAGCGCTGTCATGCCTTATGTGATTTTTTTAATATAAAATCATTTTTTTAACCACTTTGCTCAGGATTGGAATTGGCACAGGTGCCATTTGGTAAAGTACAATGTTTTTCCATGTTTTTGGGGTATATTTTATTTCGTTATCAAATGACGGTAAACATTTGCAGTGGGCTCTTTTGCTATAAGGAAATCCTTTTGCAACCTAAAGAAGATCATCGATTCTCGAAAGAGGGTATCGGTTTGCTATGGTGATGGCGTTAAGCCGTCGGTAATCTACGCATATTCTGAGATCTTTATCTTTTTTTGAGTCAAGGACTATTGGAAAAGGTGTACTGCTTTTCTCGATGATACCTTTTTGTAACATATCATCTAGTTTTTCACGTAAAATAGTTTGTCGACTTCATTTCAGCCTATAGCCCCCCAACAGCGATTGGTGGGTGTGTTCCCGTTTCAATGGTATGTTCCATAAATTTAGTAGGTAGACCATCCTGCTGGTATTGCAAAAGCATTTCGTTTAGCCAAAATAGGTGTTGTCCGGTTATATTACGTGCTTCTTTAGAACATAGTCATATCTCTATTGAAAACAGTTCATATCCGGTAGCGAATCTCTAAATATGTCTTTAGTGATATTAGGCGAATATTGATTGTCATTTATTTCAGCCAGGGATTTATGAACAGGCGGCGATAAATCAAACTTTGCAACCTGTACGGTCGTTCTTCGTTTGATAGTGGCGAAGCGGAAAGATCGAGAAATGGAGAACTGTACTGGCTGACCTCAGTAAAACAGATAGGGTTAGCATTTTGAGTAGTGAGTGTGTACCTTAAGTCGGATATTATTCCCGTGTCTGCTGATATGAATTCAAATATCTCGTTGATCTTATCCATGTAAAACCAACACCTCTGAGGTGGTATTAAAGCCATACCCGATTTTTTCAAAAAATCAGTACCAAATAGTCTTTGGCTATCGGTAGAATTACGAATTAAATGTCGAATATACGTGTCTGTATTTTGATATTTACTGTTGTGGTTTGACTGGAACTATTTGCCAAAGTTACGGAGGGTACTTGTTTTAGGCATACATATAATGATCGACCTGCGACGCTAGTCTTATCCGCTTTGTCAATATGGGATAGTAACTACTTGGGGACCGTGCATAGTAAGTATATTGAGAGAATAAAAACTAATAGCTTAAGTGACTCCTTTTTGATGCTACACGTTGGGCAATTACTCCTGAAATATCCAGCTTTACCACAACCATAACATTTTACAGTGCTTAGTGGTGTGTTTTCTGTATTATTGACAGGATCCAGTGTTTTCCAAGAAGCAGGGGTTTCTCATGTTCCTTGGATAATCGCTTTTTACAGTCTTGTGTGCATTTTGAGCAAAAAGTTTGTTGCCGCTTTCGACAGATTGCCGCATTCCGCTACGCGTTTCGCGGGCAACTTTCTGTTTCAAGCGGCAAAGTATCACTTTTCGCTAGCTATTTTCATTTTGGAACCCTGGGCGGAAGTAACTTTAGATAGGGTAGGGTTTAAGACCATTATCACCAACTGAGCCAAATAATTTATTTTTTTTATCACTTAAGGGGAAAAATGTAAAAATCACTTGATTATAAAATAAATTATCAATCATTTATTGTGCAGGCATATTAATATTAAAACCTAATGGCCAAAAATATTCTATTTTTCAAAATAAAATTAAAATTTTACGGTTTGAAGGGCAACGTCAAGTTGACAAATTACATTTTTAAAATAGTATTTCTTTAAACAGTAACTAATGCGACCGTGAAGGAAACAAAAAATGTGTAGGTTCAAGGTTCGTAGACAATACGGTGGTCTCGTCCGATCGCTACGGACGAGGGTGTGACTCACAGAATGAAAAATTGAGATGACAGAAAATATTCTGCTGTGTTTCGTACATTATTCTTTTAAAAAATCCGATATTTTATTAATATTTAGACAAGCTACAAAACAGCAAAAAAAAAACGATTTTCAAAAAATTTCGAATAAATTACTTGTTATTTGAATCATGAATAGAAATAATATTGTGTAAGTGGTTTATTTTAAACATTATGGGTTAGGGTAAGACCGCCAAACTCGGACCACATTTTAAATATACCCTGAAATAATTTAAAATTATAGCATGCCTGAAGCGAGCTGTAGTGTTGCTGTTTACAAACACCATTTTTACAAACAAAAATCATCAGAAGAAAGGATTTTTCCCTTTCCCAAAAAGCGACAATTTATTTTTAAATTTGTTGTCATATTACGATTTTAAAGTCACGAGTCATGGAGAGCTTATCACTGTTGACAGAACTACATCATTGACAAACTCACTGTAAAGCGGAATATCGCCCATCCCACCTATTTGTGGATTATTATATAATAAAAATGGCCTCTGTTTTCTTCATTAAAATTATTAATAACTCATTTTTATTAAAAATGGCCTGTGTATAGTCCGGTGTATTACCGATTGAAATTATAACATACTTTCTCACATAGAAGTAGTGTGCATAAATGAATGCTTTATTTATTTACAGAATATCTTAATATACACTGAAAGAAATGCGGTCTAATCATTACCAGAATTCTCGTACTCTTTATTTAACTGTTGTATACTATATGGGACAGCCAAACGAGCTGTTGCTGATATGGAACAAGAATTGCTAGAACCTTTCATTACCGTTAGTATACGGACTATAGACATAATACAACACGGTTTGTTAAAGGTTACCAATGCATTACTTATTGACAGTGAAATCGTCTTATTATTATTATACAATCGTCCACATAAAAATGAGTGAACTACTCTATGAGAGGTGTAAAAAATGTACTGATAATAAAACTAGCTTTAAAGTTTATAAGCTATTGTCATACGGATTATCATTCACTTATATTCTCATAATATCATAGAACACGACTGTTTATAAAATGTTCTCATAGTTATTATGAACTAGTTTTATAGTGGATATGCGATTATACTATATTTAAAATCTAACCAAAATACGTAAAAATTGATAATTTTAAGCATTTGGTTTATTATATAGCGGGCACATGAATAAACGAATTTAAATAAATTTTTGGTTATTAGATGATTGTGGAATGAACATTAATTTGCCATAGATTTATCATCAAAAAATTACGGATTGAAATAAAGAAATTGTACATTTGATAGATAATACAATTTTTTATAGCAGCCCTTAAATTTTGAAATATAAATGTATAATAACCCACCATCTTCTTATAATTAAAAAATTATTAAAATTTGTTCATTGTTGTGCCCGCTAGACAATAAACTAAAATGTTTAAAATTGCCACTTTTTACTTATTTTGGCTAGCAGAGCAATAAATTTGTTTTCGATTTCCTTTTATATGGGTTTATTAAAAAAAAACAAAATTTTACCTAAAAACATTTATTTTACAATAATTATATTTTTATAAAACATAAAAATGCAAAAATAACTTTTTTTCCTAAAAAATAATAATGGGAAAAAAGTTATTCTTTATAAAAAGTCGAGCATGGTCTAAAACCTAAAATACAACCATCAGATATCAAATTTAATCAGTATAAAGAACAAAGGTACTTTACTCTTGAGTAAAACTCATACTTTTTGACAAACCTCGTATACCACTAAAACAATTTGATATTTGATGACTGTATTCTAGGTTTTAGATAATGCAGAACTTTTTATGAAGAATAACTTTTTTCCCTAAAATTAATAATAAAAAATGTTTTCCATAAGATTCCAACCTAGGGGGACATACTGTATATTAAATTTAAATAAGTACATATTGACGAATGAGAATTTTGTGGACTTTTCATGTTCTAATTTTATTGTGAAAAAATTATGACCTAATATACAAATGTTTAACATTGGCAGCAACCAATAATATTAAATTATGACTTTTTATTATTCATGTAATTAAAAATACCATATTATCACTGGATAGCAAATAAAAAAATTCTTGAGGCAGTAATTTCTTAGACTGATGTCACCACTTTCTAATGAGACAAAATAAAAAGTTTTTATTTCACTATTTAAAAGACACACTGTACATTTTCATGTGCGTAGAAGAAAATAAAATAACATAAAAACTTTCTGTTTTAGCTCAGAAAGTGGTGACGTCAGTGTAAAGAACCGCTGCCTCAATAATAGTCTCTAAATAAGCTTCCATGTTACACAAGATCACAAGAAAAACACTGGCTCACATACCTAACTAAAACTAACCTAAAACTAACACACGTGCACACACGACGTTAAGACAAAAGACTGCAAATTGTAGCCAATAATTAATAGGTTAGTGGCGTAGCGGGTCCCCCACCACCAAAAATCTGTATGTTTCTGGTAATGACAACAGAAAGGGTGTTATGGAATATAAAACGGGATCACTGAGATTATAATGCGTTTTAGAGTGATAATAGATATCAGATTGTATAAAACTGAATCTGCTGGTTATAAGTCATTCAGTCAGGCGCTATAAGAATTTTTGTTTTCGAGTATACTACCGCGGTAATGAAATAAAAAATATAGGGATTAATTGACTGATTTACTATAGTAGTAAGATATTGCTTACTCTCTATCAATATTCCTATAAGTATTATGATACTTAGTCTGGCAAAACTGCTGCATTAATCTATTTCTTTCTGTGTACAAACATCAATATCTCAGCAGTTGAATTACAAAAGTAATAAGAAATAAAAATAAGTAATAACATACAAATAGTAATAAACAAGATTTTTAAAATATATAAAAAAATATAAGATATATTAAAACTACAGTATACAACTTGTTAAATTTTATCACACTGGATGTAATCATTATTCCGCATTGAATATCTGTTAATGGCTTCACATTTTTATGTCTCACACCAGTATAGTCCTTAATATTAATCTAATTTCTATTGATTGTTCAATTTTTCTATTGTAAACAAAGAACAAAAGTATTATTTGCAGTAATAATCATGTTTGGATTTTGTTACCGTTTATATTACATTCCGTTATTTATTTAGTACCAAAAAAAAACCTATTTGCTTCGGAATTAGTTTGTTATGCAACAAAAGCAAAAATATAAATGCGAAAGTAAATATTGTAAAAATGTAAAAATTAGTACAGTTTGGCGAACACACATACAAATACATGCTGATTTTTGGTGTTTTAAATTCGTCCCATTTACAAAATCTTGTTAACCGAACCTTGATTTGCAAAAATCGAGTTAAATTAAAAACTGGAATCAGTAATAAATAGCCAATGACCTGGTTAATTAAATCACTGAAAATCTAAATAAATACGTAGAAAATTACACATCAGTTGCCTTTTCGTTGTAAATACGTAAATTGTTAATTTGGCTAAAAGTAACTTGACTAATAATGAACCATTGTTATTCTTAATGCTTAAATTATCATTGTTTTTACTATATTCGAATCCTTCCATAATGTGTCACCTACAGGGTGGCCATTAGTGAGTAATTGTTCAAAATATCTATTTTTGGTATAGACATGCAAAAAAATATTTTTGGATTGCGTATTGCGTTTTTGCATGACAAATAAAAATGTATACCTTTTAAATAAAACACCCTCTATTTTATTTCAATTTTAGAATGGTTTGGTAATATTGAATTCAACCGTAAAACTTTAAAAAATAGATTATATATTTAACAAGCAATTTTTTTATATAAAATTAGAGAATGAACCACATATTCTGGGGTTAAAAATAACTCGTTAAAACATAACTTACCTTAGTTTTTTTTGTGCTCATATTTGGCTCAAAATCACCAAGATAAAAAATTTGTTACGCTAAAAGCTACCCTTTTCTACTCTTTTATCAGTTTTGGAGCCGTCTGTACAAAGCTCATAGTCCGCATAGGAAGGAGTTTTGTCCCCTCTGATCCATTCGCCTCTATTTTCAAAGATGACGCTATATGACTTAACTATGTGGTGTGGGGAAACTGTCTATTTGGGACTATGATGAGGATGAGGTGGTTATTATTTTTATTTATCAGTCCCGTTTTATCCATCTGCGGTTTTTTATTGCATTGACTGCTAACTTTAAAGAGTCTATAAGAGACCATACTAACCTCCCTTTTCTGTAAAATGTAAAGTGGGCTTATATCCGGCATGGTCACCATGGCTCCCATTGGTGTGGTTGTCGCTGCCCCAGTGATATTGATAAAAAAAATCGGTAAAGTATTTTACCCAGAATTTCCCTCGATATAGAAATTGTAAAAACAGGGAACGCCCAAGTACTTAAATTTTAATAATTTAAAACCCTTTTTCACATTTATCTCTCCGTCGATCTTGCTCTTGATCCCACCCGGAATCTCACTTCGCGTTTGCTCGATATTCTTCGTCAAGTTCACCGTTATTTAACAATAATGATTGACTGCTTTTATAATGGTCCAGTTACACAAACCAAAAGACACTTTTTGTTATTTCCATTTAAGGGGGACCTCTTTAGATTAAATGCGATTCCTTCTAACGCTAGTGGAATTTTTTAAAATTTATTTAGTATCTATTATCTTTGGCTTCTAAAATTCTCAGACACTAATTTTATTCGAAATCTGCCGACTTTTAAAAATATTTTTTTTTAGAAGCTGTTTTTGAGATATCGTGCCAACAGACATATAGACGACAGACAGACCGACGGAATGGAGAAACATTTTTTCCTAATCTAGGGACACTAAAACGTAAGAGTCCAAAATAATCTCAGAAAGTGAATTTTTCGCGATTTCAATACTTCCCTCTTATCGAGGGAAGTAAAAACGCAGTAAAAATTTCATACATATTAAAAAAAATTGTACCATATATGAGGACGGTAACAAAATATCAATTTAACTCGGGAGTAATGAACCCTTATTTTTAAAAATGTTACTTTAAAAACTTATAACAGCAGCTATATTATTCTCCGATTTGGTAGAAACATAATTATGATTCCTTCCAAAAACGTTTAATTTGATCAAAATGTTTTTCGAATTAATTATGGAAACTATGACTAGCAATTTAAGATTCAAAAATTAACGTCAGAATATTTTTAAATATTAATAATGCAGAGCTCGATCAAAAAATACATAAGTATTTAAATAGCAAAAAAAAAACAAAATAACGAATTCATGGTACTCATTAAATTACTAATAAACTTATCTTTTCAATTAGAAGTTCCACAATACGTAACACTTTTTATACCACAATGCTGAATTGATTTCCTCCTCAGATGAATAAGTAAACTATCTTGATAAAGTAACTATACACCGAAAAAAAATTCTTACCGTGGCAGTAAGTTAATTAAAGTTAATTAAATATGCCTCAGCTAGAAGATTTTACCGTGACAGTAATACAAGATTTGTTAATATTTGGATTACTAAGAATTTATTCGACTGCGGCAGTAAAACTATGTTACAGCTCTGGTCAAATATTATTACAGAGGTAGTAATTTTTTCTTACGGCTACAGTAAAATTGTATAACTACCACCAATATCTAGGATTACCATACGTAACATCTAGTTGTAATGCTGCAGTAATACTGTCTTACTGTTTGGTAAATCTGCTCTAGTGCTGCAGTAATAATTTCTTACCACTCTAGTAAAACGGTTTCACTGTTAGAGTAATAATATATAACCACTCTAGTAAAACTGCTGTACTGTAACAGTAATATTATCTTACTACTACAGTAAAACGGTATTACTGTTACAGTAATAATGTCTTACCAATTTAGTAAAACTGTTTCACTGCTACAGGTATAATATTTTGCCACTATAGTAAAATTGTTGTACAGTTACAGTAATAATAGGTTACTACTACAGTAAAACGGGTTTACTGTTATAGTAATAACGTCTTACTATCATGGTAAAAATGTTTTACCAAAATATAATTTATATTAAAGGCTGAAATAGGTTTAACAAAGGTAAATATTTTTCTCATGAACTCGAAAAATAAACTCTTTTATCTTTCGCTTCAAAGAAAAATATTTACACAAAATTAAATCAATTTCAGCTAAATAAATCGATTTGCTTAATTTTTTCCTCTGGAAAATCTTCGGTCAATTTTTCATAAAAGGATTGACAAAATAAAAAAAAAAAGAAAAATTGTTTATTTTGAAATCAGCATAGCACAGCAGAGCTAAAATGTTTTTATAATTTTTATAAGGTACAAAAAAAAGTATTTTTAATCCAAAGCTACAGGAACGGAAGTTTACTCGAAAACCATTCGAGATATAAATGTCAAATTTGGATAATAAAACAATATCAATTTTACCATGGTATTTTCTTTGGTCATACAAAATTCCTCGAATTTTTTCTTAAAATAAGATGCCTTATGCTTTCTTCATCTAATAATTGAAAGGAATTATCATCAATGCCCTCATCTAAAAATAAAAATTAAATTTGTGTGGAACGACAATTCAAGTTTAATGAAACGTAGTATTTGCAACTGAAAGTGAACTTGTTTATTGTCACTTAAGTGTTTTGATCAACAATCTACAATATTTTTATATTTAAGGTTTTTTTATGATTTTTATCACTATATAAAGCATAACCAGGTTGTTCAAGATATATTTTTTAAGTAATCTCAAATAGCAATAGGTTTTAGGAGTTTTAGGTTGTTTTTATGAGCTTTCCCGCTCAAATTTCGCGATCGCAGGAGTGCGTTTAGAAACCACGCACGGCGCGTCTGGACCCTATTCTAATGTACGTGGTCAGGCGCGCCGTACGAGGTTTCTAAACGCACTCCTGCAGAAAGTTAGAGACTAGAGTAGAAATGAAACGCTCGAAAATGATATGGATCGATACGATTGGTATCGCTATCGCTATGTCTCATTGAACACAGCTTTCTTTTAAATCTAACAAATTTATTGCTCTGTGAATCTTAACCAAACATTTTTAATAAATTTTAATCTAGAAACTTTCTCCTGGAAATATTACATTTTTGATACTGCGAATATGCTCCGGTGCAGTTAAAACATTTCTAGACCGTATAGCTCATCCTCAATTCGAAATAAAAGCATTCATGCATTATGCATTTCCCGCCTTTTTTACTAATGTATAAATAAAAATGGATACAGGTACTATATTTAGATAAGTATATTATTTCGAATTACTTACCAACGAAACTATGCACTAGGTCCGAAAACCCCCACTCCGTTATTAATGCACAATATTCCATATTCAATATTATACCATTTATACCCCCAGATAGAAATTACACAGCACTTCGCACTTCTTCATGCACGCTATGACCTAAGCTCACGATGCGACGATTGAACGTGTTGACTGCTTATGTGATTATCGTCGACTTAAGTCAACGCCTGTGCAAAAGGATATGATCGAAGCTCTTCGTCATTAATCGTAACGGTTCGGTACATTTGTTGTTAAACTGTCTTACCGTGGTTGTTAGAAAAATATTACTATTTTGCAGATTCAGTATGCTAGTTTTACGGTAGTAGTTATAAAAATGTTACTAGTAAAGGTCTAACTGCGGTAGTAATACAAATTACTGATTCAGTAAGAAAGGTTTACTATGATGGTAATACGAATAATAGTAATTCTATTTCTAACTGGAGTAGTAAAAAAATATTACTGCCACGGTAAGAATTTGGACTGTAAAACTTAGTTTACAGTCCTGGTAACACATCTAACAGTTGTTGTTAGACAATCTAACAGTAGCAGTAAAAAGTTTTACAGCCATAGTAAACTTTTTAGCAGTAACACTTTCTTACTGAAGCGTTTTCCTCAGTGTAATCTTTAAGCACATGGTTTGTTTTGTCGGAACACTAACAAACCAAAGGATAGGCGAGGTTAGAGGAAGGTTGTTTACATCACATAGGCTTATCAAAAATTTATATTAATATGATAGGAATATTATTGAGATTAATTATTTTTTAATTTGGGTGTTTTCATTATTATAAAATGTATAGGCTTATATTTGCTTGTTTAAAATAAACAAAAATAACCTTTTTAAGTCTTTATTTAAATATAATACAAATTTGTCGCTTTTGAATATCCACATCCGATGCATTTTTTACATCTCGAGCGTTTCTTTATCCACATCGGACACATGTACTACATCTACATTTGTTGCGTTTGTTTATCCGAGATGTACCTGTCCAGATTACATATTTTACATCTCGATTTGAAATGAGATGTGAATGAGATGTTCGTTCCATGCAAGAAAGTAAGTGTTCTGTGAAGCCAAGTTCGTCAATATATCCTTTGTTTATGCTAGCATGAATATAAAAGTGATTAGTTTGTTTAATTATTGTTTAGATTTGTAGTCTCAGAAGTCAAATTTAAAAAGTATAAACTTCTAACTTGTCATTGTCATTTTATCACGCGACCAATAAAGTCTAGAACTTCATTTAGATCTAATTCTCTATCACGTGATAAAAAATTACATCTCAGATACATCCGATGTGGGTATTCAAACGCGGCAATACACGATAGATACTATACTTCTTTTTTATGTACTATTACAGTTTATAGCTAAAGAATCAGTTAGCTCACACAGACCAACTGGATGTTCCAGAATAACATGCACTCCAGGGATATAAATTCAGATGCGCAGAAGACTGCTGTTTGAATATAGGTAATTGTGATTTATTGTATTTGGTTATAGTAAGAGAGCCCACTGCAAATTTCGACCGTCATCTGATAACGAAGTGAAATATGCTCCAAAAGCATGTACACTGAGGAAAACGCTTCAGTAAGAAAGTGTTACTACTAAAAAGTTTACTATGGCTGTAAAACTTTTTACTGCTACTGTTAGATTGTCTAACAACAACTGTTAGATGTGTTACTAGGACTGTAAACTAAGTTTTGCAGTCCAAATTCTTACCGTGGCAGTAATATTTTTTTACTACTCCAGTTAGAAATAGAATTACTATTATTCGTATTACCATCATAGTAAACCTTTCTTAATGAATCAGTAATTTGTATTACTACCGCAGTTAGACCTTTACTAGTAACATTTTTATAACTACCACCGTAAAACTAGCATACTGAATCTGCAAAATAGTAATATTTTTCTAACAACCACGGTAAGACAGGTTAACAACAAATGTACCGAACCGTTACGATTAATGACGAAGAGCTTCGATCATATCCTTTTGCACAGGGGTTGAAGTCGAAGCTTAGGTCATAGCGTGCATGAAGAAGTGCGAAGTGCTGCGTAATTTCTATCTGGGGGTATAAATGGTATAATATTGAATATGGAATATTGTGCATTGTTAACGGAGTGGGGGTTTTCGGACCTAGTTTATAGTTTCGTTGGTAAGTAATTCGAAATAATATACTTATCTAAATATAGTACCTGTATCCATTTTTATTTATACATTAGTAAAAAAGGCGGGAAATGCATAATGCATGAATGCTTTTATTTCGAATTGAGGATGAGCTATACGGTCTAGAAATGTTTTAACTGCACCGGAGCATATTCGCAATATCAAAAATGTAATATTTCCAAGAGAAAGTTTTTAGATTAAAATGTATTAAAAATGTTTGGTTAAGATTCAGAGAGCAATAAATTTGTTAGATTTAAAAGAAAAGCTGTGTTGAATGAGACATAGCGATAGCGATACCAATCGTATCGATCCATATCATTTTCGAGCGTTTCATTTCTACTCTAGTCTCTAACTTTTTGCTGCGATCGCGAAATTTGAGCGGGAAAGCTCATAAAAACAACCTAAAACTCCTAAAACCTATTGCTATTTGAGATTACTTAAAAAATATATCTTGAACAACCTGGTTATGCTTTATATAGTGATAAAAATCATAAAAAAAACCTTAAATATAAAAATATTGTAGATTACTGATCAAAACACTTAAGTGACAATAAACAAGTTCACTTTCAGTTGCAAATACTACGTTTCATTAAACTTGAATTGTCGTTCCACACAAATTTAATTTTTATTTTTAGATGAGGGCATTGATGATAATTCCTTTCAATTATTAGATGAAGAAAGCATAAGGCATCTTATTTTAAGAAAAAATTCGAGGAATTTTGTATGACCAAAGAAAATACCATGGTAAAATTGATGTTCTTTTATTATCCAAATTTGACATTTATATCTCGAATGGTTTTCGAGTAAACTTCCGTTCCTGCAGCTTTGGATTAAAAATGTAATGTTTTTTTGTACCTTATAAAAATTATAAAAACATTTTAGCTCTGCTGTGCTATGCTGATTTCAAAATAAACAATTTTTCTTTTTTTTTATTTTGTCAATCCTTTTATGAAAAATTGACCGAAGATTTTCCAGAGGAAAAAATTAAGCAAATCGATTTATTTAGCTGAAATTGATTTAATTTTGTGTAAATATTTTTCTTTGAAGCGAAAGGAAAGAGTTTATTTTTTGAGTTCATGAGAAAAATATTTACCTTTGTTAAACCTATTTCAGCCTTTAATATAAATTATATTTTGGTAAAACATTTTTACCATGATAGTAAGACGTTATTACTATAAGAGTAAACCCGTTTTACTGTAGTAGTAACCTATTATTACTGTAACTGTACAACAATTTTACTATAGTGGCAAAATATTATACCTGTAGCAGTGAAACAGTTTTACTAAATTGGTAAGACATTATTACTGTAACAATAATACCGTTTTACTGTAGTAGTAAGATAATATTACTGATACAGTACAGCAGTTTTACTAGAGTGGTTAGATATTATTACTCTAACAGTGAAACCGTTTTACTATAGTGGTAAGAAATTATTACTGCAGCACTAGAGCAGATTTAACAAAGCAGTAAGACAGTATTACTGCAGCATTATAACTAGATGTTACGTATGGTAATCCTAGATATTGGTGGTAGTTATACAATTTTACTGTAGCCGTAAGAAAAAATTACTACCTCTGTAATAATATTTGACCAGAGCTGTAACATAGTTTTACTGCCGCAGTCGAATAAATTCTTAGTAATCCAAATATTAGCAAGTCTTGTGTTACTGTCACGGTAAAATCTTCTAGCTGAGGCATATTTAATTAACTTTTTCTTACTGCCACGGTAAGAATTTTTTTTCGGTGTAACAACATATTACTTTACCAAATTGCACCTTTGCCAATCCATATCCCGAGCAAAGTGGTTAAAACAATTTATTTAATATTCAAAAAATCACATAAGACGTGACAGCGACAATTGTGTTTTCCCTGAAAATTACAATCCTAATTCATTGTGAACCTAGCTTTTATATCTGAAATTTTAATATTTTTACCTACCGTTTAAACCATGTGTATGTATAAACCATTTGCAGAGATAGTTAATAATAATAATTATATACTCTTGTTAGATAATTATTTTAAACAATAATTATATTAGTTTACCGCCTTAGTCTGACCTAAATAAGTTTGTTACCTGGTTTAAAAATAATGCTCTTCCTATAAATGATTGTACGTGCCCAACCATGCATTTAAAATGTTTTCATAATCCTATTGTTACAATATTAATAGCATCCACCTAGGTAGATAGTTCCTTAATAGTTATTGATCTAGGCATTATTTTTGATACCAGTATATAAAGCTCTCAGAATGCTTAGCTTTATCAAGAAAGATACGAGGTACGTGAATAATACAAAAGAAATCATGACACTTTACAATGGCCTGGAATACTGTTTTATTTTGCGCAACATAAATTCGTAAAATACCTGCTCTTTAAACACCGAATTCATAGCCATAACAGATGTTATTAAACAAGATTATTGCTTTGTGGCATGCAGAGCCTGGAATGCAGAAGAAAGCAAATGTAGAAAAACGCAGGCTTTACTCTTAGTCCTGTTTAAATTAATAAGTGGTTCTATCAAGTGTGGATCACTACTTGAATATTAAAAAAAAAACCAAAAAAGGTTGACAGCTGTGTGCACGTAGTTTAGATTCAAAAAGGAAAAACTTGTATTTCGTGCAAAAATTTTTTTATTAATCAATGCAAAGCGCTTTCGGCTTATTTGCCATCATCAGTGCTCATCTACAAAAATTGTGGATGTAAACTTACAATTTAAAAAGATTAAAAAAAAAAAAATTATAAAATCTGAATTAGACTTTTAAGTCAAAAGTTAAAATAGTATATGTACAATTGTTTGAACGAATTAAAAATTACAAGAAACAGACAAAGTGACAAAAAACCTGGTATTGGGAATAGTGAGTGTGGGATAAGCCCTTACAAATCAAATCTGATCTCCAAAAGCAAGTTAGCTTGTGTGGAATTAAGGAATCATGCCACCCTCACTATTCACAAAATTGAAAAAAGGTTAACAAATTAGTTAAAATTTAAAGAAATTTACAATTAGAGGGTGACTGTGGAATATATATTGAAATTTGAATCTATAATGCAATATTTGATATGAAGAAAGTAAAACGCAGAAGGCCAAAGTAAAAAAAAAACTGAAGGTTTTTTTTTTTATATATGTTTTATATACATTATAATTATGAAAAAGTCTACCTACTGTCCACAACGTATCCAACAAGTTCCTGGTCATCCTCACTCCCAAAATTATATATTTCGGGATGTTTACAACTTGCTAAATCATAATTTTATTAATATTAGTATTTTCAAATTTAAATTTATCTCTTCATTTTGGTTCAAGTTGTTTAACCGTTTCCACATGACAGTGGTGACAAGCGACACTTGAAGACTTTGACTTGTCAAATGTCAACAGAAGGAGGTGCGTTCACCTCAGTGTGGAACATGTTTCTCCGAGTGTGATTCGAGTGATTGGAGGTTAACGGAGATCAAAATTTGTTATTGAATTTAAAGATTTAATTTATTGTTATTTAAATTTAAATAAATGTTTAATATGAAAGATATTATTATTTTGATGTCAAGACAAAACAAAAATGTCACTCGCGTGATTCAGATGTGTCAGCCCGGGCTCTGCAGAACATTCTTTCAGAGAACCCAAGATGGCACAACTGAACCCGCGGTCCCTAAAGATGAATCTGATGTTTAGTCCTAAAAATTACTAAATCACTCAACAAACGTACTCATGGTTAAAAGAGACAAAATAGAGAACAAAAAAGTTTTAAACAGACAAACAAACAAAATTTGTTATTGAATTTAAAGATTTAATTTATTGTTAGTTAAATTTAAATAAATGTTTAATATAAAAGATTATTATTTTGATGTCAAGACAAAACAAAAATGTCACTCGCGTGATTCAGATGTGTCAGCCCGGGCTCTGCAGAACATTCTTTCAGAGAACCCAAGATGGCACAACTGAACCCGCGGTCCCTGAAGGTGAATCTGATGTTTAGTCCTAAAAATTACTAAATCACTCAACAAGCGTACTCATGGTTAAAAGAGACAAAACTAAACTCGATTTCACCCATCAGAGCCTACCTTTGGGACCATGGTACTCCTTTGTTTAAAACTTTTTTGTTATCTATTTTGTCTCTTTTAACCATGAGTACGCTTGTTGAGTGATTTAGTAATTTTTAGGACTAAACATCAGATTCACCTTCAGGGACCGCGGGTTCAGTTGTGCCATCTTGGGTTCTCTGAAAGAATGTTCTGCAGAGCCCGGGCTGACACATCTGAATCACGCGAGTGACATTTTTGTTTTGTCTTGACATCAAAATAATAATCTTTTATATTAAACATTTATTTAAATTTAACTAACAATAAATTAAATCTTTAAATTCAATAACAAATTTTGTTTGTTTGTCTGTTTAAAACTTTTTTGTTCTCTATTTTGTCTCTTTTAACCATGAGTACGTTTGTTGAGTGATTTAGTAATTTTTAGGACTAAACATCAGATTCACCTTTAGGGACCGCGGGTTCAGTTGTGCCATCTTGGGTTCTCTGAAAGAATGTTCTGCAGAGCCCGGGCTGACACATCTGAATCACGCGAGTGACATTTTTGTTTTGTCTTGACATCAAAATAATAATATCTTTCATATTAAACATTTATTTAAATTTAAATAACAATAAATTAAATCTTTAAATTCAATAACAAATTTTGATGTCCGTTAACCTCCAATCACTCGAATCACACTCGGAGAAACATGTTCCACACTGAGGTGAACGCACCTCCTTCTGTTGACATTTGACAAGTCAAAGTCTTCAAGTGTCGCTTGTCACCACTGTCATGTGGAAACGGTTAAACAACTTGAACCAAAATGAAGAGATAAATTTAAATTTGAAAATACTAATATTAATAAAATTATGATTTAGCAAGTTGTAAACATCCCGAAATATATAATTTTGGGAGTGAGGATGACCAGGAACTTGTTGGATACGTTGTGGACAGTAGGTAGACTTTTTCATAATTATAATGTATATAAAACATATATAAAAAAAAAAACCTTCAGTTTTTTTTTTTACTTTGGCCTTCTGCGTTTTACTTTCTTCATATCAAATATTGCATTATAGATTCAAATTTCAATATATATTCCACAGTCACCCTCTAATTATAAATTTCTTTAAATTTTAACTAATTTGTTAACCTTTTTTCAATTTTGTGAATAGTGAGGGTGGCATGATTCCTTAATTCCACACAAGCTAACTTGCTTTTGGAGATCAGATTTGATTTGTATGGGCTTATCCCACACTCACTATTCCCAATACCAGGTTTTTTGTCACTTTGTCTGTTTCTTGTAATTTTTAATTCGTTCAAACAATTGTACATATACTATTTTAACTTTTGACTTAAAAGTCTAATTCAGATTTTATAATTTTTTTTTTTAAATCTTTTTAAATTGTAAGTTTACATCCACAATTTTTGTAGATGAGCACTGATGATGGCAAATAAGCCGAAAGCGCTTTGCATTGATTAATAAAAAAGTTTTGCACGAAATACAAGTTTTTCCTTTTTGAATCACTACTTGAAAGTTTTCATCTATTGGTTCCTGTTCTTTTAAATGTTATATTGTGTGTTGCAGTGTTTTTCCTTTTAAATGTTTTTTTTTTATATATATATATACTACAGTTGTTTATGTTAGATTATATGTAGAAATTATTTTTTGTAAGTGCTACGTAAATAAATAATTAAGTAGGTATCTTTTTTTGGGCCAGGTTGAAGATCTAATAAATTATTATTATCATTCTCCTTTCTATCACTAGAAGTAGGTTTAGCTCCCTTTTTCAAAAATACTCTACCATCAGGAGAAAAATAAATTCAGTTTTTCTAAAATGTGTAGAACAAATTTTACTATCAACCCCAATCTCTGGTAATATTCCTATAACCTGTATACAATTTTTTTTTAATTCAGGGTTTTCAGAAAATCCACACATAATAAATTAAGATTTGAATAGAATCCACACACATTACAAACCATATTATTATATGCTATAAACTACAAAAACGAACCTGTTTTATAAAAAATCTAATGACATTTAAGCCCTATTTACC
The DNA here is from genome assembly GCA_927349885.1 of Psylliodes chrysocephalus. Lineage (NCBI taxonomy): Eukaryota > Metazoa > Arthropoda > Insecta > Coleoptera > Chrysomelidae > Psylliodes > Psylliodes chrysocephalus. The sequence continues at coordinate 61,894,804 of OV651814.1, read as the reverse complement.
TATCTGTGTAAATTTACTACAAAATTTTCACAATGACGCACAGCAAAATCCAAACAAAGCGTACGCACCCCAAAACTACCTAAAAAGTCGACACTGTTTGGCCACGTCTTGTCTATGGTTTTCTATCTTTCTTTAATGGATCTGGAACACAATTGGTTAGCAAGAGTTCTTCCGGCCGTTAAATTTAAAATTACCAATGGGATTACGGGATTCAATTATCAATTCGGGCACTTAATTTGAAATTCGCCAATGGAATGACCCGAACCAATTGTCAAAGTATACAAACAAAACTGTAATGGAAGGGGAGCATGATCCAACCAAACAAATATTGACAGTTACTTATCTAACATTTCACCTGAGATCCTCTTACAATATAAATATTTCTGTTTCTTTTAACAGTTTTTATACACGGTTGGTCCTTTTACAAAAATTACCCCGTATAAATTTACTATACTCTAACAACCATCTCATAAACATACTTAATGTATACGATGTTGTATTTATACAACTTATGTTAATTTTGCGTTGGAGTAAAGTTAGAGCTTCAAATTTCCTGAGCTCTGCACAACTCTTGCGAGAAGAAAATCGTTCGCAATAACAGAGACCTTAAAATAAAGCACTTTTATCCCAATGGCAAAGTTTTAGGCTCCTCGAGAGCTCTAAGCTCGAGTTCCAGCTCCCTCCGTCACCGATTAGCTAATGAGTTTGCGTATGTCAGTCACGTAGATCGCAGCAAGCGGGCTTACACTGCCGTATTAGCGATTAGATAAATATCAGTCAATGTACACTACATTAACATACCGCCACTAACGTTTTAACGGCAATGCGATAATCATTTAGGAGGTTATTTGGAATATCAAACATGTACGTGATTTTCGTTTATTATACTAAATATTTGCGTTGTTGTTCGAAATGGAAATTGTTGCAGCGCCGTGGTGGTAGTGCGGTATCACGACAGAAGTGTAATGTTAATGTTCGAGAATTAACATGCCAGGAATGGCTCAAAAATTATCCACCAGATGCAAACTTTAAAAAAAAATATATTAATATGGGTTGAAAGTAAAACGTACCAATTTGTTAGAGTTTCTACTGAGTTTAAAAGAATTTTGTAATATAAAATTTTAAATAACTTTGATTTAAGCTCTAATGTTGTATTACGTAAATTTTTAGAACCGACCTATTGCGAATAATTTCAGGACTAATTTAATCCATTTACAAGCCAAAGTTAACTTTATTTTACAGTAAACTGTTAAAATATCCAAAAAGCAAATGTTTAAAGTCTAAAAAACACGAATTTTTTTAATCAAAATACAGAACCACGCCGAAATGCTAATTCAATCAATTACAAATCTTGACTAGCCTATACATCCCACTCCCATTTCACCAACATAGTAATAATCACAGTAAATTTAGCGGCAAACTCAACTGAAAGCTTATCATGGTAATATAAACAATCGAAGCCGAACATATTTTTAAAAAGTGCCTTACAAAACAAATATATGCATTTTTGTATATTTTTAAATATCAGAAAATATTGGATTTTTTATAAAATTCGACAGAGGCTAAAATGGTGGTTCCCTCCTTATCGAGACTGAGGCCCACAAGGGTAAACTCGTAGCGTAACAAAAACGAGAAATAATTTAACTTGGAACGAAAGACCGAAAACCGATAGAAGTATTAGTACTTTGAATTTTTTGTTTTTTGTAGCATTGGCATTACGCATCAGGTTCAACCATATGATGATTTTCACAAGCCTTCATTTTTAAAACCATTTTATATCGCCTTTGATTAGGGTTTAAAAACTTGTTCGAGCAATTTATCCAATAATTGGCCCCTTTACCTCTTATTTCGCCTATTTATATTCTATTATTAAAGGACAGAAGGATGAGTATTGCAACTATGGTAGAAGAAATAAATTGGTTTTCAGTGCAGAATTATGTTCAGTATATGACTGATATTTGTTTATAAGAAAAATAAACTAGTACCATCGCATCAGATCTATTAAAAAAATTTTAACATAATTAGCAATATCATAACTATAATACAAGAAGCCAATCTTACTTTCATGTACGGCAAGCCATCACTAAGGGTCGGTCTTTTCACCTTCAGATAAAGTTCCAGTTAACTAACCAAAAGGTATATTATCCGAGAGTTACTATCTGACAGATAATTAGGTTTCCGTCTTTTCAAGAGAAATAATCTGTAGGGTAGTTATCTGGTGCTTTTTAACGTTCTATGGTCATGTACCTACCTTCATATCAATGTATTTATACATGCAATAAGTCACTCTCACTGTCGCTTGTCATTATTTCGTTTTGTCCACATACTTTGATTTTCTTTTACGTTTTGTCACTTAGTTGAAAGGTTTTGTATTTTTCTGATAATATTTGTTATTTAAATCTCTATAAAGCAAGTGACAAAACAGAAAACATCGACCAACTTTCAATAAGCAAGAGGATGCTTGAAACAAAAAGCAGTACTGCCAAATAAAAACTTGATTCTTAAGTCTATTGTATTATAATTAACATAGATTGTTCATTTGATTAATTTAAATGTTTTAAAGGTGTAGTTTTTTATTCTGTATGTATGTTATATTGGTGCAAAGGGCATTAGTTTACACTATTTGCCATAAACTATTTTATATATGTAAAGGCTGTTTTTTTATTATACAGCTTAGTATTTAAAAAAAAAAAAAAATATAAAATTACCTATACGAAACAAATAAGTAATCCACTATTTACAAAAACACAACATCTTCAACAACGTCCATAATGGCAAATACAGTAATGTGTTGACTCGTATCGCATATTATTTATTATGTCATATACCTACTTATCTATCAGTTAACTACTTTATCAGGAAGTTCAGAGGTAAAATAAGTTATCTTTCAGGTTAGACCAATTTATCTACCGGTTAGTTTTATCCAAAAGTAAAAAAGATGATTTTTTAAGTTATCTGGGAGATAACAAATACCTGACACTTTATCTGAGGGTGAAAAGACCGACCCTAAAAGTTCCCAAAATATAATTTTTATTAAAGGTTTAAAAAATTTAATAGACTGCCTACAGAAATTAAAAAAAAAAACACAATAAATGTATTCAAAAGTAACCTCAAACAATACTTGATAAATAAACAGAACATATATACTTTCTTGTGATAATACTCTTTAAACCTGCCTTTTTTTAAGTATTTCCCTTAATTTATTGTTATTTTACCCCTCGTTTTACTACTTACTATATTTAAATTATATATTAATAATTTAGAGACGATAGGTTATAGCAACTTATAGCCACAAAACTATTTTTTCTTTCTTTCTTTCAACACACAAATAAATGACAACGTTATAATTAAAATGAATAACAACAGAATACCTCGGTATCATAATTGATCAAAATTTGAAATGGGTTGATCACATTACGTCATTAAAATCCCAAGGTAAAAAGATTAATTTTTAAATTTTACGAATTGAGGAAATTTAAGACTAGGAGTTTACAATTATTATTTACAATTCGTTGGTTGAATATGCAAACCTCTCTTTTATATAATAAAAAAGTGCTTTGTATAAGAACATTAAATCTGTTTTTATGGAAAGCCTTAATTGAGATATACTACAAATTATTTGCAATAAATATCAAAAGAAGCATACATTTTTAAATAATTTGACATTTAAGAGCCATTCATACATCACAGTTAACATCTTGATACTTGACAGGCACAGCCAAGCATTATTTTGATTTTTGCCAAATAAAATAGCCGGTTAATTATTCTATGGGGTTGCGATAGAGAACCAGTAAATTTGATGAAGGGGCGAAATAGTAGTATGCTTAAGTTGGCACCACCATAAAAATGTAATTTTTAAGAAACTGCTTATATATTTTTCATAAATTTGCAGGCTTGGCGACTATTTTCAAATAAAAATAGCTTTCAAAATGGCTATAGTTGCAAATAAGAAGGTCGCAACTTGCCTTAGAAATTTCACCTTTACCATCAACAGCTGTTGTTTGACAGGTCGTTAGAGAATGTTTGCAATTTATAGAATGTTGACGTTAGAAATAATTGGAATTCCTAAAATTGTCACATAAGAAATGCATAAGCGGATTTTATGAAAATTGATATTAAAGTAGTTAGGATAAACCGAAAATTCTGAAAATCAATAGGGTTCTAAGTTAGAAGTAATTATTCAAGAAAATCAAAACCGCAATTCTATCAGAGCTTTCATTCTAGAGTTATTGTGCCGGCATATATACACACAAACGACCAGACGAAAATTTTTTTTTTGCATTTTCGGAAACATAAGAAAAAGTTTTAAAAAATGGGGGTAAGAAAATTTTTTCGTCTGCACGAGTGCAATACTGAGGCCCCCTAGGAAGGGCCTCAGTAAAATGTAATATTGTGCCTATTAGAGGAGGTTTTTCAGAACAATATACAAATTTAGTAATTACCTTAAGAGTAATTGGGTATTTGCCTACTTAAAGCTGGAGATCGCCTATGTTAATTCCCCGTATATGCAGAGGTTACTTTCGACGAAGTTTTCGGGAAAAGTATACTTTGCAGCATTATTTCTAATATAAAAGTCAGTTCATGAATTATGCCTACGGGTTGGAAAGAAATCTAAAGAAACAGAGTTTTTTAAAAATACTCGAAAAATGACTTTGATCTTTGGTATCCAAACTACATAGAAACCCTCAACTTGTCGACGTATTTACTATAAAACTAAACATATTTAGACGTTTTGTTTTCGTTACCACCCGTACAACTAATATATCAAATAAATGAAACAAATCGCACTTCAAAATAATGTTTGGTTATCCTGAAAGCTTGGTTTGAAATGAAAGCTAATTATTAATTGACCTAATCGGCTAGGGACAATGCAGATCAAAAATGGCATTTGCCCTAACCAAAGTTTCTAGGAATTTGTGCAGAAAAAAGTTCAGGATAATTTCACAGATGATGCTATTATATAGAATCTTAGTTATTTGTATTACTGTAACATCGAAAGCAGATACATTTTTATACGTTTCTGAATTTAATTAAATAAATAATTCGACATATTATTAACAAATTTGGTTGTTGCCCTTAAGAAATATGTTTATTGTCGAATGAAATTTAATTACTTTGTAATTATTGGTTTTAATTTTAAAAATAAATACCTACTGCTCTGTCTATATAAATAAAACAAGACTTTTTACCAAAGTTTAATATTTTTGGCTAAATTTATATATTCGTTTCTCCCTAGGTACTTTTTAATATTTTGTTTTCTCTAAGAAAACAAGTAAGAAAATCTTTATAGAGATGTCTATTTGAGATTTTAAAAAACGAGCTTCACGGAATCCATTTTTAACTTTCATATATACCTATATATTTTGCTTGTACATAAATTAAAAAATGAAATTTGTAGGGTAATGGCTTATTTACAGGGTGGGCAACCAGTAACGCCTCGGTCTGTAGAGCCAAAACTATTTGATTTTTTTTTTAATTTGTTTTCACAACGAGATGTATGTCCAAAAAGACAACAACTTAAAAATAATTTTAAGCATTAATGGTTCTCCAAAAACGTAAAACATATTAAAGTTAGGTTTTATAAATGGAATATCCTGTATTTTAATTTATATTTGAATTGCCATCGCTCTTGCCATTATAACAATACCAAATAGTATAAGAATATACAGAATTTACGCCAGTACCAATTTTATATGAAAATTGTATTGATCTCAATGGCCTGTACACTGCAAAATAAACGATTGAAAACCAATCTTTTGTGGTAAAAGATTTTTGAAATTAGTCCACATTTTATGCCGATACTCTAATGTTATAATTCGAAAACCATCTATATAGGGTAAGTCAAAATTCAAATACATATTTTTCTCGGTTTTTACTTAAATTGAACTTTATATCACAAGCAACTTTTATTTGACGAATTTTTTTCTTCAAGCGTAAATAACAAGATATATTGCTTAAAGTAGAAAAACGACTACCTATAAAGTACCCCCAGATGCTCCGAATATGCCCAAAATCTAATTAACTCATTAGAGGATAAATATATTAAAGCCTAAAGGACCCCGCACTAAACTAATGGAAATTGGGTCCCGGTCAAATTCGCTGAATTTTTGATATGTGATAGAGTTCATCAGATTGGTCAATTGTCTTAATGGCCACAAAGCTCAAAAATGGATAGTTTGGCCAGTACAGAGCTTTAAAGCTCCGAGTATCCTCTACGGACTTATGTATATGCGCAGTGTGTATAGACTTTTGAAATAGCCTATTTCATTTTTTTTTATTATCTAGGTTTATATTTTTGAGGTTGCTGAATTCAGATCTGTTTTTAGATTTTCAAAATTGACAGTTGGCAGCTATCAAATAGCTGTCAATGTGCTATAATAAAGCCATTAACTTGTTTTTTTATGTTTTATGTTTTATCTTTCTTTTTTTTTTTAGTTCGATAAGTTCAAAGATGATATCAAATCAATAACAATGACTATCGGCAGCTGTCATTTAGCTGTCAACAATTCTTCAAAGTCCGGTAATAAAGTCAAAAAATTATTTTTTGTTTATAACTTCAATTTTTTTAGATAAGTGAATATAAATAATGTATATAAAATTATGTAGTCCTCAGCTTATAGCTGTCAACAAGCTGTCAACAAGCTGTCAGCTAACTGTCAAAATGCAATAATAGAGCAAGTAACTTATTTTTTGTGCTTAACTTTGTGGATAAGAAATCAAACACGATATAAGTTTATGACATCACTTTTGAACTCAGTGATCTAAGCAACTTTAAGCTTTTAAAAAAAAGTAACATTTTGACTTTATTATTGCATTTTGACAGTTAGCTGATTGATAGGGCACAGCTGTAAGCAGCGTTGGGTCGAATACTGAAATCCGGTATTCGAATACGAATCCTGAATACTGTATTCTAAATTGTATTCGAATAATCAATATTCGAATACAAAGAAAAAAAGTATTTGAATACCGCTGTATTCGAATACCTGGATTCATTTACATATGAATACTTTATGAATATTCCAACTACAAATAACATTTGAGCACATAAAGCTTGATTATTATTTATGTAGTTAATTTATAAAAATATAAAAATAATTAAAAATCTATGTTAAGTAAAACTTGAAATATCATTTTTTGATACACAGTGTCACAGTGAGGTTAAATAAAATAACTGTTTAATAAAAAACATTTGCTGATTTTTATTAAAGTTTTATTAAAAAATTATAAATAACGATAAAATAATGAAGAATTTAAAATAAAATTCTTTGGTATACCGTCAGATAAAAACACAAACTTATTGTTTGATAAAAAATAAACAATTACCATTACCTATAACCTATACCCTACAACCTACTTACTTATACAGAGTGTCCCACGAGATACGCCTCGGACCATAACTCCATAACGGTGCAATTTTCGAAAACTAATTTTAAAAGATGGCTTATTTGAATATACATAAAAAAGGACACACAAAATTTTTGAAAATTGCACCGTTATGGAGTTATGGTCCGAGGCGTATCTCGTCGGACACTCTGTATAATAAATAAAACTTAAAATACTTTCTTTGGTACATTCATTGGAAATTCGAACACAATAAGGTAACACAATAGAATTGCTTAGCAAAAGAAGCTATCCTTGAAAAATAATCTTAAATAATAAATAACTTATAATAAATTGTTTTTGTTTTAAATAAAATATAATATAACATTCATAACGACGCACTAGTACTTGGATATCAGAAAGAAGACATCAATCAAAAAACATTTCCTATCCCGTTTGCCTTCAACAGAACCAACATTTCAAAAAGATCGCAATATTCATAGAAATAATCAAACAGTATTCGAAAACAGGATTCGAATACCGGGATTCGAATAAAAAGTGGGTATTCGAATACTAGGATTCAAAAATGGTATTCTGAATCCAAAATACCGAGTACTGACTAAAAAAGTATTCAGTCGAATACCGAATACAGAAAACACAAATGTATTCGAATAGTATTCGAATACCAAGCCAAATGTATTCTGAATAAGATTCATAATACCGGGTATTCGAATACTACCCAACTCTGGCTGTAAGCCAAGAATTTCCAAATAGAAAAATACATTGATGCTTTTTGTCATTGTTAAAGTGTATTCCCAATTATTTTTGAATGTTGAAACTTTGGCGTTTACTCTTTTAGTAATGCTTAAATTTACTTTTCTACCGTCGCCATTAGCGTAATCTAATGTGCACCGCGGGGAGGTTAGACGATCGGATTTTGCACTGAGTTCAAAAGTGATGTCATAAACTTATATCATGTTTGATTTCTTATCCACAAAGTTAAGCATAAAAAATAAGTTACTTGCTCTATTATTGCATTTTGACAGTTAATTGACAGCTAGTTGACAGCTGTAAGCTAGACGACTACATAATTTTATATAATATTTATATTCACTTATCTAAAAAACTTGAAGTTATAAACAAAAAATAATTTTTTGACTTTATTACCGGACTTTGAAGAATTGTTGACAGCTAAATGACAGGTCATCTTTGAACTTATCGAACTAAAAAAAAGAAAGATTAAACATAAAAAAAAAGTTTTCGGCTTTATTATAGCAGATTGACAGCCCTTTGACAGCTGCCAACTGTCAATTTTGAAAATCTAACAACAGATCTGAATTCTGCAACCTCAAAAATATAAACCCAGATAATAAAAAAAATGAAATAGGCTATTTCAAAAATCTATACACACTGCGCATATACATGCGTCCGTGGAGGATACTCGGAGCTTTAAAGCTCTGTACCGGCCAAACTATCCATTTTTGAGCTTTGTGGCCATTAAGACAATTGACCAATATGATGAACTCTATCACATATCAAAAATTCAGCGAATTTGACTGGGACCCAATTTCCATAAGTTTAGTGCGGGAAATTTATTGTTTCTTTCGGCATACATTTTTGGGGTATCGTGGATACAGACACAGACGCATGAGAGATATTTGTGGCATCAAGGTAGTTTTTATATAAAATCAAAAGAGAAAGAAATTGAGATCTCTACAATTTAATGTGCGCTCATTAACCTTCCAAAATAAGCGAAAACATTTGCAATAACTAGAATGCTTTCCATTCTATATTATACTTTTCACAGTTTAACAGACCCCTTAACTTTCTATTTTTTTTTTAGAATCAATAGGCTTTATCCCTTTATAGAGCTTGATTTTAACTAAAAATTTTAAGTTTCCCTTAACTATCCCATTTTTATTTGTAGGCTTCGTCTCCATATAGAGCTTGATTGGTCCTGGAAATTTTAAGTTGTTATCGTTTCTCGTTTTTGATTTATGATTTTTTTATTACAACCCCCCTTAACCACCCTATTTTTAATCAGATTTTTTGAAGAATCAATAGGCTTTGTCCCCTTATAGAGCTTGTTATTAAGTTTCAATCCCACCTTGAACCCCCATTTTTATTCAGAGTTTTTTAAAATCAATAGGATTCGTCCCATTATACTGCTTGATTTTTCCTGAATATTTCATTTTTTAATTTTTAACTTATTGTGCAGACAAAAAACGTGACGTCGGATAGACGGACGGACATTTTTAAAAGTTGTTTAAAACTTGATAAAAAGGATTTTGAAATTTGGATCAATATTTAAAAGTTTGATTTTTCCAAGAAAACCTATAATACTCTTAACAGACTATTATTGTGTGAAGAGTGTAACTGTTTTTATTGGTCTCTATGGCTTTGATCACATTTATTCAAGACCCCTATTTCTGAGGTCATATATACTGGGTGTTCCAAATTATATAAAACGGAGACAGGTTAAAGATCTCATAATTTTAGGCGAAAAGTTCATATTAACAATGGTCCGATTTCTATTAGCAGCAAAATTACTGGTGGTTTATAATTAATAGGAATGATACATTTTCAGTTGCACGCCACTTGTGAAATTTGATATTTTCTTGTTTTTTAATTAGTTATTTACCTTTTACATCTCTTGCATTTTAATAGAATTATTAATATTGTTACGCAGATTTTTGGTATCTCAATTTATTTTTAACTCAACTTTTACAATGACTATTCAACTGATAACATTAACATATAACGTCTGTCATAAAACTAAAAATCTGATGTGTCCAACACATGACTTTCCTATCTAGTTATTACAGGCTTTTTCCGGTTATTTTGTACAACCTATTGCAGCATCTCTATAAATGTTTAGAGGATAAACTAAATATATACATTGTCCATATACATCTACCGCGAAACATTTTTCTATAGATATTCATTGAAAATGAAAATACTGAAAAATTTAAATTTAGCACTTTTCCTACAATTTTTCCATTACGGTCCATTTTAAAAAATCATGTATGAACAAATATTATAGAGATCGATATCGCAAACAACTTTTATTTCAACAATTTTCATAAAAATCAGAATTTTGCACATTTTGTAAAATTTTTCGAATACGGACCATTTCAGGAAATTTTTACATAAAGCAAAAATTATAGATAATAATATTAGAAGTAACTTTTATTTGAACAATTTTTTTCTCCAAACATAAATAACAGATATATTCCATAAAATATAAAAACGGCCTCCCATAAAGTACCCCCCCCAGATGTTCCGACTTTGTCCAAAATCTAATAATTTCACGCCAGACCGAAATAAACCTTAAGTTTAAAATTTAATGTTTTTTCCTCTATCCGTTTTTGAGTTTTCTTCAAATTTCGAAATTTACACATTTTCTCAAATATCTCGAATACGGTCCATTTTAGAGAAATTATGTATGGAATAAAAATTATAGAGAATTATATTACAAACAACTTTTATTTGAACAATTTTTATAAAAAATTATTTTTTTTACATTTTGTCAAATTTCTCGAATACGGACCATTTTAGGAAAATTTTATATAGGACAAAAATTATAAATAATAATATTGTAAGTAACTTTTATTTGACTAATTTTCTTCTCCAAACGTAAATAACGAATATATTCCGTAAAATATAAAAATGACCACCTATAAAGTACCCCCCCAGATGTTCCGACTCTGCCCAAAATCTAATCAGCTCATTGGACGCTGAAATAAAGCTTAAGTTTAAAATTTGGTGTTTTTATGTGTATCGGTTCATGAGTTATGCGTTATACAGACAGACACACACACACACACACACACACACACACACACACACACACACAGACACACACACACACACACACAGACACACACACACACACACACACACACACACACACACACACACACACACACACACACACACACACACACACACACACACACACACACACACACACACACACACACACACACACACACACACACACACACACACACACACACACACACACACACACACACATACATCATCGCGAAAATAGTCAAACCGGATTCAGGGGACCTCAAAACTTAAAAATCCGTCAAAAACTCGAGGTCGAAAAAAATCATGATTCCTATACTTTCCTTATATCTGTATACAGATAGGAAAGTAAAAACTGACGTCAGGATCATGCTTATATAGCATGCTTGACCCTTCTCGAACTTTTTTGAACTTTCGTCTAGAATATTCTTGATAAGTAATGACATTTCCAGACATTTCTGGACTAATCTATCTTCTTTTACTTGTACTTTTACTTACGACGACCGCAGCACACTGTAGGGCGATGAGTAACATTCCACTTCTTTTTCTATCTGTACGATTTCTAAAATAGCCGCAGGCTAAGCAGGGTGCTACGTAACAATATTAACTTTTTGCTTACAATTACGGAATCTATAAATTGTTTCAGTTGGATCCGTACAATTTGGGACATCTCTATAAAAAATTATCAGAACTACAATAGTTTAACCACAACAAAAATTAGAATTGGTTGTCCGTTGTGGTGATAATATTATGAGCCGGGCTAGTTTCGTAGTGCGATAGAGATAGATATATGTTTATAATCATAGGTGGAATATACAAAGCGATAACACCGTTAGCACAGTGTAGATCACTCGCGGCAGCCGTTTTAATTGGTTTGTTTCATATAAATCAACATAAGTTGATTATGATAAGACATAAAAATATGGTTGTTGTTTTGATACGATCAAAACACATTTTAAAAACTTTTAAAAATTGTTCCTTTTTTTAATTTAACTATCCGGCGGGCGCGCTTTTAAAAATCACAAGAGCGGGCGCGTAGCGGCACTACATGCCGCAAAAAGAAAACGCACGAATTAAATTCAAAAAAGTAAAATTTATTTTCTAATAAAGTAAAAAAATCTTCTAAGCAAAATTAACGAGTCTCTCTAACCGTTAGACTAATTTCAAAAAATAACAAAAATAAAACGTAAGTATAACAAAATAAATCTTATTTTTAAACAAAATCAGATAATACAGTGAAACCTGAGTAAGCCGGAACCTGTGTAACACGGAATCCTGTGTATGACGGAAATTTTGGCGATTACCTACATATTGTAATGTAAAAATTGCTTATAAGCCGGAACCCTGTCTAACGCGAACACGGAATTTCCCTAATCTGTTAAGCCGGAACCTACTTATGTTATTGCTTTGCAGGTATAAAAGAATTTATAGATGTGTACATAATTAGTTTATGATTTCGGAAAGCCCCATAATAAGGGCGAACTATTATCAATACTTAGAACCATTATCACAGAAATTTAGGTACAAAAGCAGTAAATACACAAATAAACCAGTATTGTGTAGGTACGGCAGTTTGAGTTTATCCGTGAAAGTGCAAACATTTCAAAATGGCAAACCGAAAAACGAATACATTATCGCTAAAATCTAAAATGGACTTAATTAAATGTAGTGACCAAAAAAAAAACTTACTCCAAAGCAATTGGTTATTCAATTTAAGTGCGGAAAAACGCAAGTGTATGAAATTTTGAAAAATAAGGAAAAAATTAAAGAAGAGTGGATGCGTGGTGGTAATGGCGATATTAAGAGAAAGCCAAAGGAATCACATCACGACGACGTAAATTCAACAGTTTTGGAATGGTTTATGGATGCAAGGTCTCGCAATCTTCCTGTATCTGGAATAATTATTCAAGAAAAAGCAAGAGAAATTGCAAACCATTTTGGAAAAGTAGATTTTAAAGCTTCGAATGGATGGCTGGAAAGTTTTCGAACACGACATAACATAAGATTTAATCAGATCTGCGGTGAAGCTAAGGACGTCGACATGGAATCTGTGACTGAATGGACATCGCACATTACAGATTTAATTAAAGGATATACCCTAAAAGACATTGCTAATTGTGACGAAACTGGACTTTTTTATAGAGCGCTGCCGGACAAGACAATGTGCTTTAAAGGTGAAAAATGTCAAGGAGGCAAACAATCTAAAGAAAGGTTAACCGTTTTGTTTTGCGCCTTTGCTGACGGAAAAATAGAAAAACCTCTAGTTATTGGAAAATCCCTCAGACCGCGATGTTTTAACAATACCAATGTGCCTCAGCTACCAGTTTATTGGCGAGCAAATAAAAAAGCATGGATGACATCAGTTCTTATGGAACAGTGGCTAAAAATTTTAAATCAAAAAATGAAATTTGAAAATCGACACATCCTTCTATTTTTGGATAATGCAACGTGTCACCCCAAAATAATACTATCCAATATAAAATTGTGTTTTCTACCACCAAACACCACAAGTCAAACACAGCCTCTCGATCATGGAGTTATACAAAACTTCAAAATGCATTACAGAAAACAAGTGCTGCGGTCAATTATTGCGAATATGAGATTCTCTCAATCAGCAGGAGATTTGGCTAAAAAAATATCAGTTTTGGATGATATCAGATGGATTGATTATTCAGTAAAAAATATTAAACCTGATTGTGTTAAAAAATGTTTTGCGGCATGTGGAATCAAGCAAGATGGAGACGTTGACCTAATCGAAATGTTGACGAAATTGACGAAAGTACAAAAGAAGTCGAAGAGTTAATTACTGAAATTAATCCCGGTTGTAATGTTCATGATTACATCACATTAGATAAAGCCGTTACAACAAATGCTGAATTTCAGTCCATAGAAGAACTGGTGTTAGAAAAAACTGCCGTGGAAACTACTGTGGCAGACGATAATGATGGGATTGGAATTGGTAAGCGATTTTTCTAATTCTCTAAAAAAATAAACAACTTTTTATTTATTCTTTCCATCTTAATTGGGCATTTGGCCAAGTAGAAATAAAGTTAAAATACATAATAAAAATAAGATAGGAAGATTTCAGTTACCATCACAAAAATAACAGATAGAAAAAATTATTTTCCCATTAGCTTTTCAAAACGATCTGTTCTTAAATTATTATTTTTATCTACAGGAACAGAAGTTGAAGAATCCGATCGGATAAAAAAATTTTCTGAAGCTTTGAGGAGTGTTGCAGCGTTAGAGGATTTTTCCCAAAGAATAGAGAGCGAACTGATGAGAAAGAAGATTTTAGAATTAAGGACATTCATGGAATCATCTTACGTATTACAAAAGAATAAAAAACAACTTACATTGATAGAAATGTGGAATAAATAATAATTTATATTGTTTCTAATAATAAATAAAAATATGTAGGTACATAGTAATAATAACAACTATATATTAAATGTACGTATATTAGATTTTTTTTAATAAAATCATCACTTTTTTAAATCTACTATGTGCAATTTTTTATCTACCCTGTGTAACGCGGAATCCTGTATATGCCGGAAAATCGGTGCACGACCGTGCGATTCCGTTTTACACAGGTTTCACTGTATAATATTTCTTTCTAATCTTCCTCCATTTCATCCACTTGAGTTGGCACACAATTTTGGCAAGTAACAGTCTTAGTGCTATGACCTTTACAAACAAATTTTTGACATAAACTACATGTTACTGTGGTTCTATTATTCTTTTTAGAGCTGCAAACATAGCACCGTCCATTATGATTTCTAGTAGCTGCTGTCTCAACCTCAGTCACGGAACGATATTTTGAAAGAAATGCTGATATATCCTTGGGAAGCGTTGGTATTTTAGCTCGATCTTTTAGATGGTCCTCAAACAGCTCAAAAGCTAATTTATTTAGAAAAATACGTCTTCTCGGAGGATCAGCTAAAGGCTTAGTATTATTGTAAATAATTTCAGAATTGATTCCGGCAATATCAAGCATTCGAAAAAAAATTGCAAGAGGCTATCTTCTAGTAATTCTTTGTGTGCACATTTCTGGTCAACAATGTCAACCCCGCATTTTGTTCTATTGTAATCCAAAATTATTTGTGGTTTGTTTGTGGTCTCATCAATCTCATATTCATCGTACATAGTTGACAATAAAATTACAGCCTTATTTTTTTTTGCTCACATATGAAACTAGAGTCATATTATCTTGAAACCCAAATAGAGCGGATCCTACTTGGCGTGAAGCATTTGGAAGAAAATCGGTTGGTATTTCTTTTTTGTTTTTTTTTTTTTCATTGTACCGATTAACGTGTATCTATTTTGTAGGACATATTCAGCTAATGGATAGCTAGTATAATAGTTGTCTGTGGTAAGGTTTCTGTTGGATTTTTTGATAGGATCTACCAATCTCTGTACAATATCGAATGGCTTATTGGACGTCTTGTAAGGCCGTTAAATTGTGCACCACATTATATTTCAAAGTTCCAGGTATAAAATGTCTTGCTGTCACAAAGCGCATATATTTTTATACCATATTTAGCTGGTTTTTGTAACATATACTGTACAAAGCTGCATCTACCCCGAAACGGATGGAGCATTTCATCTATAGTGACAAATTCTCCTAAACTAGAGTTATCCTTGCAATTAGCAACAAAAAGTGTGTAAATCAACCTGATGGCAGCTAATTTGTCAGTCTTTTCACGATCTTTTCTGGTTTGAATAGTGTCAAAGCGAAAAGCACGAAGAAGAAAAAGAAATATTTTGTAACTAAAAAGAGCTCTCAATATTATCATTCCAGTTCCATTACGGGACCATAATTCTAAAACATTGACATGGTTTCCTTTTTTTATACTGCAATTAAAAAAAGTGCTCCAAATAAAGCTTGTATTTCACTACGGGACGTTAATTTATAATCTCTTTCTCTTCGATGTGGAATTGTCGCTTTTCGATATAGATATTGGTACAGGAAACTATATGGTCAAGCATATCCTTGGTTATAAAAGTAAAAAATGACTCCAATTTGGTCGATATATTTTTCGCTGAACCTTTGGATCCCGGCAACACTTTTATTATATTTTTCGCTCTTTTTTTACCCGATATTGCTGAAGTACTCTTCCAAACATTTTCGTCGTCCTTGTCAATGTAAAAATGGTAATCCGATTCTTGTATTTCCAAAAACTCGTAATTTTGGGAATGTTCGTCTCCAGATTGATCCGATTTACTGTCATAGTCATCTAGACTAATTCTTTCGGGCTCACCTTCCTCTTCATCGCTAAAGTCTACTACGTCCTCGACATCTGACAAATAATCAACTATTTCCTGCAATTTTGTGGCTGTTAAATATTTTTTTGAATACGTTTTATCCCTAAAACAAGAAATTAAGTTTTAAATGTATTGTATTGTATAAAACACACACAAACACAAACACAAACACAAACACAAACACAAACACAAACACAAACACAAACACAAACACAAACACAAACACAAACACAAACACAAACACAAACACAAACACAAACACAAACACAAACACAAACACAAACACAAACACAAACACAAACACAAACACAAACACAAACACAAACACAAACACAAACACAAACACAAACACAAACACAAACACAAACACAAACACAAACACAAACACAAACACAAACACAAACACAAACACAAACACAAACACAAACACAAACACAAACACAAACACAAACACAAAGACAAACACAAACACAAACACAAACACAAACACAAACACAAACACAAACACAAACACAAACACAAACACAAACACAAACACAAACACAAACACAAACACAAACACAAACACAAACACAAACACAAACACAAACACAAACACAAACACAAACACAAACACAAACACAAACACAAACACAAACACAAACACAAACACAAACACAAACACAAACACAAACACAAACACAAACACAAACACAAACACAAACACAAACACAAACACAAACACAAACACAAACACAAACACAAACACAAACACAAACACAAACACAAACACAAACACAAACACAAACACAAACACAAACACAAACACAAACACAAACACAAACACAAACACAAACACAAACACAAACACAAACACAAACACAAACACAAACACAAACACAAACACAAACACAAACACAAACACAAACACAAACACAAACACAAACACAAACACAAACACAAACACAAACACAAACACAAACACAAACACAAACACAAACACAAACACAAACACAAACACAAACACAAACACAAACACAAACACAAACACAAACACAAACACAAACACAAACACAAACACAAACACAAACACAAACACAAACACAAACACAAACACAAACACAAACACAAACACAAACACAAACACAAACACAAACACAAACACAAACACAAACACAAACACAAACACAAACACAAACACAAACACAAACACAAACACAAACACAAACACAAACACAAACACAAACACAAACACAAACACAAACACAAACACAAACACAAACACAAACACAAACACAAACACAAACACAAACACAAACACAAACACAAACACAAACACAAACACAAACACAAACACAAACACAAACACAAACACAAACACAAACACAAACACAAACACAAACACAAACACAAACACAAACACAAACACAAACACAAACACAAACACAAACACAAACACAAACACAAACACAAACACAAACACAAACACAAACACAAACACAAACACAAACACAAACACAAACACAAACACAAACACAAACACAAACACAAACACAAACACAAACACAAACACAAACACAAACACAAACACAAACACAAACACAAACACAAACACAAACACAAACACAAACACAAACACAAACACAAACACAAACACAAACACAAACACAAACACAAACACAAACACAAACACAAACACAAACACAAACACAAACACAAACACAAACACAAACACAAACACAAACACAAACACAAACACAAACACAAACACAAACACAAACACAAACACAAACACAAACACAAACACACACACACAAACACACACACACAAACACACACACACACACACACACACACACACACACACACACACACACACACGACTCATAAAAACTTTGACTAATTAACTTACATGATCGGGCGCGCTGCGGCACGGTATGCCGTCGACTCAACACCTGCACGTTTAACGATTCACTGGCAAGTAAACAAATCATAAACCACCACAGTTATTGCGCAGAAATTTCCCCTATATTGTCATTTAAGCATATCAAGACGGACAAATAGATTTAGCCAATAATATTCTTCAAAATCTTAAATTAGTAAAAAGGCGGCATAAAGTACCGATAGCGCGCCCGCCGGAGGGTTAAAATCTTGTTTAGCTAATTTCGTAGTGTTAACATAAAAAGTACATTGTTTGCAATGTTTTCTTAAGATAAAACCGAGGAAGTCTTATTTTAAATTTTTTTGGCCGTAAGCTCGAATGGTTTTCTAAATGTTTAAAATAATACATTTACCTAACTTGTAATGTGACTTTTTGGATTTGGTGGTCATAATGTCCAATATCATAACGTACCAATATCTCATTTCTTGAAAATAGTGCCCTTCTGCACGGTATAATTTTGGATTATCTCCGGTTTTAGAATCTTCAAAATATAAGGTTTCAATTCACTAACAATTCAGCTTGTGACACTTAGTCCCCTACAGAATTCATTTCTAGAGCAATTTTGTTACAAATAGCACCATACAACGATACATGATAAACTACATAACGAAATATGCTCTATTCTTGACATATTTTAAAACTAGAAGTTCATTAATTTATCAATACAGCTTTTGCATCCTGATAACTAATTATTAGTAACTCTCAAACTAAGTTTGTTCGAAATTATATATTACATACCTATATTTTAACCTTGTCTTGGATATATGATAAAAATATTGATTCCTGGGGACCTTAAACGGATATCGGTGTGCCCTACTTTGCCGATTTATATACTTTTGATTTATGGATAAAAGAAAATGTATGATTGTCGAAGGTAGAGCGCTTTTAAATATTTAGCAGCTCTCGTGGAATTTTTCTGTTGAATTATTTTTCAACTTTAATTAAGTCATTTGCAATTCTTTTGATTTATATATTCAATCGTGAATATTCGTCTTCAGTATTGGTTTTATAAATTTAAATATATTGACGGTATATATACTGTAATATATCACAGGTGGTGTTACGAGGGTCGTTCAACAAATCCTTATAAAAAGATAGAAAACAAATTATTTTAGGTAGATTTGTTTTATTTTTCGTCTTATTCTCCTTTTAGCTCTATTCACTTTGTCTGATAGATATCGCAATCCATTACACCAAATATCAAATATTTATTGTTAAATATACAGTACGTTAATCGAGGCATAACAAAAAACAAAGATGCGACACCTAATTATATATAGACTAGTGGCGGCCTGTGACCAATATTTTGAAAGTTACAATGACAGAATATAGATCTTAGAACATATGTAGGTAAAAACTTTCAGTATTTGAGAAAGGTATATTAAAAGATTTATAAAACACTTAAAGTTTTGTACTTCTGTACTGAGATCTATATTCTGTTATTGTAAACCCCCAATATTTTGGTCATGAGCCGCCACTGATTTAGACATAAGAGTCATAAAGAGAGTATTTTGGTTTAACTACTCCCTTTCGATGACAATGATGGAATATTGCGATCCGCTGTCGGTATCGCATTATTTTATATATTGATGTGGTTTCCTGATTGGTCATGGGGATCAGGAAAGATATCGCCCAGTGTATGTCAAGGTGTAGTTATGACGTATTGATTAGAAAATAAAAAAAAAATGTTTTTTTTTTGTTATGTTGTTATGGAATTGTGATTTTTTTATTGATTGTCAGAGGGGAACGACCGAAGGGTGAGGTATTGAGAGTTGATCCTCTTGGATTGAATATTATTTTTTTTGAAAATTGGTTTTTCTCTTTATATAAAGAGGAATCACTGAATTTAAAAAGAAAAAAATCACAAAGTCCAGAATCTGATGTATTCATTCTGGAAATAAACACACATATTTGTAAATGGAGTATCATTTCGTTGGGATACAGAGGTAGTTCCAAGATACGAGCACAGCGGTTGGTGATATCCAAAGAGGAAGAAAAGAAAAGATAAGTAATTTATTCATTGATTAAATAGAGGTATTTTGGAAAGTCTAAGTGACATTAAGACAATATTTTGGCACTATAAGTTTATTGAAATTAACAGACAGTAGCGTGACACAAACCAGAGGTAAAGGGGAGAAAGCAGAGAAGCTGACGAATATTACTATTTCAGAAAGAAGGGGGTTGTGAAGAGTTGCAGTTCGTCAATAGCTGTTCGGAAAAATTAATTGTGTATAAAATTTATTAATTGATTGGACAATTTTTTTTTAGATAAAAGAAACACACCTGGAGAAATTTTTCCAGGTGCTCTGGCTAGTCGGGGATTAAATCCATATCAATATGTATATTTAAGAGCAGTGTGTTTCTATACCGTTCTCCTGGAGTCAATATTGAAAAGTAAACATACTGTGTACAGTGCTATTCATAAATCCTCTCCCCTCCTCGCATATTACGTACTGTTTTGCTTAAAATAATGAAATTTAAAGGGTGAAAAAGCAGTTGTAAGCTGTGATAATAGACAACGTAATGACATAAATAAGGCCACAGTGTCACTGTGATCAATAACTTATTTAATATAGTTGCAAAAATGTTAGTAAACCCTACTTCCTTCAAACCGCAAGTGAGGTCAGTCTGAGTGCAATATACAAGGTGTTGGCCAAAAACAAATTTCACCCAAACAAATTAAAAATGGCGCATCTACTTTTAAATGACGACCCCGACCGAACATCAAAATTTTGAGAAAATATGTTCACTAAACAGTCACATTATATAGAACAATTTGTTTAAGTAAGGAAAGTACTGTCTTTCTCAATGGAAACGTTAACAAGTAAAATGTTATTGGAGTGATACAAATCTTCATAGTAAAAAACATACATAATTTTCATCAAAAGCAATGTCTGGGCAGGTATTATGGGAAACCATATATAGTTAGGCCAGTTTTTAAAAATTCTAACTGGTAAAGTGTATCTGGAGATATTATAAAACTCATTTAAGCCGTTAGTTCTCGAAATTCTGGATGATAATCCAGATTAATTTGATAGTTTAAAAATAACGTTCTAAGCACTTGAGAAAATATTTATTAAAGAACATGTTCAAGAGGAACTGGGGATTTATACTCTATGAATAACAACCAATTATAAACAATAATAGGACTTATGACTGGACATGATCCAGTAAAGGAACACCTATACAAAATAAGCATATATAATGGAGGAACCAGAAATATCCGAGAATATGCAACTGCGAATCACTGGATTTTTAATAAGAATCACTTTTAGGACAACCTCAGGTTAATCTTAAAACCTGTAGAACATATCCTGTTAGGTAACTGTTAAAACTATTAAAAGGGACAAATGTGACAGAGTGGGTACTACGAATTAACTTAAATCAAATACAATAAGCCATTTAACTGCAGTGTTATCAGAGCTAGACGAGCCCAGAAAAGAAAAAAAAATATTTTCTGGGTAGAATGATCAACTCGGTTACCGGACTTTAGGGCTTATTAAAATATTGCAATACTTTCTGGAAGAGGGCCTCAATTATCAAGATGATGACCTCAAACTATTGAAAAAGTGGGTACATATACAGTGTGTGCTATAAAGTTGGATCCATATGATAAAAATATCATTTAACTTTTGTAACTTGGGATACACATATTAGTAAAACTAGTTATAGCATAACAGCAAAATGTTGCTCAGTTATATATAATTTCCATAAAAGACATATCAGTTAAGTAAGAAACTTTACTATCTAAAGAAGAAATTTCTGAAGAAACTTTATTATCTAATGAAGGAATATCAGAAGGCACTTTTCTAAGGAGAAAATGTCGAAAGAACCTTTAGTTTCCAAGAAGAAAATATAATTTTTTATAGAGGAAATATCAGAAGAAATGTCGGTTTTAAAGGAAGATATCTTACTTTCTATATCGAAAGAAATTATAGCATTAAATGAATCATTAGAAAATAGATACGTTTCCAAATCCATACCTTCATTTTCTAGTGCTTCTTTATGCCGCTCTGCTAACTCTGATTTCTTCCCTGTCGTCTCCAATTCGTATTCTTCCAACTCTGGACGTAATTCAGCCACTTTTAAATCACACACTTTTTTAGCCACTTTCGTCCACTATTTATTTACAGTTCCACTTCTAACACCAATGTACGATTGTTTATTTTAAAAATAGTTCATTTATTAAAAACAGTTTATTTATAGTGCATTAATTAATTTATTTAATATTTAGGCACTATTATAACTTACAATTCTAATTTATCTTTTTTATACAATACTTATATTGAAACTTAACGTCTACCGATAAAGTCGCGCTATTTATATAAAGCCATTTCTGTTCCAGTAGATTATTGGCGATCTAGAATATCTGGGAATTATTCCTCTGTGAGTCAGCCGGCGCGCAACGGTTTTTCTGGTAATTTCTCGAAGGAGTGCGTTTGTCTCTATTCTACGGTATCCAGACATAGACGAAGCGGCTTGCAATAGCGAGAGGAATAGGGTTGGCTTTAGTTGGTTACACGACACTGCATTCGTAAATCAATTAAATAATTTTAATTTAGATATTCCTAAGACTATCCTATATACAAATTGCATTTATAACAAAATTGAGAAAAGTTGTATAATGTGCTGATTTAAATACATCAAATTCTTTCATATGTAACCATCGCCGAGTGTCTTCGCTTAGATATATACATTTGATCTTGCTTGGTCTGTCGTCTGTCTACACATAAATATTAGCATAGTAAACTACCTATTTGGATTATTTTATTATCATCCATAATAGTTGTTATAGCTTTTACTTTAATAATGTTAACTTTTCTATATTTACATGGACGTTTAATTACTCAATAACAGTCGGTATAAGATAAGGTTAGCAATAATATTGTATATATTTGAAAATAGAAAAAAAAATTATTCCAGAAATGTAATAACATACAGGATAAGTATCCCATTTAAAAAAAGTTTATTTTTATTATATTCCGTGAAATCTGAATAAGAATGTATCTTTTATGGTATATTTAAAAATAGTCAATCATATACACAAATCTTTAAAGCGTTTTTTGAATATGCAATAAAAGGTGTCTTATTAATAATAAATAATCTTGTACATGATTTCAAATAAATTTGTTGAAATTAATTTCATACCTTTATAAAAATTTCACTTTTACTTCTACCGTTATTGCTACAAAAAAAAAAAAAAATGTGTCCGGGTCTGGAATTTGATGGTAAATATTGATTCTAAATACATTTTTCAAGTAACAATGTCGTCCTGTTTTTAAAAATAAAGGTTACTGTTGAGCCAAATTCATATTTACGTTACGTAAGTGGACAGGGAGTGTCAAAATTCTTTAAAACTTTAAAAACAATGAATATGCAAGTTTCAAAAAACAATGACATACCTCACGAGTTATTAGACCCCTTCAAGATAAATGAAGCGTTTGTAGCGGTTTACCAAAACAGCAATGTCCAGTGTAGTGAAAAAACGGCTTATTATCGTACTCATAAATATATTAATAACAATAATTTTACATTTAGTCTTGTAGACGTGGATGCTGTTCTGAAAACATTTGTTGAAGTTAAATCGAATGCCAGTGGAGCAGACATCTCTTTGGATATGCTTAAATTATGTATGCCAGTCATTTTACCGTATATTACACATATTATTAACTGTTGTTTAGAACAAGGTTATTTTCCTGATCAGTGGAAAAAAGCAGTTGTTGTACCAGTGGCTAAAAAAAATAACCCTCTATCATTCAACGATTTGAGGCCTATAAGTTTGCTTCCGGTTCTCTCTAAAGTTTTAGAGAAGATTGCATATAAGCAAATTTATAGCTTTCTCACTTCAAATAAAATATTGCCCTTACACCAATCAGGATTTAGGAAAGGTCACAGTACGACAACAGCTCTATGTCACTTAACTGATTCTTTAATAACTGGATTGGATGATAGGCAAACTACAGCTCTTGTGTTGCTTGACTATAGTAAAGCATTTGACACCCTCAACCATCTGCTATTAATCTCTAAATGTAGTTACTATGGTTTTAGTGACAAATCTTTAAATTTTATTAAATCTTATCTTAGTAATCGCTCACAAAAAGTCCAAATAAATAATCAGTCATCTGGATTTGAGTCCATAAAATCAGGCGTACCACAGGGCTTCGTCTTAGGTCCCTTACTCTTTCTTCTGTATACGTCAGACTTGTGTGAACAAACTCTGACATGTAAAATCCAGTTTTTTGCTGACGATACCCAAATACACCATTCATTTCATTCCATTAATGCAGAGGTAGCAAGTAAAGCGGTTAATAAGGACCTAGTTAGAATAAAAACATTTTCCTTGGATCATAATCTGCATTTAAATCCATCAAAATCCAAATCAATCATATTTTCTAATGCCCAATCTCGATCTTATATTAAAAATAATTTTTCCATAAAACTTGATGATGAGACAATTCCTATGGTACATGTAGCCAGAAGTCTGGGCTTACTACTGGATGAGAATCTTCGATTTATTGAACATATCAACAGTTTGTCCACTCAATGTTATCTAATTCTCAAACTCCTATACGCTAATAAAGATTTGCTCTCAATGAATATGAAAAAATACTTATGTGAAACTCTAATCCTTAGCAAAATTTCTTATTGTCATATAATTTTTTATCCTTGTCTAGATTCAATAACATCTATAAGGCTTCAAAAAATTCAGAATACATGTTGTCGATACATATTTGGTTTACGCAAATATGATCATATTTCCCAAAGCTTTAAAGAACTTCGGTGGCTAAATATTAGTAATCTGTATAAGTATCATTTGCTATCATTGGTGCACAAAATAATACACACTCAAAGTCCAATATATCTCTCTCGCAGGTTAATTTACAGAAATCAAATGCATAATATTAATGTACGTGAGCAATCCACGTTAACAATGCCCCGCCACACACATGCTATTTTTGAACGCAGTTTCTCTTACTGTGCTATTAAATATTACAATGAACTTGACAATGATTTAAACTATTTAAAGAATACCCATTCATATACTGGTTTCAAGCGTAAGCTCAAAAATATCCTGCTTCATCAACAACGATGATCAAATTAAATTGTGTATACAAATTGTGTTATTTTTAGTTTAATTTATTAATATGTAATTCAATTATTATTTATTTGCATTAACAGTTTAGTTAAATGTTTGTTTTTTTTTTTTTAATTTTTATTATAGGTTTATTATAGTTTTTGTTTTTATAATATTATTTATCGATCCTGTTACTAAAAGGGTTAGATGGAAGAATAGCTGTAGGCTAAATCTCGCCCTTACATTGCATTTTTGTAATTTTCAAAAATTTTAATAAAGACGTTTTATTATTATTATTATTATATTTTTTTGGGCACACAGTATGTTTTTATGATAATAAAATTTTCCCCTACCAATTATTTTGGCTCAATCAAAGTAGATATCTTAAATTGATTATTGTTAGAAAAATCTGATTTGTCCAACATATGAATTTCCTGTCAGGCTTCTTTCGATTATTTTGTATAATCTATTGTATTAACCCTGTAAATTTTCATTGCCAAAGAAAATACTAAAAAATTTAAATTTTATACTTTTCCTCAAATTTTTCCATTCCGGTTTATTTTAGATAAATCAAATATAAAATAAAAATTATAGAGTGATTTCGCAAACAACTTTCATTTGAACAATTTTCTTAAAAAATAGATTTTTGCAATTATTGTCAAATTTCTTGAATAGGGACCATTTAAGGAAAAAAATACTTTTTGCATCGGTGACACAAAAAACAATTTCCGACCCGATTCAAACGCCGCCACCGCCGCGTCGCGCATTGCTTTTGAAGACCTAATAAAATAAAAATAGTTCTTTTAATTTAACTATGGACAGGGAGGGGCAAGCGCCCTGCCTGGCCCCCACCTGACTACACCCTTAGGTGGAAGGATATGATATAATGATACATTTTGCGTTTATTTTGAAATTTTACTTTAAAATATTCCTGTTTTGGTTTCAATGCCTCATCCTGTAAAATTATACTATTTAAAATATTTATCTACTTCGCTTATAATTTTAACACACTCAGTTATCAGTTGTGGATACCTACCGGTTAATTGTTACATACACAAACAATCGTTACTACTACAGGTTCAAGGTCACATAGTAATTAAAAATTTGAAATTGTCACAAACCTGATATGAAGAAGGAGCAACTAAAAATAGATATTTAAGTAGGTATTATTAACGTAATAAAAATACCTAGGTAGGTACTACTCTTCCATTTCGCAGCGAGTAAGGTTATTCACCTGTATGCGAGCGCACTGGCACTGTTACGTTCGTTGAAAGCTGGTTCAAAGTCAAACCTGTGTCTTGCAATGATCAATTACCCATAGTCATTGTAAATAAGTCTGTAGAAACGTCGGCATGTCAATTATCGAGACTGCAAACTAAATAAAAATATATATAAAAGATGAGTCTCGATAATGGTTGTTTGTTGTGTTATTCCGTAATAGTTACAATAGTGGCTGCTCTTTATGTTCTTTTCGATCTGAACTATTTTATCAGAATCGGTTTCACTATTGGAATAGGCAGACTATTTGAGAAAAAGAGGAAGGTTCAGGATGGGACGTATATTTATGGTAAGTCTTATTTTCTGTTTAATTAAAAAACAAAAATAGCATAATTTTGGAGAATATTGTGACAATAATAATTACAAGCAAATAATTTTTTTTATGACACTTATGTGGTATATCTTGTTAAAAATTAGTCACATCCTGTAAACAAATAAAAACTATCTAAAATTAATATTAATTGCATTGGGTTATTAAAGAAAATACAGAGTGTTTCTGAATTCATGCGAAAACGTTCAGTAGGAGTATCCTCGTTAAACATTATGAAGGATCGGTCCCATAACAAAGTTTTCTCAACCCAACTCCCTAAAATATGTACACTATTGGACAAAAGTGAAGCAACTTGTATGATTAAATTGAATATTTAAATATTTAAAACAAAATAAGCAACCGTGGAAAACAAAATTAATATAGACAGATAAAAAGGTGTACTATATTCAAGATGAATGGACTTATTTCAATGCTTTGTTTTGTTTGTATATCCGCAAGTAAAACTAGTCTTGATTTGAAATTCTAGTAATATTTGTTCAACAATAGCTAATAAGCCTTGCTTCAAGATTAGAATCAACTTGCCCTAACCAAAATAGCTCTAATTAAATAAAGAGTATCTATTGCTCAATTGCAGTATTATGTTCATTTTAAATGAAATAGTCTTACACATGTTTTAAATATACTTTATTTATATTTAATAATACCTTGTTCTTAAATCCAAGACAACTACATTTGTTACAATAATAATATGAGCTTTGACATAAATATATTGATTTTGGTTGAATTATAGGATAGTTTCATTGAAGAAATTAATAATCTTGAAATAAGATCAGGCTGTTCTTCTTTTTAATAGGGTTCTCACTGGTACCTATCCACCGAAAAACATTTTTCAAAATAGTTTTTAGTTAATTTACCAAATTTCTCTGTCCTCTGAGGTGTCCCTCCTGCAATTAAAAAAAAAAAAATAAGAACTTCAAAACCTAAATGAAAAATAAAGATTTGTCCTACTAAGATAAGAGGTCGTATCTACAAAATGAATATTTTTAGTAAATGTGGGTAGGTAGATAAGTACATCCTTTTAGACGCAAATAAGTTTTGCATATTTTACTAACCTTTTCTGATAATTATAGTAAATATTTTCTAATGCAAATAGGCCTTTATTATTTCGTATTATAATAAAATAAAATTAAGCTTATTAAATTTTTCAAAATCTTGAAATCAGAATTTTCGTAGATACGGCCTCTTGTCTTAGCAAGGCAGAAGTCGTCTTTCCAAAAAATCGTTATTCAGCATCATACATTTTTTTTACTTCTATTCCAGTTTGTTCTTATCATTATAAATTTACTTATATACATATATAATAATACCTAAAAAGAAGTTAACTAAATATACTCACATTTAAATATTGGTATTAGGTCGCTGAGGCCTCATTCATTTAACAAATGTTCCATTTCAGTTTAATTTATTCATACACTTATTAATTGAAACACAAAGAATTTCTAACAAAAAGAAAAACGCAACGCTATCGATACGATGCAAACATGTTAGAAAATGGACAAAAGGATGAACACGTGCTAATGCCAATTTGCCAGATTCTCTATAAATTCGTTGTGTCTCTGACTTCCGAATAATAAGTACCACATCTAAACATGTGCAAGTCATATATCTATCGTATCAGTGAAGTGTTGCATTTTAAAATAAGTTTCAGCTGGCAACACCGTGCAGTGAATTTATACTAGCTAATCTTTTGTAAAGTACATGGGTTTTTGGTTTGAATTGTTTAATTCTTGTTTAAATGATTTTATTGAATTGAATCCTTTTATAACATTGAATCAAGTATGTAATAGTTGGTTTTAAGGGCATATCATACTTATAATAAACGTAAGAGTTTTCTTGTAATAATTCACAATTCTATACTTGAATGAAATAATTTATTCTCAGATTAATTATTATAATAAACAAGAAATTGTAACCAGTTGGTAAGTTGAGATATTTCATAATTTCTTTTTTCTTTAAAATTCTTAAACTTAGTCTGTTTTACTATTCCAGTAGCAAAAGTAGTAAAAGTAGTAAAAGTAGTAAAAGTAGCAAAAGTAGCAAAAGTAGCAAAAGTAGCAAAAGTAGCAAAAGTAGCAAAAGTAGCAAAAGTAGCAAAAGTAGCAAAATAAGCAAAATAAGCAAAAGTAGCAAAAGTAGCAAAAGTAGCAAAAGTAGCAAAAGTAGCAAAAGTAGCAAAAGTAGCAAAAGTAGCAAAAGTAGCAAAAGTAGCAAAAGTAGCAAAAGTAGCCAAAGTAGCAAAAGTAGCAAAAGTAGCAAAAGTAGCAAAAGTAGCAAAAGTAGCAAAAGTAGCAAAAGTAGCAAAAGTAACAAAAGTAGTAAAAAAAGTATAAACATACTTTACCCATGTTACTGACCAGGTAAGAAAGTAATTTAAACAACAAAATCCTATTTATATAGGATGAGTAATCCACGAAATTTCCCAAGGGACTAAAAGTAGTTAAGGTAGTTCTCTCGTAAAACGGCTTTTCTTAAGAATTTAATAAAATTGAAATATAAGGTTAATGAAAGTGTCTTTTATGTAAATAAAAAAAAATAATTTTTTTGACCGTCTGTGAAACGAGATATTAACAATCAAAATGTGCATAATTAACACTCTTGAAGCCTTTCATGTAGGTACATAAGTAATGCATTTATTTCCAGATATCTCAAAAACTGTTACCATATTTTTTAAAAACTAATGTAATGTAAATCAAGAAGTTATAAAATTTTCAAAAGAAACGCTGAATTTTTTGACCGTCTTAGTAAAAAGATATAGATTTTTAAAATAAAAATATTTTTAAAGCAATCGACGCGTAGTTGCGTAAAATTATTACAACTTGGCAACGTTGTGTACGCTGCAATCAACGCGTTGTACCAAACTAACACTCGATCAGCTGAGAGGATGTTATAACCTCGCGACGTTTCCTTGAAAAATTAATTCGTCCACTGTATTTGAGAACTGGAATCAGTGGTTCTGTTTGAACCAAAACAAACCCTTAAAATTAATATAAGGAAGTCACAAATTTCTATAGCCAACCATTCATGTATTTATGAGGTTGCCGGATGGATTTTATTAAAATCCATATATATAAGCTTACATGTGTTTTGTACAGTCTCTTACAAAAATAAAATTGATTTGCATTGAGAATCTCGAACTACTGGTATTCACCATTAAGCGATATTTTTATGTACGACTGTCGCGAGTGAACTACCTTAAGTTTATCCTGCAAATATGTTTTTTAATTTGCAGTTACTAAATGAAAAGTTTTTTTTTTGTTTAATCCAAATGTATTTCCTTTTTGGTATTAAATATAAAAACTAATTCCTACTATAGTGTTTGTTATATTAAAAAACTTTTTACCTACAGTTTTATCGACTATAATATTTAAAGTAAAGTTATTTTAAATATGTATTTTCTCGTAATAATTTTTAACTAATCAGTGACGATGAATATAACCTTTTTCGTTAGATATTTTAATTTAAGGTTGATAAAACACTTCTCGCAGCTTCCAATTGAAATTAATTTAAAACAATGACATGAGAAATAGTTTTTTTTTTATAAATTAGTATTTATAAAATCTCAATAATATTTGTCATCATTTAATACATATTGAATACGTGTGTTATTGTTAGCTTTTTCATTAGCTAGAAATCTGATATGTTTAAATTTTGAGTTACGATAAGCAATCGAAAATTTTAAATAAACAAAGAGTAAAATATTTGAGAGAGTTCGAGAGAAACGAGAAATTCTCGTCGAGAGAAGAAACTCTCTCGTCTTATCTCAAATCTGTTTTCGAGAGAAATTGTATCTTTCGTCTCGAGACCAGACGAGACGAGACGAGACGAGACAAGACAAGACGAGACGAGACGAGACGAGACGAGACGAGACGAGACGAGACGAGACGAGACGAGACGAGACGAGACGAGACGAGACGAGACGAGACGAGACGAGACGAGACGAGACGAGACGAGACGAGACGAGACGAGACGAGACGAGACGAGACGAGACGAGACGAGACGAGACGAGACGAGACGAGACGAGACGAGACGAGACGAGACGAGACGAGACGAGACGAGACGAGACGAGACGAGACGAGACGAGACGAGACGAGACGAGACGAGACGAGACGAGACGAGACGAGACGAGACGAGACGAGACGAGACGAGACGAGACGAGACGAGACGAGACGAGACGAGACGAGACGAGACGAGACGAGACGAGACGAGACGAGACGAGACGAGACGAGACGAGACGAGACGAGACGAGACGAGACGAGACGAGACGAGACGAGACGAGACGAGACGAGACGAGACGAGACGAGACGAGACGAGACGAGACGAGACGAGACGAGACGAGACGAGACGAGACGAGACGAGACGAGACGAGACGAGACGAGACGAGACGAGACGAGACGAGACGAGACGAGACGAGACGAGACGAGACGAGACGAGACGAGACGAAACGAGACGAGACGAGACGAGACGAGACGAGACGAGACGAGACGAGACGAGACGAGACGAGACGAGACGAGACGAGACGAGACGAGACGAGACGAGACGAGACGAGACGAGACGAGACGAGACGAGACGAGACGAGACGAGACGAGACGAGACGAGACGAGACGAGACGAGACGAGACGAGACGAGACGAGACGAGACGAGACGAGACGAGACGAGACGAGACGAGACGAGACGAGACGAGACGAGACGAGACGAGACGAGACGAGACGAGACGAGACGAGACGAGAAGAGACGAGACGAGACGAGACGAGACGAGACGAGACGAGACGAGACGAGACGAGACGAGACGAGACGAGACGAGACGAGACGAGACGAGACGAGACGAGACGAGACGAGACGAGACGAGACGAGACGAGACGAGACGAGACGAGACGAGACGAGACGAGACGAGACGAGACGAGACGAGACGAGACGAGACGAGACGAGACGAGACGAGACGAGACGAGACGAGACGAGACGAGACGAGACGAGACGAGACGAGACGAGACGAGACGAGACGAGACGAGACGAGACGAGACGAGACGAGACGAGACGAGACGAGACGAGACGAGACGAGACGAGACGAGACGAGACGAGACGAGACGAGACGAGACGAGACGAGACGAGAAACGATAGACGAGAGACGAGAATCTCTCGTCTTATGGCAACACTAATCTTGTTCGTGTTTTATTGTTGGCGTAACAGACTTTGGGTAAAATCTCGTAATAATTGGACGCCTAACACGGCTCATTCCATTACAATTAAAAAATTTAAAACGACTTTGGTCGCTAAACAATACTTTTCTTCATTCTTGCACTGTCCAGTTCAAATGGTGTCTGGCACGGTGATTTATTTCGGAAAAGTATATACTTATTCAGTGATTTTCCACACTCGTGTGATAGTCACACTCGGCTTGTGCCTCGTTACGGTTTTACGAAATTTCTTGATTCGGTCGCCGCTCAAAGCCCGCGATAAAAGCTATGGAATAGCTTAAAAAAATAAAATATAATCATTAGTCTGTATGGTACATGCCTGGTTTTGAATTGCAAATTTAAATTCGAAAAGTCAGTTGCGATTATATTAAAACTTACTCAGATATATATTATATATTTTATGCACGACTGGGCGATAAAGTCCAGATTATAAATACGTTTAAAGAGCGTAAAGTGCCCCTTTATTGGCTGCGGTGAAATTGAGTCCTATTTAGTTAAAAAGGGATAGAGTACAATTATTAATTATCAAAACAGCATATATAACGGGGACGAAACGTGTTACTTACTAGGCCCTCAAAACAAAAACGTTGTTGCAGAAAATGGAAAAAATATTTATGAGGTAGATGGAGCACCAGCAAAATCTAACTTAAGTTATGTTGACTTTTTCTGCAGGTGGCGAGACCACTCCACTGATGATTGCATATTCTTATAAAAGAATGCCTAGAAGCATTAGTGATTCTAAACCAGTAGAATTGGAGATAGGATTGAACAAACAATATATGGATAAAGTCAGAGGTGTTTACTAAAGTCCTATACTTTTTTTATCCACATCTAGTTAAGAAAGCGATACAATTTTTAATCATTTTATTTGTCGATAAACACAAAACTCACTTAACTTTTACCCTCACAGAGATATATAGCAAGATAAATATAATTTTTTGTGGAATTATATCCAAAAGCTACAAAAATTCTTCGGCCCGTAGATGTTAAAGAAAAAAATCAAATTTCGGAATTAAAAAAAGAACATTTTTAAAAACAGTAATTGATGATACAAAATCAAAAAATATAGTCGGTGGAGAGAATTGGAGAGAAAATATGAACAATCTCAGTAACACAATTATTATTTCTCCTTTCTTTATAAAATAATGCTTACATTTCATCTACGAGATAAAATGTCTGTAGTGAATCAGACTTAATCTGGAGAAGGTTTTAAAGAAGATAACTTCAACTTAACTCTATGGTAATACAACCAAAAACCAAGATAAAAGGGGACAACCTTTTAATACTGAATTTTAAAGACGTCAGTTTTACAAACTCAACACTGTTTCAACAAAACATTTATTGTGATCCTAGAACCTTTTACTTAGATAATATACCTGTTGTTGCATACGAAGAAATGTCGAATTTTTCTGAATCCAATTGAGGAGCAGCTGAAGAACCTGAACCTAATGAGCCTGAATCTAATTCAACGATAACCAAAGAATCGGAACTTTATGATCCTGAATATAATAACTGACGAAGCTGAACCTTATGATCCTAAATCCAATATATTAAATAGCCGAAAAACCTAAAACCGAGCCTAAACCTAACAAAAACCTTTTAATTAAAAATATTATACAATGACCAGAAACTCCTCAAAGAAAAAATGTTAAAAAATACAGAAAAGTTGGCATATTATGTTCTCACTTCAATAGGGTGGAAAAACATTAATTTGGACGAAATAGAAAAAACAACAAGAATTGGCAGAAGAAAACAGAATTAAGGAAAGATTGTAAATAACATGAAAAACACTACAGTGAAGAAGAAAAAAATACCGAAAAAAATATCCCAGTTTAGTCTAATAGCAAAAAAAATATTAAACAAAAGAAAGAAAATTTAAATAAATTATCTCAAAAAATCCAGCTTAAATCCAGTCGCCAGAGATGTACTTTAATCCACCAAGCATTAGTGAGGATAGCGAAAAGATTAATATCATATCTAATGTCCTGGTAACAGCGCCATTAGCAGAAAAAACTTTGTATACACGAAATATTTTTCACAAAGATTTATATCAAGAAAATCTAGTAACATCTGAACTATGTTTCATTTGCACCAGAAATATAATGAAAGATAAATGGGGCCTTCGTTGCGTTAAATGTCATAATCTTAATACTATTTAGAAAAACACAATTTGTATAAGGCCAAAAATTTTGTTTTGCAAAGCTTGATCTAAATTATAACTATTATAAGTATTCTTTTATAATGTTTTATTATTTTTTATCAATATACTTTTTTTCTTTTCGTACCCAGCAAACACAGAGTCAGTTAATTTGGTCATATAAAAGGTAAATAATAGTAGTTTTATGGTAAGTTGTTATTTAACAGAAGTATAATGGGTAGTTATGAGTCAATTAATTTAATGGTAATTTAGAAACAACAAAATGGAAACATATGGGTTATTTAAAAAAATTGTTCGGTCATTTAATGGTAATTTTTGTGACCCTTAAATAACCTAGTTATTTAATAGTCATTTTAGGGTAAGTAGTAATTTAATGTCTCAATTAAAGAAAAATAAATTACCGTTATGTTACTAGATTTCATTAGATAACTTAATCGTAGTATAATGGTAAAAATCAAAAATAATTATTGAAGAAGGTCACAATAAGGAAATTTAATTTTTTTGCTTTAAATTACTTACTATTATGTTACTTAAAAAAAAAACGGAAACCTAAGGGTCAAAAATGGTAAGATAAGAGTAAAAAACCGAAAATAAATCAGCACAAGTATATGGATAATCTAAGAGTAATATAAGTGATGGAAGGTAATGTTTTTTAACAGTACCTTTAGTCCTAAAAAGAACGAAGATCGTATTTATGAACAATTTTTTTAGAATATTACAATTTTACATATTCCTCTATTTTAGATCATATTAGCTTAGGTAAATCATCAATTTTTTATTCTACTCTGATGAGTATTTTCTTTATATTTTCAAAATTATCGTCTATGTTAACGACAGGTACATCAAATGATGGTGGGTGAGGTTTTCCGGGTTTTCCTCACCTGTAAGTCAAATGGCACCATCAATCATCCTTAAGTCGCCCCGGAGCGCCACGGCAAATAATAATAATATCCGTTCCTTTCCCCGCACAAGCTCAGCTTTTGGGGTTAAAATTCACTCGTAAGGGGGTAAATTAGGGAGAGTATTATTATTATTATTATTAAATGATTCACCAACATAGGCATATTGTTCATTTTCATTATTTTTATCGCCGGAACCAGTAGAAATGGTTTGATTGCTTAATGTTTCTTCATTACTCTGAGATGAACTTCTATATTACAAAATTCATAAATCGAGTTTAAATTAGAGCATTCGTTATTTTCTACAAATGTTTTACGTTCAGAATTTAGGTGTGCCTTATTAGGAGATTTAGTAAATTAACTATTTTTGTCCATCAAAAAATCGTAATTTGGAATTGAAGATTTAGTTGCTGAAATTATATAAATTAATTAAATTTATCTGGATACGCAAAATATAATTTACCCTTAACTTTATTATGATTTTTGCTAAGCAACATTTGCCCTTCTTGTAATCTTTTTAAGTTCTCATTATCAGTATCATACGGATCGTCTGTTCCATGCTTTGAATTAACATAATTATTAGCCATATCCCAAGAATTATATATATTTTTTTAAATAAATACGTATTTCTCCCACTTTCTTTGTCGTGTATGTCAAACCGGCCAGCTTTAAATAATCCCTCAATTGTTGATTTGCCAACAGTTTCCTTTGAATAATATAAACATTTCCGTCAATCCAATGGGCTGGTACGGCATGGATATCTATATGATTTGTCTTGGTTGATTTTATTGTTAAAACAACATAATACAAATTGCAATCTGATAAATCGTTTGAATTCATGTTTACCAAAATTTTTAGATATTCTTAAAATACAAAAATTATTATTATAAACAGAATATAATTATTGTACCACTTAATACTATTTCGACTAATTGGATGGACTAAATTTTGTAAAGTGCAAATATTTAGATAGATTCTCTTTCTAAATATGATTTTGAGGTAGGTTTAAGTATCGATTTTTTATTGTCACATCTAAAAAGTTGTTCATAATAAACGTTATTATATTTACTTAATATCTTTAATTATAATATGCAGACAAAGCAAGTCCATCGGTTTCATCGTCCCAGCTCTGTATTTAAATATGTATATTGCCACATAATCTATACTTATTCAAGTTCAGAAATTTCAAATTATTTTACAAAATTTACCTATATAAATACTACCACATTTTATAATTTAATCACTTGATTAAGTAAAATATGCATTCTTCTCATAAACAAAATTAAAAATACTGTATAAATAAACACGCCCTGAGAAACAAACAATAAATAAATGCCTAGTGTACTCAGTCTTAAATGTCCCGTAAGTTACCTTTCAATTACCGAAGCATGACATATATTGATCTATTAGTTTTGCATCTCTATACAGCAAGGGTCAGGTGTCAGGTGGTCTAGTGGTCTAAGGCGCAGTTGTTAGAGGTGTTAGATGTGACAGAAGTAGGTTCGAATCCCGGAGTCGACAGTTGACGCATGATAATAGAGGGATTTTTGAAAATTCACTAGTATTAAATAAATATGTAGGTATAATAATTAGTAATTAAAAAAAAAATAGTTACTTAGGAGTCATTTAAAAGTTACAAAACGGTAAAATATAAGTTACATAACGGCTATAAATCAGTCACTTAAGAGTAAATAATAATTTAAGGAACAACACAAGAGTCATTTAAAGGTTTAGACAATATACGTTTTCATTGGTAGTAGGTAACAGAAGAATTGGTAATATAATTTTATCCAATAAGGGTAGGTAATTAAAGAGGTATATAATGCACCCTTTTAATGGCTTGTGTTACCCATAAATTACCGTAATTTAAAAGTAACACTAAGGTCATATAATTACAAAATTGTTTGCTGGGTAAATATCTATTATTTACTTAGCTTTATTTCACGAGCCATGCCAATCATAGGCATTCAAATTATAGGAAAATAATGCCAATCATGAAGATTAAGCATTTATTTCAAATATAGATTAATTTTAAAAATATTTTACTGTTAATTAAAAATAAGTTTGGTTTGTATTGTTTTTATACTGACATACTACTTAGGTAACAAGTAAATAATACTATTTTAAGCTTTCAGTTAAATATTTTCACCGAACACCAAACTATAAAGTCTGTTTACGGGTGCCAATCATTGAACGTTTTACTCTATTTTTTTTGGAATAAGGGAAAAAATAGAAAAATTTATTAGAATATGTTCTATTAGAACTTTTTTTTGAAAATACACGCCTATTATCAAACCAAACCTGAAAATTTAAAAGAAATAACATTGGGTACGATTAATTTTTAATAATTTACACAAATATATGGAGAAAAGTTTCCCATTAATCCTTTTTCTTCAAAGTAACTTTTCTTAACAATTTTTAAATTTTTTTTTTCGTATTTTCTTAGTAGTAAAAACGCATATCGAAATACTTGTGAAAATAATTTTTTTTTGGACAAAAAATTAAATTACTGTATTATTTTGAATAAAATAATTTTAAATTAAAATTTCATTTAAACTGTCTTTCAGGTATTTGTACTTCCCAAGATGTTGATATATTCTTCAGTCATATGAATAATGCCAGATATGTGAGAGAATTAGACTTCGCAAGATTCCATTTCTATGACAGGACAGGAATATATGAGGAAATAAAGAAGAACAAGGGTCACGCACTTCAG
This sequence comes from Psylliodes chrysocephalus, assembly GCA_927349885.1. Taxonomy (NCBI): domain Eukaryota; kingdom Metazoa; phylum Arthropoda; class Insecta; order Coleoptera; family Chrysomelidae; genus Psylliodes; species Psylliodes chrysocephalus. Next base: position 61,856,833 of record OV651814.1, on the reverse strand, counting down.
ACGGCGTCAAATATTCGCTATAGGAGAACTATTCCATGGTTTAATACATATAAAATAACTACGAAGGTATGTGAAGATATTTATTCAAAACATATTAGATTTAAGATATTTAATTTGTTAGACGAAGCTTATTATAAACTACAACTTTTATAGCGTCAGTGCACTTAATATATTGTAAAAAAATATTTATTTCGCACCAGTGAATATTTAGCACGAGTAAGGAAACGTAACAATTACAGAAATGGTATTGTATAATAACGAGAAAGAAATGCTACTTATATTCTACAAGTACAATATTAAAGCAAAGCAAAGTTGGAAATGAACATTTCTTACGATTTTTAATTATTTTTAAAAAAAATTAAAATTAAAATGACGGCCCTGTTCTAGATAATTATATAATGTTTAACAGTTTATAAAACACATAATTTTAATTAAATAATTTGAGAATGAATACTTTCTGTCCGTATCAGATAAGGATGTGATACGGAAATAAATACTTTTTTGTTGTCAGAATTATCTAATAAGGACATATACTTTATTTTCTAGTCAATAATAGTTAAAAAACTGTAGTTCTTTATTATAGCCCTAGAATTTTTTTCTCTACTTTCACTATCCAAATAAGGCTTTTGCACATTCAAATCTAACTGAAAAGTTGACGTTTTTCATAAATTGTCATAGTTTGACATTATTGCCGCATATAGGCGAAAAGTTACTTGTTGCATACGCCTATTTTGATTAGAAAATTTTATTAGAAAGGCTGTTATTATAAAGTTAATCGGTATTTTATAAGAAAATAAAGACTACTCTGAATCTGTTAATTAAACATTTAATACTCAAACTTATTTTCCTTAATATTTAAATGATAATTAAAATATTAAAAATAAATTACCCTGTTTTTAACACTCATATTTAACCAGTCTTGTTGGTGTAGAGCCTAGCGCGTTTGTCTTTAAACCTGATGGTGGTGAGTTCAATCCTCATCAGTTATTTTTTAATTTGATTTTTTTTTTGTAAAATTAAAAACTTAAATCAGTGTATGAGCCATTAATTTTCGATTTGAGTATTCTAACCGATGATCTTGTTAGTTATTTTTAAGATTTACTTACCAACAAATATTTTTTATGTGTATCATAAAATGAATTCTAGAGTAAGCAGGCAACACAATATACACATAACATACTTTTCGTTTGCTAGTCAAGTCAAATTAACGTAGTAAGATTTAAATTCGGCAAAATAAAACTACATACTTATAATATCGTGTGATCGTAAAAAAAATATTGTTTGTAATTTGAAAGGAAAGCTATTTGCCGCTTACGATAAAATGCCGCATTCCGTTGCACGTCGCGTGGCAAAGTAGCTCTTTCTGCTCTTAATAGTTTTATAGTTTTATTTATTTTTCCTACGGCCACTTAGGAAAGTGTCACATATCACACTATATAGTCCTATGGAAATTTCCCTATATCACACGCGTATAAATAATAATTTAGTTTCCACTGGTGTGCGAATATGCTACTTTCCGCATCAGCTGTCACAAAATGTCAAACGCATCATTTATATTTTGATCTATGTAATGTCCATATTATTACTTAAATCGATATGAGTGTTAAATTATTTAAATTTTTGTAAATTAGATCCTTGATATTTATCTTTAACAATTATTATTAAAATAATTTTAAAATAACTAAGTTATGTTTGCTTTTTATTCCGGTTAAATACATAACCGATTAGATCATTCAATTGACGCAAGGCCTATTAGCTCAGGTGGTAGAGTATCAAACTTTATCTACTTTCCCATTTGAGACCTGGCGAGTGACCGCGTTTAAATCCATGCGGGATCAGACTTTTTGTTTTGTTTTTTTTTTTATTTTTTTTATTTTTTTTATTTTTTTTATTTTTTTTTTAGTTTTTTTTTTGTTTAGAAAATATGAAAATTAAGTAAATACGAATATTTTTGATTATTTTTTTAAATACATTTTAATTATTATAATAATAACCTAGTTTTACATTTTTTTATGAAATTATTATGTGGTCGTAGGAAAAATATTGTACATTACTTGTGTAAAAAGTGACTTTCCACACTCGTGTGATAGTCGCACTCGGCTTGTGCCTCGTGCGACAATATTTCCCACTCGTGTGAAAAATGTCACTTTCCACACTCGTAATATACTATATTTATTAATTTCCTCATAGATATGTTGACTAAACATTTTGTATATATTGCTTTTAACCCTTGATTTTTACCAAAAATTTCAAGTTTATATTATTGTTCGCTTTTAAGTGATTTTTTAAAGATTTTAACCTTCATTTTGATTCAGTTTTTTTTCCGAATCAATAGGCTTCATATCCTTATAGAGCTTGATTTTTCTTAAATATTTAATGTTAATATCGCTTTTTGTTTTATGTTTTTCTTTTTAATTTCAACCCCTCTTAAACACTTATTTTTAATTAGATTTTTTTTGAAGCAGAAAGGATTTATCCACTTATAGAGCTTGATTTTGCTAAAAATTTTATTTTAGGATTTTTTTTTTTAAATTTCAACTCCTTCAACCTCCTTATTTCTATTCAGTAAAATCAATAGCCTTCGTTCATTTACAGAGCTTGATTTTTGCAAAATATTTTACTTTTTCGTTTTTGAGTTAAGATTGAGTTGATAAAATAGATATTTTTATAATGTAAATATGGGAGAATATCCAACTTCTCAAATGTGGTCATCATAAATAAGATAAATTAAACACAAAATTGACTATCACATAAATTGAACGTATATGCATTTAATTTTAAAGTAATTTATATATTTTAATAACCTTTTCTTAAAATAAGTCAGAAGCCAGTTCTTCAATTTTCACATTTAAGTTAAAACAAACTAAGTATTATTGGAGCACCCTGTAAACATAGATATTTATTTAGGATAACCAGTACACAGGGTCTCTACTATTTTATAGGAACAGTTTTGCTATTTCTTTAACGGTAACAGATAGAAAGTCGATTAAATTTGACAAGAGTTGCGCAGTTTTGTGCTCATTAAAATGGTGTGAAGAAAACTTTGATATATACAGGGATATCGAACCAAAAATGAATGAATTTAAAGAAATTACAATTTTAATTTTTTGTCTGATATTTTGAATCTCTCTGTAGATATAAATTGTTTCTTGACACCATTTTAATGTGCACAGAACTTTTGTCTAATTTAACCAACTTTCTGTCTGTTACAGTTTAAGAAATAGCGATACTCTCCCTTATGAAATAGTAGGAACCCAGTATATACAGGCCAGAAAAATATAAATAATTAAACTATTGTAGCGTAAAGCCAACCCTGTTCTTTGTTTATTACCACACCCGCGACAGGAAGTCTAGCACTGGCTATATCCAGACCCATCTCGAGAAACTAAATCGAATGTTTTCCATCGCAGTCTGACGCGAGGAGAATAATTTCCAAAACTTCTGGACTGAGCTTCTAGTCAGAGTTGTTTTTTTTTGAGAGTATTACATTTCTATATAAATAGCGCGACTTGTCGACAGACTTTAAGTTTAAATTTAAGTGTTGACCAGTAAACACAAATTGTAATGAATAAATTAGAAGTGTGAGTTATAATAGTGCCTGAGTATTATATAAATTAATTAGTACGTTAAAAATAAATTATAAATAAAGTGTTTTAAATAAATTAACTATAAATAAATTAAACAGTAACAGTAACACTATTAAACCACTGGGTAATGCATTAAAAAACTTAAGTGAATTAACGCTTAACAATGGCTTCCTAATGATATGTAAATTTATTGAACCTTTTAAACTTTCCAAAGCTATGACCTATTGTTTAATTCGTTGACGTTGACGTATCCTCTAAAGTGAAATTTTTGTTTTATGCTTATCATTCCATGAATAATAACAATAACAAATTTTGTCAAGTTGTTAAAATTTAAAAATTTAAAAAATTGGACAGGTAATTTGATTTGATTTTTATAGCCAATATTTTCGCCTCTGAGTAAAGTTACATGTAGGGTTCATTGATGTAGGTTTACTTGATAGATTAACGAACAATAGTAATTAGCAAGTAGTTACTTTCAACTTTTCTGAAAGACTGGCCCTATTAGTAAAAATAAAAATTTACTTAAAACAGTATTAAGATTTTTATTCTATATTATTCAAGATCTCCATTTTGTATTATTGTGCACGGTAAACGTTCTTACCTCTTATTTAACCTAGTTCTCTTATGATCATTATTTATATTTTAATCATTTTTAATATCATTAAGTGCCTTATAATTTTTGATAGCTTTTTTTGACAGAACGAAAATAATTTAAATGATAATATAGTACCTATGCCACTTGATTCTTCCTTTAATACAAACCATTATCTGTCAGTTATGTTTGTTGTCTAATGTTTTTGAAAATAAAAGTTTTATTTCTTATGACTGTGGGTAGATACCTACAGTTCATCAAATTTCTAGAGGCTTTCGACGGCTAGACAGAGAAAGCACTACTGACAGGCATCCCGACGGATTTACGCAATGAAAGTACACTCTGCGCATCAAGTATTTCACTATTTCATTCAGACGTAAATGTCAAATGTAAATTTCGCTAAAACATTTCTTTTATTTTCGTTTGTGTTTTTTGCTCATTACAGTTTAATAGAACCTAAGTATGGAGTTTAATAGCAAATTAAGAGGCCGCGTGATTAACAGTCAATCACGCGAAATAATAGCCTATGTTATAGAGTTTATGAGAAGAGAAGGAAACTTTAATTCACCTTCAATACCATTTAAAAATGTAAGTGATCGTGTTGCTGCAGCCACAGGAGTATCTAAAAACACTGTCGTCCGCATTTCTGGAGAGAAAAAAAGAATCGACAACCGTGAGATATCGGAATTTTCATCACCAAGAAAAACCATTAAAAAACCAAAACCAGTTAATGATATAGATGAAGCTGCACAAGAATCAAATTTTATTTTTTTATTATTAGATAGCTATTTTTGTTTCTGAGTTGTGTTCATTTACAGGCTCAATTTTTTTCCGTTTCTCCTTTTTGATTTTATATGGGGTTTCAAGTTGTTTTTGACTTATTTCGACGTAAATCACAACAACACACTTTTTTAATAAAGCAAATAAGTGTTAAGAGGTATATGTACGTGTAAACTACAATTACAAAAAATTAATATGAAACCCATGAAACCACCAACAAAAATGTAAAGCTAGCTTCCGTACTAGAACATGGTGTCATTCGTCGAGATAATTTATCGTTTTGTTTAATAGATCAAGAAATGTAAATATTCCCCTGTTATTTTTTATAAAATTATAAGAGAAATAAATTTTTTTCTAAATAGTATAGTTTATTATTTTGTAGAAAAACAAAATTTCGAAAATTTTAGTAATGTTTCAGAAACAACCGTTATTAATAATAGGTACCATTTTCCTTAATAAGGTAGAAATACAATATAAACTATTTCCACGATTTACAAAGGCCTACAAAAAAATTATAGGTATTTTCCGCTATCCTATAAAATTTATATTTTCTGACTCAATTTCAAAAGGTTGAAGGAATTCAAAAACACCTTTTATGGCATAATAATTATTTTCAATTCTACATACTATCTTTAGCTGCTTTTAAAAACGTTCTAAGAAAGTCCAATCAGACCAATTTAATCCCTAAACTATTCCACACTTTTAAAATTTAATTACCTAAAAATATTAAAAACTATTTAAAATAACTTGTTTAGCAGACTATACAATAGCTATCTTAGTCACACGTAGCGCGTTCTCTGTCTGGGCGTCGAACACGTCTAGAAATTTGATGAACTGTACTATAAATTATATAAAAATATTTCTGCATGGAATTTCTTACCTTCGTTACTAAATAAATATTACCTGGAGCTTTTTCTATAAATTTATTTGTCTATTCTGGAGTACATGTATAAGATTTTTTTGCAGTGAATCCTGTCGATTTGCGATTAAGAGATCAATTTAATTTAGAATAAATACTAATATTAATATTAATAAGAATACTTTTAACATTGAATATTTTTTCTATAATGCTGTAAAATAAGCCAGTAGAATATTTACTGAAAATGAGTTTGATTTGTTATCAATTGGCCACTTAATTAATATTTTGTACGCTGTTGAATATATTTTTGCTGATTTTTTGGGTAACAGTTTAGAAATTGTTTGTTGTGCCATCTCTAATAACTGGGGTGGAGTACCTCTAATGTCATTATCACTTTCAAAATTTTCGGAATTCATTATTTTATTTCAAATAATAATTCTAAAATTTAAAATACGGTCAGTTTTAATCAATATTTTTTGACGTTTATGTCAATTCACGGATATCATAGCACACCCACGATACCACATACTTTGATTTTCTTTTACTATACGGAGAATGGTCGCACTGCGCAGCTTTCTGAGTGCCTTTTAAAAGGATATAGAAAACTCCGCCATTTTGAACCCTTATTACGTGTTGCCTACATCTTGGCGCAATATTTTTAATAGGTGCGTTTTAATCATCCGCTTCTGCTTCGGAATTGTCGGTTTTCTTGTTTTAATGTGACAGGTTAAAACGACTAAACCGACAATTCGGGAAGCAGAAGCGGATGATTAAAACGCACCTGATATTTTGCTTGCTGCTGTCAGTGTCAGTGAATATTATATTTGAAGTCACAGTTTATTGCTAAAGAATCAGTTAGCTCACTCGGACCAGTTGAAAGTTCCAATATAATATCCACTCCAGGGATACAAATTCAGGATACGCAGAAGACTGCTGTTTTATTATAGGCGGTTGTCATATATTGTATTATCCGAGTTGCACAGTGTATAAACTGAAACATTGAGATCAAAAGTGCCGACGCAGAGTGAGCAATCTGATTCTTTAGCTGTAAACTGTGTCACAGGGTTCAAAATGGCCGCGCCCTATGTTGGGCGTATCGGACCTCTCTCTTGCCTCGTATAGTAATCAAAGTATGTGCACGATACACAGACTAATGGTATGTTCCTGCGCATGCAGGTAACTGACAATGACGTCACGTGGGACATAGAATTGTAAGCAATAAATGGGAGATAGTGTTTAAAATTCGATATTTTGCCAATTTTAGATTCTATGCAGTTATGCTTTATTGGTTATTTTGTAAAATATTTGTTTACCAGGGGGGGATATCGCGCATACTGTCATGGTGGCGCTGACGTCATGTGTAGAGTTAGTAGAACTGGCGCCAAGTAAATATCATATGACAGACGCACTTTGCAGTATATTGTAAATTATTAATAGTAATTTATAACATTTTAAACGAATATCTGTATTATATTATATTGTAAACAGTGTTATTTGTGAGTGAAACATTAAAAAATTAGGTATGCAATTTAAGGATGTAACAGTAACCATCAAAGCAAAGGAGTTGAAAAAGACGTTGATTTTCACATTCCTAGACAGTAAGATGTTAGTCAGAAATGGCCAAAGGGCGGCTCTAGTTGTAGGTCCCAGGGAGCCTTGTCTCTTTCTTAATTAACATTTTTACATTCCATGAGGCTTTTATTAAAAAAATATACTAAAAAGGGAAATGTTATAGGCAATGCTACTCACTCCTCCTCGAAAATTTGACGAAGACGCCCTTGCAGTGGCATGTGACCGTGTAGATAAATTTAAAATAGAAAATTGTCATCTGCTCCAAGTACTTTTAACCTTTTAATTATAAGATTGACCTCAAAGCAAACCTTCACGTTAGTTCATTCGTAACTTAAGACTTCTTAACTGGGGACTCTACCCTTTTGAAAGCTTAACATTTCGCAATATATAGAAAAGGTGAAATTATTTATGTCGCAAAAAATTAAAATTTCGGCATGTTGTACTTGATAAAAGAATTAAAAAAGTGTTAGTGACTAGGTCCAGAAAAAATAAGTGACATTTAATTTTAATTTTGTATATACACTCACCATGTAGCAGTTATTTGTATTTGGTACATATTTGTATTTGGTACATTTATTTTTATGCTTTGCATTATATTATATGTATGAAAAATATTTTTTAAGAAGCTGTTTTTGTTATCGTACTTATAAATTCCATCTTATTCATAACATAAGTTGTTAAATATATTCAATTGGGTAATATATTGCAGATAAATGAGTCGTCAGTTGCGAATTCTAATCAGGTAAATAAATAGTCCCAAGATGCGAAATTTTAACCCAGGGTCCCCAGTTGAGAAATTCTGAGTTATCCTGGTTATAGAAACTATTCATTAGACGTCGAATGTCCTTCTAAATTAAAACCTGCATTATAATTTATACAACAAAAACAAATCATTAAAAAGAAAAACGAAAAACTAATACTTCAAATAAATATTTCTTTCTTCTATGTATTTGCGTATTTTAATAATATCCTTAGATATTTGATGTCATTTTTAAAATATTATTTTTTAATATTTATGAAATTTCTTTAAATAGCAATTAGTTTTCTCATATTTCGACAGCATTTTTAAATTCCCGTCCATACAAACTCTACGCATGACGTCATGCGCGTGGTCGTCCTATTTTTGACACAGTTGATATCCTACCTTCTATTTTATATACCATGTTTGTTTACAAATATGAAGGTTTAATGTAAATAATACTAACAAAAATACTAATTTTTCTCATAAATTAGAGATATTTTGTGACAAAATCCATAACCTGACCATAAGATAAGTAAAATATGTAGACTAAAAATACAATTTTGACTCAAATTTGTACTTTCTGGGCATAGTAGTTCTCTTGCAATCTCTTTTCTTATTATGTGAAATAAAAATAAGTGTTCAGAAACAAATTATTTAATTACAAAAAGTAAGTACACAAAAACATTATTTTTATTTGGTAAATTTAAACATTTTTTGTCAAGTTTACTTTGAAAATACTCAATACCAATTTTCCTGTTCATTTATCTTATTCTAATATATGTTCGTGTCCTACTCATGCATGGCATTACTTCAAAAGGATCGTTGTAGTTGGGACAGGAAACTACTGTTTCATCTGCTAAAATTTTTAAATACCGATTTATTTTATTTGCTTAATGAGGCCCTTGCACCTGGTGGAATTCAGTTTCCTTTTCTTGCGTCTATGTTTAAGAGGAATCTCACAACTACTTTTCTCAAAATGGATAGGGCAATTTCAATTAAGTTTGTTCTTTCTTCGATAAGAATTTTTTGGCATTCGGAAATATCTCCATGCATAGCCCGGCATATTAAACATTAGTTTAGTTCTTCCCTGTTATATATAGGAAAATATAGTCACTACTAACACAAAAAAATATAAATTATTTTACACTACTCAATCGAAAAGTATCAAAATAACTTGAAAGTTCGTCTCGCATTACGTCATGCGCGGTTTGGACGAATTTTGAATCAAAAGTCAGCATACCTTTACTATGTGTATTCTGAGCACACCTTTGATAATGATGTATTAGCGAATTTCTCTTGGGCATAAATATGATATTATTATATTGTAGTTTGTGATTGGTTTATGGAAGAATGTATATCATACTTAAACTAAAAATGTATTGGGAATCAACTTATTATTACATAGTCGTAGAGAAAAGTTTTATCTAAATATATCAACAGTATGCGAGAGATCGTGATCTTTTTTCTTAAATCATCTTAGAATTTGACTTTTTGTTAGAATCAATCAATATGTAAACAGTTTTCATATCTACGGGGAAGGTCGATTTAACTCGGGATTTTGAACTTGGTTTGGATATTTGACTTAATTTACTATTTTGAGAGCTATTATTCGACTATTGTTTATAAAATAAGTAGAATAAGAGTAGTATACACACTAATGGTGAAATGAAAGTGAAAAAGGTACAAACGTGTATAAAAAATTCAGCTTAGCGCTTTCAGCTTAATGAAGCCATCTTTAGAGCCGTCGTCATTGATACCTTCCACATGAAGTAAATCAAATGAAACATAATTTTTAATAATTTCTACAATTGTACATTAATGTTTTACTTTTATTTAACCAACTGAGGTTAGGTACTTGTTTTAAATGTGTAACTACAATTTTTGCTATTAACAATTATAATGTTTCATTTAATTAAATCAATGACGATAGTAGTTCTGAAGATGGCTTTATTAAAATGAAAGCGCTTAGCTAAATTTTTTACGAAAAATTTTCTAATTTTTTAGACACCTTTCTACCTTTTCCACTTTCATTTTATTATTTATAAGTTTAGATAAGTTGATTTTAGGACACAATTATACAGGGCGTTAATATATTTGACCGACAATGCAACGCTTCACCACAGAGAGCTCTCGTTAATTGACGAATTTTGATATAGGAACATAAACCCTTAAGGACCTCAATTACCGACATACAGGAGGTTAAAAGTTTTAAATAAAAATTCAAAATTTGTCATTAATCAAAAATGTCAATATTAAATATTTTTTTAAATTTGATCTATCAAGATCTTGCCAAATTCTTGAATTAATAAAAATTTTGACACCTTCATTTTAGCACCTTCATTTTAACATCTTTATTTTAAAACCTTTATTTTAACATCTTCATTTTAACACCTTCATTTTAAAACCTTCATTTTAACACCTTCATTTTAATACCTTGATTTTAACACTTTCATTTTAACACTTTTATTTTAACATCTTAATTTTTACACCTTTATTTTAACTATAAATAAACAGAAAGAAAAAAATAAAAAAGGATGTTTGTTCCAGTGGTTTAAAAAATAGTGAAAAAAAAATTGCCACTAACCTCGATATCGCGCCAGTGGTAAAAGTTTTAGTTTATGTCAAAAAATTACTTTCCACAAGAGCATAGTAGTCGCCAAATTTGAAAAAAAGCCGTTTTTTATTTATGGCAAATTTTGAATTTCGATTTCAAACCTTTAACACCCTGAATCTCGGTAAATAAGCCCTTTAACGGTTTATATTCCCATACCAAAATGCATCAGTTAAAGAGGTATCTCTGAGATACTGCGTTGACGGTCAAATACACTAACACTCTGTATTTATTTTATGCTTTATTTTGTCTTATTAATGATACTGTTAAAGTATGCCGGTATTATTTAAAACATAATTCAAATTTTGTTTACTCGATTCACGTTTTCCACTAACAGTTATAATTTGCATTTTAGATTGTTTATTGGGACGATAAGACACTGTACATCGAACAGCAGTTCATCACTTTACACGACGGGTTTATCAGGGCCGTAGTCCTCAGTAAACAGAGTACCATTGGGTTAAATGTTCCAGAAATTATGGCCAAGCTAACTGGCTGCGATGTCTCGTATAGGCCAAATCCACCAGATGAACTCCAAGACTGGCTAACTTCTATCGAAAAAAGTAGCAACAGGCTAAGGAAAAAGGATTAAAATAATCGGCATCGATTTCTAAGAAGTGGAAAAATAACTTTATCAATTCGTATTATATTAAACTTATTGATTACACTGTATAATTAGGTATAAAATTTAATACCTTTTTTATAATTTGATGAAATCTTGCCTTTTTTTTTTGACAAAAATACTGTTATTCCTTAATTATAGCATGCTCAACTAGATAATATAAGGTTGTTTTTTTTATAATATACCTAGGTCATTTTTGTATACTAGTTAAATTATTTATTCTTAATTTTAATTAAAATAAAGTGGTTTCATTGTTCAAAATTTAATTTGTTTTTCGTGTACTTTGTGACTATAAATGAGTTTTGATAAATTAATAATTAATACATTCTGTTACTTAAAGCAACAAAAATTGTTTGATACTGATTAATAGGTAAAAAAATTGTCCACATCTATAACAGAGTTGATTGGACAGGGTGGCCAAACGAAAATGTACCAGAGGCATTATCAGGAACCGGCCATTTTTTATTAAGAGAGGACATCTTTCTATCATATTCTCTACTGTCAGGGGCGTGCGGTCCATTAAAGCACCGCTTCCCTACACTTTGCGGTTTAAAACTAAATATTTTTCAGTTTACAATGTATAGAAATTAATATTAAATTATGTGCTATATTTTCTCTGAAACATTACGTAAACTTCGTAAATGTACTAACAATTCATTGTAATATGTAAACGCATGCACCACCCATGATAAAATTAATTGTGTAAGTGAACACACCATATACTTCGAGGCCGTCGGCGGAAGCGCATCTTGAAAAAGCTGGCTCTTCTTCCAATTGATTTCGCTTCGTGTTATTGACCTTGCTTTGCCGCGATGGTATTCAGTTTGATTGGACACGTAAAATTAGGTCGAGAGGCAGTGATTTTTACGTCGCCTTACGCATATTGCAATTCGCACCGCGAATCGACGTGTGAAAAAAATCGTAGACTTTAGATAGATATCGGTTTGTTTGTCGAAGTTGTTTTTTTTTTGTAAAATGGAGGAACTATGCACTGTGCCTGTGAACAATAATAATAATTCTAGTAGACTAAAGGATCCTATCAATTTAGAGACGAAAGTAGAAAAGTCAGCAAAGAAATTTACCAGGCATTTTCACGTAGGGTTCTATGAAAAGTATGAATGGTTAACCGGCTGCAAAACTTTGAAAAAATTGTTTTGCTGGCCTTGCCTACTTTTTAATATAGCCGAAAAAAGTGTAAAACGACATGTAAATAGCAAAATATAAGTGCTATAAATAAAAAAAAAAAAACATTTGGGACCTATCGCATTGAACATAGTTTGGACAATCATTTAAAAATAAGCAACTAAATTCATAATGAAATAGTAAAAAAAAATAGGGACATCTTACAACGATTAATAGATGTAACTTGTTTCCTAAGAAAGCATGAAATAAGTGTTAGGGGTCACAAGAAGCAAGTGGATCCGCCAATCGAGGAAATTACATGGACCTTTTTTAGCAAAATACAATGAAACCCTAAAAAATCATTTTATTGGTTTGACGACTTTCCGAGGTACCTCAAACAGAATCCAAAATGATTTAATTAAATGCACTGCCGACGTTGTGATGGATCACATTAAAAGTGAAATTAAAAAAGCACCTTCCGTATCAATTGCGCTTGATGAAACTACATATGTAGCAAACTTAAGTCAATTATCCATTATTGTGCGATATGTATTGGATCGCATTCCTCAAGAGCGCTTTTTAGGATTTTTGGACGTCACTAGCGAACGAACTGCAGATGCATTGTTTAAAATTGTTTCTGACATTATTTCAAGTTTAGAATGTGGTTCTAAGCTTGTTGCCCAGAGCTACGATGGTGCTGCCGTAATAGCTGGCCATTTAGGAGGCATTCAAGCTAAAGTGAAAGAGAAGTTTAAACATGCAATTTTCGTTCTGTATAGCACATAGACTTAATTTGATTTTACCGCGAAGCATGGATAATATTAAAGATTGCAAAGTTTTCTATTCGACGCTTAGTGGTTTGTCTTCCTTCTTTTTAAAGTCATCAAAAAGAACTCGCGCTTTGGACATTAACGTTCAAAAAAGGTTTCCAAAAGTTGCTCCGACGCGATGGAACTACAATGGACGTTTAGTGCAAACAGTGTTTCAATACCGTGATTCTTTGATACACTTTTTTCAAGACGTTTGGGATAATTAAGAAACATGGGATGCTGAAACTGTTACAGCCGCTAAAGGGTATTTGCATTGGCTCGAACAAAACTTTGATTTCAATTTTTTGCTCGTCATTTTTGCAGAGATTTTCCCTTTTACTGAAATTTTATTCGACATTTTACAGACAAAGTCAAATGACATTGGCTTTTGCATTAAACAAATTGAGGATTTTAAACATAAAATGAATAAGAAAAGAGATCAGTTTAAACACTTTTGGAATAAGACCCAAAACATTGGCTTAGAACCTGAAAGAAAAAGAATTATAATTGATAATGTAGGCGTCCTAAAGACCTCCTATCGTCGATTATACGCCAAAATTTTTGATAATATTTTACAAAAAATGAACTTTCGATTTCAAAACTTTAACGATCTAAAATTTGTTGAATTGTGTAATTTTAATATTAGTAACAACGATTCATCAAAATTTCCATCGAAAGCTTTTAATTCACTAAAATTAAATTGTGGATTTTTTCGATATCCCAGCATTAAAGTCCCAGTTAAGTGTTGTTTATGAAACAACTGAAATTAGTGATAAAAAGACGCCCATCAATGTGTTAAATTTTCTTGTAACAACTGGTTTAAATAAGTCCCTTTGTGAAGTCTTCAAGTTGTGTGAATTAGTACTAACCATCCCAGCCACAATTGCGTCAGTTGAGCGAAATTTTGCAGCTTTAAAGCGCATTAAAAGTTTTATATGAAATTCAACAAGTGAAGACAGACTCTCTAATTTAGCCCCAATATTCATTGAAAAACAGCTTGTTAAACAGTTATCAGAAAATCCAGAATTGTACGACGATGTTATAGACAAATTTGCAGCCATTGAGAATAAGCGAATAGATCTCAAGTATAAATAAATGTCAACTGCTGTGTCAACAATGCAAAAAATAAAAAAAATCAGTTAAATGTTTTTTTTACGCTTAAATAAACCAAAGAAGCTTTTCAATGGTTAGTTTTTTTATAGCTTCTAGAACGAAACTAGGTAATAAAGTAATAGTTACACTTCAAAAATCTCAATCTCGAATATCCACTGTACTGAAGAAAAAATAAGCAAGATTTTGACAAAATGGTGAAAGCGCCGCGAAAAATTTTCGCCTGCGGCGCTCTACTTACTGGCCTGCTGTATTTTTATACAATCGCTTCCCCTTCCAAAAATGTCTCGGCACGCCACTGCAACTGTAATGCATTATTTCGCTTTTCTCCTTCTCTCTGACAAATACAACTTAAATACATAAGTAACCAGGTATGATGTAATCATTGCGTTACTTCTAATTAGCTAAAAATTGTTAAATAATATAAAGTTTCATAATTCCATAAAAGAGAATACAACTTAGTCACCTTTACTTCAGGTCCACCTAGAAATAATAAGAAAATTAGTTGTTCAGTAAAGTTCGTATATAATTTAAGACGTGGCATCCTCTCATAGCAGATTTACCATATCCAAGAGTCAAACAAGCCAAAGTATTTCTACATACGGGGATTAATTATTTCGGTCCTGTCAGTATAACACTAGGGTGGAAACTAGGTGCTCAGGTCTATAAGCCATATGTGTGTCTTTTTGTTTGTATGGCAGTTAAAGCAGTCCACTTGGTCAGTTCCCTATTCACATTTTGTACAGACTTTTAAAAGGTTTTTATCACGACGTGGTCCGTGTACGGTTTTATATTCTGATCGGGGCACTAATTTTGTCAGTGCTAAGAAAGTATTATCAGATTTAAATAATTTAATTAATTCAGAAGGATATCAAGGATATCAAGATTCTATAGGTATGGAGCCTATCAAGGTGTTACTTGGCGACTAATTCCAGGAAATGCGCCGGACATGGGCGGTCTTTGGGAGAGTAACGTTAAAGCAGCAAAATAACATATTTTTATAGTAATCGGTGCTCAATTGTTAACATACAAAGAGTTTTCAACTCTTCTGACACAAGTTGAAGTATTTCTGAACTCTAGACCTTGATCAACTATGGTAGCGCAGGTGTCTACGGCGTCGCATTCATTTGCGAGCCAATTTTCGGGTAAACGAGACACGGTTTCAAATTCTACGGAAGACCATGTGCATTTATTTGCATAGTTCTCTATAGAATTTGATGGATGCCGTATTAGCAGAAATTTAATTTAGGGTTGATATGACATCCAGATTATTAAAAATCACCATGCGTTACCGTTTTCGATTATGGTGCCCTTTCCCCGGACAAGCTCAGCCTTTGAGGTTAAATTTCACTCGTAAGGGGGTGAATTAGGGAGAGTATTATTTTTATTATATTAGTATGTCAGTTATCGTCAGATCCGTCAGCTCCTCAAGCTTTAACGCTAGCTCATTTTTTAACGTTGGCTCCACTGAATAGTTTCCATGTAGAAGATGTTACTCAGATTAATATAAATATTTTGGACAGATTTCAGTTAATAGATCGGATAGATTAAGATTTTTGGAAAAGATGGCATCTTGAATATTTGAATACCCTTCAGGTACTAAAAAATAGATTGATTCTTTTAGGAATATAGCTTAGATAAAAAAGACCAGAGATATAACATACACTGGTGTTTAACCTGCGCAAATGTTGCCAATTTCTAAAGAAAGGTTAACGGAGTGGGGGAACTAAGCAGATACCCGAACTCTGTTACAGGAAACGGACTTTATTAGCATCATAATGAACTATTAGATTAATTTAAAATATAGGTTTAATGGAATTTTGTATTATGAAATAAAATTAACGTGACTTTTTAATATCAAACAGATGCCACGACATTTTATGAAAAGAGAAAAACATCTATAGAATATTTCGTTAGCGTTTATTAACTATGGACTTTTCAGCAAGAGACTACAGTAAAATGTTGAAATAGAATATTGTTAATGGAGCAAGAAATGGTATTTATTGTCTACGAGTATTATAAAAAAAAAAATGTGCGCAGGGGAATACTGCAAATCAAACCTTGTGAGTTGAACAATATATTTTTTCTACATAATATTAAAAATTAGTCAAAATGATAAAATGTTGTTTTATATTGTAACCTCAGCTTCTTTCTTTAGGAATATTAATTAATATAGAGGATGAGTCACATAAAACTCTAGAAATGCATATGTCTGAAACAAGAATAAATTTTAAAATTTAAACCTATTAAAAGTAATTTGGTCGCTAGGGGTGGGTGATTATCGAAAAAAATTATCGATCATTGAAAATAATCGATTATTTTCGACCGATCGATTATTTTCAAACAATCTATTTTTTGTCGTATTTCCTTTAAAATCGAATACCTGATTATCTTTGAAAAATCAAAAATAATCGATAAATAAAAAGCCAATTAACTGATAAATCAGTGTTTACACAAAATAATAAAAGATTTATCGTTTATTTTAAATAATCGATTATTTTTATATAATCCATTTTTTTTCGTGCATTAAAACAGATTATTCGATAATTTTTGAAAAATCGAAAATAATCAATTAATTAAAAAGTTGATTATCTGATAAATCGATTAAAAAAATAAACCGCATTATCGTATCGATTATTTTCGATCAATCGATTATTATCAATAATTTATTTTTATTGTATTCCCTTTAAAATCGATAATTCGATTATCTTTAAAATACAGAAAATAATCGATTATTCAAAAATAATAGCTTAATCGAAAATAACCAATTAATTAAGATGCCGATTCTACGATAAATCTATTTTTTTAAAAAATAACCAAATTATCGATTATTTTATAATAATCTTTTTCATATATCCTTTAAAATTGATTATTCTATTATCTTTGAAAAATAGAAAATAATTGATAAATCGAAAATAATCAATTATTAAAAATCTGATTAACCGATAAATCGATAATTCTAAAAAATAACCGAAATATCGGTTATATAAAATAACCGATTATAATATATCAATCGATTATTTTCATATAATACCTTTGAAAAATCGAAAATCATTGATTAATAAAAAATAATCGATTAATTTAAAAACCGAATAAACGATAAATCGATTTTTTACTACAAAAATCGATTATTTTCAATCAATCCATTATTTTGAATAAATTTACTTTCTTTTTGTATTTTTTTTAAAATCGATTATTATATTATCATAAAAACAAATGAAAATAATTTAATAAAAATAACGGATAAATCGATTTTCATAAAAAAATATCAGAATATCGATAAATCGATTATTTTTGTTACCCCTATCGGTCTCTTGATTTACCCGAGCATTTAGCTTCAAAATTTTGTGATTCGGATTTTTGATCTCGTTATATTTGAAACCGCATTCGATTGTATAATAAATATTGCTAGAATTTGGATTTTTTTAGTGAACGAAAATTTTGTTTATCTACCAAAAAGGGCTAAAAACCACCTTTAGTAAATATTCTTAAAAAACTACATTTTAAAAACAAAATTTCGTTAGCAACAATGCCTATTTACTTCTTATTTAAATTAAATGTTCAAAATTTTACCCTTTTGTAAATTTATGTAAGTAATATGAATTCTGTTTTCTGAAATATCTGTTTGATGCTTAAAATTTATTTAAACCCCTTAATGCGGATCTGAAGTATTCAACCCAAAGGATTATGGCGCGAGTTATGGAAACAATCCCGCCGACTAATACAAGAATAGTGCTTACGTTGCACTCTGGACTAAAATTATAGAATAAAAAAAGATCAGATCATTGTTAGCTTTCTGTTAATAAAGGTTTCATTTAAATTTTTGTTTTTTAAAAAGTCTTTTTCGAAGTGCTCACACTTAATTCGCGCTTCATGTCAAAAGGTTAGTAAATATTTACCGCTAAAAACGAATATATTTTTTATCTTTCATAACATTGGTACTTGTATTATAAGTATATACAATTTTTCAAGATACATCGTAGCATTTTGAATTTAAAATGAAATAACTAGAACACTTTAAATTGCTAAAACACCAACAAATAAATCAAAAAAGAGATGTCAATGGTGATTGAAAGCCTTGGTTTCTTTGAACACTCCGTCGCGGTGAGCGGACAGTCCGTCGACCGCTGAGGACAGCAATTTTCGCCCGAGGTGGTTTGTTAAAAAATATAGAAAATGATACTTTATCTGTCTGTACGTGCTGTTTATGTACTATGAATGTAAACGAAAGGTACTAAAATGGTTGCAAATAAATTGTTTGCATTGTTATTATTGTTGAAAGAGGAAGAACAAGAGGAACTGGTAATTGCAGCCGTCAAAGTTTCCAATAAGCCAGTGAATTAGTTGTTTTTGTGTCGAGATACAGAAGGTGCCTTTAATATCACTGTGCAGCGGAGGCTTCTTGGAAATGAAACCAAATTTAGGGAGTATTTTAGACTTTCTACAGATATTTTTGAATTCGTGTTGAGTTTTATAAAGGACATAATTTCCAAGAAACCTAAAAATAAAGTCATGATGTCGTCTGTATGTGTGAATTTGTCATTCATTGTTTTAAAATTAATAACAATATACGAGTAGTCTCCGCACACGCTGACGATTCCGCTGATATCAAACTCAATATATATCAACCGACTCTTCGCGACAAAGCAGCGGCATGACGCCGTCCTGTTCAGCTAAGCGGATTCAAGAAAACCATTCTCATTTAAATACTCTGGTTGGATAAAATCGTCAAAACGCGACGGTTGACGGACTGTTAGCTCACCGCGACGAAGTGTTCAAAGAAACCAAGGCTGAACTCAGGCGGAGGTGAGCGATAAATGGAAAAATCGGAGCAATTCGGGTGGCGTCGTGTAAACAATGATTTTCAATTGGTAGGTTACTTGGGGTAAAATAGATAACATGCGCAGTGTGCAATGTTACATCTTCGGTCTCTTCAATCTAAGGAATATAGAGATCGGTACAGTAGTTGTTTTAAAACAAGATAATTCACCTCCTTTGCATTGGCCATTGGCGGTGGTATCAGGTGTGCATCCAGGTAGAGATGGTATTGTACGTACCATCACCATAAAAACAAGTAAGGGTTTCTTAGTCACACCAGGGGTAAAGGTTTGTTCTTTGCCCACCCAGTAATTTAAACGATAATGATTTTTTTATGTGTTCTGTTAGAATATTTTCAATTTATTATTTATGCTTTAGCATTTCCTGGCGGGTTAGGAAATTATATAATTGTAATTCGATTTTTTTTTTATCTTTGAGTTAACTATTAGGAGCTGAAAATCTTATTTAATTTTCTTTTCAGGATGAGGGGTATGTTCAGTAAAGTTCGTATATAATTTAAGACGTGGCAACGTCGCATTCTGTATTTAGCGTCTTCTTGGCATTCGGTACTACGCAGTTATGAATTAAGGCCGATCGGAATCAATCGAAGTAAAATTAGAAAAACCGGTATAAGTTTAGTAGTTAATGTAATTATAATTAATTGTGCACATTCTTTTCTTTCCCTAACCCTATCACTAAAGCACCCACCGACAGTTTCTTTAGGATACGACCATCACATCAATCGGTAAGTTTAATTTGTGGATTTATTTAGCCAATAGGGCAATAACTCAAAATATTAGTCTTATTGAGGAGTATGAAACAGACAACCAAAGTGCTTTCCAGAAATTTCTTCTGCCTAAACCCCTGAAAATTTAGACTATAAAAGAAAAAAAACTGATAACAGAATTTGGTCAAGAAGCTTCTGAACAATGCAATAATGAATGTTCTCGTAATTCTTATAATATTGTTAATGAAAGTGAACAAATAATTTATTTCAAAATACAAATATGTAGAACATAAGACATGTAATCAAAATTTATTTAACCTAATGCCTTCCTTTCACCCACTTAGAAATATTGAGCACATAATTACTTATTATTTCAGCTAACTCTATTTGTTTCTGTTGGCCTGGTCTTTTGTTATTCTCAGCCTATTCTTGTCGTGGACACAAGTATATTATGACACAGCACGTCATTGCAAAAATACATTATTAACAGCATGCTCCCACAGTGTCCTGAAAGACACCATTAGCCACAGTGCGGAACCATCATATGCTGCATCTC
The DNA here is from genome assembly GCA_927349885.1 of Psylliodes chrysocephalus. NCBI lineage: Eukaryota > Metazoa > Arthropoda > Insecta > Coleoptera > Chrysomelidae > Psylliodes > Psylliodes chrysocephalus. The sequence continues at coordinate 61,836,326 of OV651814.1, read as the reverse complement.
CTAGAAGTGAATGAAGCATGACTGTTTTGAAAATTGTTCTGAGCAATCATGAGTTAGGATATAGTCTAGAATATAGTTAGTCTTTGTCCATATGTATATCTGCAGCACCCTGGGGCAATTTTATCCAAGTTTTATTTGTTTTGATAATTTTATTCATAAGCTGCATCACAACTTTTGAAAGAGAATAATTGTGGACTCCCAAATCTTCTCCTACTTCAGATTGAAAAGTAGGTTTTGCTACATACCTCAAAAATATTTTTAGCTTATCAACTTTACATGTCGCGCTTCTGGGTGAATATAACCAGAAAAGATTAGAAGCCTGTATCTGCCTGACCAAGAACAGGCTACGCATTGTAAGAGGGACCTTTACTGGGCATTGCCGATTCAAAGCACTGAAAGTAGTGAGTGCATATTCTGTAATGAGGAGGATGAAACCTCTATTCACATTTTGATTAAATGTGCACTTCAGAATTAAAGGGCACTATATCAAATAGAAGAGGGAGATCTACCTAACGTGAAACCACTTCAAATCCTACACTTCCGTGAGAATATAGGATTGAGAGGGTCGTTATAGGCATCAAGATATTTCATTGCTGAAATAGCGATAGAAGGGGAAATAAAAAATATTTTAGCTTGCAGTGGATTGACATCACATTTCCAACATAATATACATATAGCACTGCTTCTTCTTTCAAAAAAATCTCTCAAAAAATGATTTAACATCTAGTCTATGTTTTCTTTTTTAAAGCTATATATGTCACAAGTTGTTCTTTTTAGTTTATAATATTTTTTTGCTCGCAGATTTACAAACTCAGTCATCATTTCTCTTTTGTCAAACTGAAACTGAATTTCCTCGAAACAGACTCCAAATAAATGTAATAGAAAGTCAGACTATTCATACAAATATTAAGTTTATACTAACTTTAAAGAGCATGACACTATAAACAGAAGGTATATTACGCAGATTGACACTATACGTCACGGTGACGTATTGTGGTGGAAGGCGCGGCTTTTAGAAATTTATTTATTTATTTATTTATTAAATTTGACGATTTAGCTGATCGAAAACAAAGCGCAAAAATAAATTTTAAGCAGCTTATGGCCAATTAGATAACCATATTCTTGTTGTTAGAATAACTTTAAAGTTCCCTGGCTACTCTGCAGTTTCTTGTTTCATCCCAGCTTTCTTAAATTTCACAAATGAGACAGATCCATTATGGAACTTTCTGTGCATAAATATGCTACTGGGCCAAAAGCATGGGAAGATGAGCCGTCTGCTGTAATAGATGAAGAACATTCTACCTTAGCAGCAATACATCAAAATGAAATTTGTATATCGGATGTAAACAAAGACGAAAAACTACTAGACTAATCCATTTATTTCTAATTAAGACCTTTTTTATTGCATTCATTTAGATTGAATTTATTAATACGCAGACAAAGCTATCGCATCGGCTGCCGCATAAGAAAGATCGAGGTAGCTGCTTATTTAAGTGGGAATGGTTTGTGAGAATATGTTCTCATGTGGAGCGATTACGCGTTTTATGAATAAATCATTATTTACGTCTACTACACTTGCTATACTGCTGTCACACTTTAAAATAAATTACGCTCTTTACTAATAAACACTACACACCTATAAAAGTTGCTACGAGAAAAAATATACTAAACTGGTAATAAAAGGTATTAAGAATGCAAGCCTGGCGAATGGACTTAGTATCCGTAGCAAAGGGAAACATAAATCTAATCACACACACGAGAATTCAAGTCTTATGTTTAGCCTTATGTTTAGTCAGTACCCAATTATTGCTATAAACAATCGTTGTAACAATACTTTCCCGTACTATCTCATAAATAATAATTTGACACCTACATGAATGACACCGTGAATGTTTGCAATTCGATTTTTGTAAACAAAATTAGTCTGCTAGTTTTCGTCGTTCGTGGAAGTAAATATGTTTGCTGCTTCAATATTGCTGACTCAGTAGCAAGTAGATTTTGTTTAAGGCTTTCTGATTATATTTGCCTATAATGAGAATCGCGTTTTGCATGTTTCAGTGCGATCTCTACAATAATTGCATTGGGTTTCAGGATGTATAATCTCTGACAACAGAGATTTGCATCTGCTCAGTATAAAGTTTGTAAGAAATATTCCTGTTTTGTTTCAAAGAGAATGGTTCACAAAATTCAGAAAATTGTTACTCTGATTTAGTGTAATTGTTTCTTAAATTATTGAGTTGGTTAAACAAGAAGATAGTTATTGATTTAAATAAAAAGTCACATGTACGTATACTGTTACTATTAAGAACTTTCTCTTATACCGATACTTGTAGTCTGGAGTTCGGTTTAGAAAATATCGATTATAGGCATTAAATTATAATGCCACATATTCATTAAGGAAAAGGCCTTAATAAACCACACTTTCCTGTTGCATGCATGTATGATAACGATCCTTTTACCCTATAAATATTGAAAAACCGAAATTATAGCGGAACATCATCAAGATCAAGTGCGATAAAATACTTCCACGTAAAATATTAAATACGAGATTTGAAAATGAGCATGAGATTTAGTCATTAAAGAGCATTTTAAGACATGAAAAATATGTAAGGAAAAAAATGTAGTTCTTTATATTAGTAAATTTTAATTTAATGTAATGTAGTGAGAAATGTTATTTTTAGAAGAATGGAGACATTTCAGGTTTACTAATTAAATGGCTCCACAAGGCAAAGATTATTTCAAACTAGGAGTGGGTAATGCATTTAAAAGTGTATTTATATAATATAATTTTGCAAAGTAGAAATCTATTTTAATCAAGAAGAAAAAACTAATTGATTAAAAAAAAGGAAATCCAAATTAAATTTTGCACATTAATTTAAAAAAAGTCAGTCTCCCATTATTTACATCAAAAATAACCTTTTCTAATAATGATGATATTTTACCCAATGTACCTGATTCTTTATGGATATGTTATGCTGTGCCTGATGATAATGTAACTACATCGAAGCCGATCGCTAATTAAATAACTCTTGAGAAATAAAGGACCAACCTTACTCTATACCTATAACTCACATATGGCTACCCTTATCTCTAAACTTTCTATTTCAATTTTCGGATTACCGTCCTTCCTGTTTATCAATAATTATATGAATATTAAAATAATTCCTGTTATTTGTATTTGATAGATGTATTGTTTTAATACAATATCAGTTTATATTACATGTTATGATAATCTCCTGTTAAACTCATTTTTACTAAAAGTGTGTAGTGTAACCAACTGTAATAAAGAGAGACAACTTAACTAATATCTCTCTCTCTCTCTTTTATAAAAGTATGATAAATAAAGTGGCGGCGTGATCGACTATGAAGTGACTAGGACACCACGAGTGACAGACTGAAAGATTAGTTATCTATTGGCTACTTACGTGTTATTGAGGGAGTGGTAAAGGTTAAAAGAAAACATCTATTGATTTATATCTAATCTTTATTGAAAATATTATAGATGACAGAATCAGAATGTAAAAATTTATAAGTATATAAAATATATTTATAAAGATTAAATATAGGTCTGGTTCGGTGCAATAAAAAAATAATTAGTTTATCATAGGGTAAATGAAACAGTCATTGGCCAGTTAAGGATACTTCTTGTCTTCATGCTATTCTCATTCAAGACCATTTAATACAACGTTCTTAAAAATGTTGTTTTGAATATGTTGGAATGTCAACTTTTCAGTTTGACCAAAATATTAGCCTTCTGAATTACACACATATATAAAAAAATACTATGAACAAAAAAATACACAAAAACTCAGTTATTGGCCACTAGAACACAGTGATTGTCACGTTAGATACACAGTTATTGGCCATATGGAAAATAAGTGTAAAGTTCTTTTTATAAAATATTTTATTAAATATGAGATCATTAGAACAAAAAAAAAATAATATTAAGGATCACTCGACACACAACTTTTACACTTAAAAGTTTTCGATTTTAATACGTCCTGGATTGTAACAAAGTCCTTTTGTGACTTTTTCATTTTTAAACATTTCTTCATCTGACTTTTGAAGTAAAATGTTGGATACTAATTTAATTTTTTTATCGGTTTATGGTTTGCCATCGAAAAATAAATTTCTTTTTATAGTTTTCACTTTAGTGGTGATATCATCAATAGAAATTAAATAATCTTCAGATTCAGTATTTGCATAAATATTCTCATTTTCAATATAGACATCCTCATGGTTTGAACAAAAATCATCATTTACAGATTTATTATTTGTATCAGATGTTAACAAGGTCTGATTCGATGAATGGAAGATGAATTTTAATGTCACTTCTTAGTTTTGTTGATATTATTTCGCAACGATTGTCTGGAGAAGTTTTCGAGTACAATGAAGGGAAATGAACTTTAACACCATTGTTTAATATCGTTAATGTTATTTCACCCCTAGCAACAAAGGATTCATTGTTAGTAGCATCAATAATATTGTAACACATCGTTCGCAACATCTCCAACGTTTTCTTTATTTGAGTTGTTAGCAAAATTCATCTTTTTTGCTGACTTTTTTTGGCTGTTTGCCATTAATTAGGTGTTTTTCTTTTATGTCTGTTTTCTGTTTTGTTTTGTTAAGTCTCTCTTCTTTTCTTTTTTGTTTAAGTTCGTCTTTTAATTTCTTTTTTTCGATCTTTTCTTCTTGATGTTTTCTCCAAACTGAAGAAGTCAATACAAAGGATACTTTTTCTGATTGTCTCTTTCCTTTTCTCTCTGGCATTTTGGGATAAATAAAATGTTTTTTTATGGCAGAAGAAGTAGAGGGTTCAAAGTCGAAGTGATGGTCTAATTGTTCCATATTTGTATTTTTGTCTAAATTTAAATTAAAATTTGTATCTTTCTTTATGTCTTCTGCTATTTTCACAATATTTATATTCTTGCTATCATCTAAAACGATTGGCAGAGTTTTTATAATAAAATTATCTTCAATTTCTTGCTCAACATCTTCAGAATACACATTTTTATCCAATTTTCTTGTTTACTATTGGTCTTCATAAATTCTTTATATATTTGGTAAAGTTTAAATAAGTTTTTGTCTTCATAAGTTTCTTCATTCATATTCTCAAATAATCGTAGCCTGTCTTCTACGATTATACTTTTGTATTTTGAAAATGTAATAGTTATGCCGTCTTCACATTTCTGTTTTTTTTTAATATTTTTACCTAGACATTTTGAGTAATCTATAGCCGAGGCATTCCAAGGAATTATACCACAACTGTGAAATCGTTGTTTTATTACATCTGGTCTTAAATTTTCTAGAACACCTTTTAAGATTGCAGCAAACGTTTCCTTTGTGACAGTACTTCTTGGATTTTCTCTATGAAACTTTGACACACTCTTCGCCCAAAAAGTCTTTAATGGCTTGAATGTCGAAACATCGGCAGGCTGTAAGATTTTAGTAGAATTTGGATAAATCGCCATTAATATTATATTTAATTTTTTTTTCTTAAATTACCCGTTTCATATGTATTATGGGTTTTATGCCCATCTACAAATAATATTATTGGAAACTGGACACCCCTTTCTACCAAATCTTTATAAAAGACGTTGCCAATATACTCATAAAATGTTGCTTCTTTCATCCACCCTGTATCACTCGTACCTATTCCCCACTTTATAGGGACATAATTAACAATATTTGCAGGAAGCCTTTTATAAGGATATATTATCATTGGTGGGCTTATATCACCGACGGCCGAGAAACTAAACATAACTGTTAAATTGGTTTTTGAACCATGTTCAGTTTGGTAAATATTTTTTGATCTGTTCTAATATCTGTCTCTAAAACATTACTGCTTGCCGTCGTTATAGCCTCTGGAGTTCTTAGGGTTATAGAAGGATGGCGCTTTAAAAATGCTTTGAACCTTCCTTTTCCAGGTTTATTTTCCCTGAACAGATTATTTCGTAGATTTTCATCTAAAAATGATTTCACTGAAGCTTGAACATTTTCGATTCGAAGTGAAAATCCTTTTCGTTGACATTCTAGGATCCAATTGGTTAAAAATATTTCCTCTTGGTTACTTAATATAAGATCTGGTCCATGAGTAACTTTTTCTTTAAATTTCTCACTTGTACGAAACTGCAAGGTTGCTCTAGGAACTTTAAATTCTGCAGCCGCTTTTCTTTGACTAACGCCATTTTTAATTGCATCCAAAGCTTTCTGGACATCCTGTTCCGCATAACTCTTAAAATATTTTTCATCTTTATTGACTTTTGGCATTTCTACAAAAAACAGTCTAATTGACTTTTGCTTGCAAAATTTAAACGAAATCTAAAATATTAGTTTTTATTGGAATAGAAAAAATTATATTTTAATGTATGGTGTAATTTTATTTACGACAAAACAGTTTAAAAAATTGACGCCTACCTCTACAAAACTATGAACCAAATAAGTAGCCAACTATAACACGTTACAAGTCATTGTTTAGTGAATTGACTAACTCAACCAATCTATAAAAACTACGAGAGGCGGGTCATAACGTTATTACTGCGCCGTAAAACGTTTCATATTTTATAAATAAATTTCAATAGAAAATGTTGTTTTTTAACCAAAAAGTATAATCCGATTAGTTACAATTATTGGCCACCCGGCCAATCAATATTTCACGTGCTCATCTACGCTACAGTAGTTGGCCACTCAAAAAAAAACCGGGAAAAATGTAAACATTACACAATATTAAGTAAAAATACGATAGTTTACCAATAAATTACCAATAATATACCAAAACTTTTAAATAAAAATAAAACCTACAATAAATATAACTTAATACAATGCAGCACCTTCTTAAGAAAAACTGTAATTTTCGTATATATTTAACTGCTGGGAAAGCACAACTTTATCTTTCAAAATAAAGCCAAATACTAAAATGTGGCGGGTACAAGCACGGTTGATGATGTAACAAGATGTTGCCGGATTTTAATGAATAATTTATAATTTAGATAAATTTAACCGGAACCTTAATAAAAATTTATAAAGCTCAAGTGGCCAATAACTATCATCTGGCCAACAACTATCTCGTTTACCCTATGAGGGAAAAGAACCAGCAAGAAAACCCCAAAGTTATAATAAATACAATAAAACCAACCAAACGTCAATTTGGATACAAATGACAAATTAAGTATATATATATAAAAAAAAAACACATTTAATTACTTGATGTTTTAGTTAAGGACAGAAAAATATGTGAAATAATATTCAATTTGAGAAAATATATGAAATAATATTCGATACATTATATAAAAAAAAAAAACAATATCTAATACTGCAAGGCAAAAATAAAATAAATATTTTAAGAACAATAACTCATCAGAAAACAAACATTGAGCATTACTAGGTTCAAACACACTCGATGCAAAACTGAAGAAGGGTTAATGGGGACAAGGTAATGGGGAAGCTCTACAGCTTTACTACCCACCTAAAGTTGAATATTCTGGTGACAAAATAGGGTAAGTTACCGAGACACCTATCCCGATGTTGTCCCAGCCACGGGCGAAAATGTTAGTATCAATCAACAAGGCATTTCATACTTTTAACTTAGATCTGCCAATGATGTGAATATCTGATGTTAGGAAAACATATAATTTACTAATAAAATATTACTTTTCCCTTGCCAAACTTTAAAAATGACTAAAAAAAAATAATCTCAATGTCAAATAAAAATTATAGCAAATTTTCCTTGGTATAACTACAAAATATCAATAAACTTCAAAAATATTTAAATTAAAATATTAAAAGGATGCTATTTTTCACTGATTTAGATAGTAAAGTAAGTAATAAAATCAAATAAACTCGTTATTGGAATGCAAGCAATTTTTTTATGACAGATACAAAAAATGCTGTCAAGAAAAAGCATGAAATTACTTATAACAGTGAAATTCAAATCTAAATAGTGAACCATCAACTAGTTAAATAATATAAAAGTAATTGAAACATAATAATTGATTTAAAAAGGCACTTACATTTTTATCACAAATAAAACTAACAAAACCTACACCTTTTTAACAATCACGACATTCCATTCTCTCCACGTTCAATCACTGACATTCAATAAATAATTCCAGTTCCTATGCGATGATTCCCTGCTTCTATTCCAGCGCATCCACGACTTTGGTTCCTGGAATTTACCGCGGTCAATAGCGATAGAATAGGTGGACGCTTTATATTGCCATTCAACGGGGACGGAATTAAATACGATCCCTTTCAAGTGCAATAGACGATTAAATGGCTGCTAAACTACATTAAAAAAATGTTTTTAATCTACAGGTTTCTATATTATTCGCTATAAAACTTATAGCTAAATTACTGTCATGAATTCCTAATCCGACCCTCTATACACACGCAATCAACTCGTGATCGAAGCAACGCTGACGTGTGGAAACAGTAGGACCGCGTCTCAAATGTACCAGAATACGACGAAATGTCTGCCGCTATTGCACTGGAAGCGACTGGAATGGCGGAGAGTGCCGCTTATTCATAAAAAGGAATGTTCGAGACGACCGTCGAGAGTCTCTAGCATTTTCCAGTAGCGGAGTTGGACTAATATAAATAGCCGACGTATCAGCGCCGAGTTTAGTTTAATGAAGAACATTGTATTGAAACATTTTTTGTGCAAGATAATAGTGGTTTTTGAAAAAAAAACTACAAATCTCAAAATAGAGATAACTGATGGCGCCCTCTGGAGTATTACCAAAGGCAATAGCGTATGGAGCTACAATCTCAAAAATAATTGAATTTTTCCTTTATGTTAAGCGTTTATTGTTTTCATTAGATACCTAATACAAAGCTTACAAAACTGGAGCTCAGTCAGAAAGACACAGCAGTTATCCTCACTTGAACATAAAAAAGTTCCGCCCACAGAAGGCCACAGTGACCCCCAAGCAATTCAAAATAGACGTCTCGTATTAAACGCCGGGAATGGAAATCTACAAGAGTTAGCTAAAGGACAGGCAGTGGTAGAAAAATAAAAAGGCAAGTAAATAATAATTTGTGTGTTGTAAGAATATGAATAAATGCAAGTATGATAAACTTAAAGTTATAAATAAGTCAAAGTGAAGAATTGTAGGTATTAGAATTAAATCAGAGTAAACTGTGTGAAAAAAAAAAGAATACACAAATAAAAGAAAAGATATATGATGTTTAATGAGTTATAAAACGAAGTGTACGAGTACAGACACATGTGTGATGCTTATGGTTATTTTTCTTAAATTATTGTGAGGAGAGAAGTTAGGAAGAAAACTGCATGAAACAGTTGATAAGCTATCTCACCCTGAAATAGAAAAGTAAAGATATATGAAGAATCTGTATAAAAAGATGCACAAGTTGATTTTTTTTGTATGTATGAAATAAATAGGATGCAATAAATCCTAAAGAAATAAGACGTACAAGGATTTATGAGATTAAGACTGTCTATAGGTAAAACAACAGAGAGTTCATATGTGAGGCCTCAGTAAAAAATTGTAGAAATATAATCCAATATCTGTCGTGGTATTAGACAAAGAATTAGTTGTTTTTTCTTTAAACAAAAATCATAGGGCATAGTTCATTAATATATAAATAAATGAAGAGAGAATATGATAGTAACAGATATTTAAAAGAGTATAAGGGTTAAAATACCTACAAGAGATTCATGTGAGAAACAAATTGAGTGAATTTTGTGAACTTATCTTACCTAAATGCAAACAGGATAAATTATCAGAAAAGAATATTAACTGTTTTTTTTTTTTAATTTGTAATGAAAAGTTTTGTTTACGAGTCAAATCAGTATTAATTTATCAAAAAGGTCAACATTTTCAATATATTGTTTTCATATTGTAAGAGGTTTTCTCGCTACATAGAAAACTGTCCCTTACTAATGGCGCTGATTACGGGCGGCTCTCAGCCGCCAGATTATTTATTGTGTTTTACTCCACAAACTTTCGAAGCGGCGTCGAAAGTACTCGGGTAGCTACAGATGAAAAATTCCAGGGGTCAAAGATTACGTAGACTCAGGTAATCGGTTGCCACAAGTGACGGGCTTTAATCATGGCTTGCACTTATAAAGAATATTTCACTAGCTGAAAATTAAGGAGGTATTAGAACTTCTTTAGTAATACGGCCAGATAACAATGACACATATATTGTGAATAACTATTTACAAATAAAAAATAAAAAATATTTATATATATTTTTCAACGCCCACCCTCGTTGCGATGATAGTCAATTAAACTCTAAACAAAGAAAAACAAAAAAACGGACGGAATTGAATCCCGCTCAATGAGACGTCAAAATTGATTTAAAATAAAATGAGTGTTTCGGTCGTAGGAAAAATTAACTTGACTACTTAGTCGGTAATTAAACTAAAACATAATTTCCCATTTCGGCAAGGGAAATTTTTAAGAGCGGTCACAGCAAAAATTAACAATTTAACTGTCGCAGCGGGAATTAAACTGAAGTATACTTTACTATTTCGGCAAGGAAAAATTATCTATACGGTCGCAGAGAGTGCGAGGAGATAGGATCGTGACAGAACTACTTGTACTAAATATTCGGGAAGGGAAGAAAAAAAGAAATTTTTACCCGGTGTAGCCTATTATCCCAGAATGAGCGAATCGTCATCACGAGCCTGCTCAGACAAGGTAATGAAGCTATTTAAGATTTCTTAAATTTGCAATTCGCACGAAAAAATAAAGAATACAAGGGGAAAAAGAAAAACAACGCAAATAGTACCTAATCTAAGAATGAGCTAATCGTCATAACGAGCCCGCTTAGACAGGGACAGGATGCTATTTAAGGTTATTTAAATTGGCGGTGAAAGAGAAAACAAAACTATTAACAGAGAAAAAAAATACTAACGCGGGTAGTACCTAATCCAAAAATGAGCTGATCGTCATCACGAGTCCGCTCAGACAGGGACAGGCTGCTATTTAAGATTATTTAAGTTTGTGGTAAAAGAGAAAACCAAACTATTATAGAGGGAAGACGTTTACTCGAAAACTCCGTTAGTTAATATTTCCAGCTTATTTATAACGCGGCACTTACTAAACAAAAGTATTAATTGATGAAATCAAATTTAATTCCCGATTTAACCTACCAAAAAGAAAAGTTTAATTTCTTAGGTCAGACTAACTACCAAACGTCTAAATCAACGGTGTTACAATTTTAAGGAAGTAAATCGTAACATTTATAATTTAAATCAAATTCATTCCACATTAAAAAACAATATTCTATTTTTAAAGAAATAACTGCTAATATTTATTAATTAAATCAAATTAAATTACCGGTCTGAGACTAACAAAAAGAAAAGTTACATTCATTAAACCTTTTTCACAACCATATCTTTAAAAACGGTATTCTCTTTGTAAAGAACTAAATTCTATTATTTATTAATGAAATCCTACTATATCTTTTAACTTAACAATGAACTAAAATGTTCCTGTTTCCAAAAGATAAATCGGTTTTTAAATTAAACTAAACGCGGCCTAAATATAAAACGTTTCTTCTATAAAAAACTGTAACAAGGTTTTTTACCTATCGGATTAATAAACACCATACGAAAAATTTATCAACGGCGGACATAATTTAAATGCGGACATAACTTAAATGCGGCTTTTACTTTTAACTGGCTGAAATCGAGTGCCTCTCCAAATCCTTTTAATTCGCGACGAAAGCGAGAGAAATTCCCACCAACGACCAGTACTACCCCGCATCGATATTTCGATCGGCGGTGCGCAACTGTTTTAGCCTAGGACAAGAGTTCGAGGGCGTTTATTATTTACTAAAAATGATAAATTAAACTAAAGTGATCAAGGAAAAATTAACTTCGTTACAATATTTATCACCATAGGTATTTAATTTCACATTAAGCAGTTGCCGTGGAATAATGTAATTAGATAACAAAAACATTCTTATCACACTACATTTTTTTTTAAAGGAATAAATGATCTAAACATAGTAGAGTGTTGAAAATTATTTTCTATCTTTGCTCTTTTACTTTGGATATAACTCAGTTTCTGTTGCAATATTAGCCAAAGAAGTAGTTATTTTCCTTAGGAAAACGGTTGTATGTGATACCGGCTTTGAGTTTTATTTTTATTTTCCATTTTATTTTACGTCTTGGTCACATTGTTGGAACTATTTTCTTATTTTAATTAAAATGCTTTTGGGGATATAATTATTTTCTTTAAAATACTATTTGTTTTCGTATTACGTTTTAAAATATAACAATGTTGGTACCCAGTATGTTTTAATGAACGATTTTGCTTGGCAAGTAACACAATGTTAATGTTACGAGTGTAATTTCATAGACACCCTCTATATTTAAATAGTGCTGGAACAACTTTTCTTTCAATTTATACAAAACGCTCATTAATAAATGGATCACAAGAGGAGAAGTGTCTTTCGCTCGTTGTTATCTACCCTATAAAGGGTTAATTTAATTTCGCTTTCAATTTCCTTGTCTCAAGAGATGAAATTGTAGAAGAATTACAAAACAAGAAAACCGTTTAATGAAATAATTTAATAATTCGGTTCCGGCGAAGGCAGCAACTATTGAGAAAACAGAGCAATTAAAGGATACATTGAGCAGGCAGGCAGGACTCTCCGACAATAATATCCTGGAAACCGAATAAGACCACCTTTTTCTGCAGTTCCCCGTTGGTAGAGTCGCCGTTTTGTGATTTTCTGCTGAATCATTTTATTCGTTAATTGCGCGATCGTTGCAAACGCAATTATCTCGAGTCGGGCTTTTATTTACTGAATAAATACAGTGAAAATCGGTGAAAATGGGTGACGAGCATGAGCAACAGTTTCCCTTCGTCCTTTTATGTTGTTTCAATTTAAATGGCCTTTGGAAATTGTTGTTGTGTCGCTCGAATAATGTTTGCAAAATAATTTAGCTCTGGATTCGAGGATCCGGCTAAGCAGGAAGCTGGAAATGCTTTATAATCATTTTGATTCGAATAAGCTGACGTTGCACAATTCATGAATTGTGTAATAGCTAATATAATTGAATAATAGTTATTAACGATGTTTTTTTTTCCTGGCAACAGAACGGAACGTGATTAAATTGCTAAACGGCTTCCAGTATAAATGCACATTTTGTGTAAAACAAAAATATATTTATCAGCAATTGTTTTTTCTACAAAGTCGTACTAAAAAGTTTTTTTGTTCTATAAGCGGATTAAAATATTCATATTGTGATATTAGGTAATTAAAATGTTTAGAATAATTAAAAATTAATAAACCTATAAACAAACAATAATTTTCATTTGGCCTTAATTAAGTAGGGCTCAAAGTTATTTAAATCTAAATTACAAAGTTTATTTATATCGTAACTGAAAATTTCAAATAACCTTAATTGAAGAAAATATAGAGTTCGATAAAAAATGTAATGTAGATGTTAAAAATCTTTAGTTACGTACAGTTACAATTTTCAAATAAAGAAATTGAAACTTGAAGTTTTGATCAACTTTGCGTTTTATTTATCTGTATGTTAGCAGGTAAACAAATTTTGTGTGATTACTCATTGTAAGAGTGAGGGGTGCGGGAAGTGATGGTGGTAGTAGTGAACCGTCGACTGCACTATCCCAGGCAGAACGAAATGATGGGTCGCCTTGAGTGCTATAGTGAAATCAAGCTGTTAGTTGATGCTCATGCATTGTTCTATTTGACTTAATTATTGGAAATGGTTATTATCAGAGGTGGGATTCGCTCACTAAAAGTACCACGGAAGTGCCTAGGGGTTGACTGTTCCTTGGAGTATTTTCAAGATTATTGATTTGTTACATTTGTCACATTTATCAGTTGTTTGTCTTAGATTATTATTGGCCATATTGGCGACTGTCCTTTTTTTGTGTTCATTCGTTAAATTTGTCAGTGGCCTAATAATTGTTTGCCTTCATCCTGTAGGGGTAAATAATTGTATGTAGCCGATAGAAATGGTCTTTTCATGTTTTGAAAAAAAAGCCACCAGGGAGCTTATTGTCTTAAAAAGTAACTTACCAACCATATTTCTTCATTAAAAGGAATTTATGTTGTCTCTATCAATGACCTGCTGAGAGAAGCTTAGAAAAACAAAACGCAGAGAAACTTAAAAATTTATTATTAAATTTGTTTAAGTTTGGGAATAATTATTCAACAATACATACCACTTAGTTAAAAATTAAACTATCTAGTAACCAAGTCATTAAATTATAGTAGGGGCGCTACTGAGAAAATTTGTCAGGATGGACGAGCGCTCTTTGCAAATTACGATTAACTGTTAATTCTACCATTCGGAAAGTTAGGTACGGGTCAGGTTAATGTTGTTTTCATAATACCAGAAAGTCAAGTACAGGCCAGGTTAATCCCTGAAGAGTACCTCTGCACTTCTCTACTGTTTTTATTTAGTAACAAAGTTAAGTAAGTTAAGTACAGGTCAATTAAATATCTGAGGAGTACCTCTGAACTTCCATTTAAATCTTCTGCTTTTGTGAGTAAAAAAAAAGTTAAGTAGAGGTCAGTTAAATATTTGAGAAGGAGTACCTCTAAACTTTAATTTAAAGTTTTTTTTTTGTGATTAAAGAAATTAAGTATAGGTCAGCCAAATATCTGAGGAGTACCTCTGAGCTTATTGCTTTTATCTTGTCTGTTTAGCACAAATTTAGTGAAATCTTTTGAAATATTAAATATAGTATAATTGTTATCATCATGCAAGCTTTATATTTTATAAATGTGGCCTGGTTAATGGTATGAGAAATCCGAGGATTCACAATCACAGAAAAAATCGGTAAATTGTACTGTACTGGATGAATGGTGTTAGCAAGTAATTCTTTTATTTTTGGTTTTTCCTTTATGTTTTGTTGCCTAAATGATATATTAACTGCCCAAGACCTACTAGATGACTTGCTTTTTAACATCGCGATGGCAGGTGGTAAGCATTTCGTGACTAGTAGTGAAAAATGCTGGACGGATATTGTTGAAATCCGAGGAGCATAGCTTTTATTTTAGATGATGTAAAATTGAAAAATGCTGGATGGATATTGTTGAAATCCGAGGAAAATAGCTTTTGTTTTAAATAATTTAAAATTGAAAAATGCTGGACGGATATTGTTGAAATCCGAGGAGCATAGCTTTTCTTTTAAATGATTTGAAATTGAAAAATGCTGGACATATATTTTTGAAATCCGAGGAGCATAGTGTTTATTTTAAATGATTTCAAAAAATATATTATTTAAAAAATGTCGGACGGATATTGTTGATATCCAAAGAGCAGATTGTGTTTTAAATTATTTTAAAATCTTGAATAAATTATAAGACATGGGGTGTTGTGTCACTTATTTAAAAATGCAAGGTTTTGCCTCGTCTCAGAATGTGACGAGAGGATGAGCAGAAAACTTTTTCGAAATAATTGACGTGGATAGAATTTGGCGGCTGATCATGTAATTTTGTTATTTTTATTTCAAATGTGTTTTCTTTTTGTTTAATATTTTTATAATTTAAAATAATACAAATTAATAAGCAGTCGTTACAAAAAAAAGAGAATATTTCGAGAGCGAAATATAGATCAGTATGGCCGTGTTTGCAGGTAAACAAATTTTATGTAATTACTCATTGTAGTATAATTTAAAGAACATTGGCATTATAAATAGTGGGGGTGCGGGAAGTGATGGCGGTAGTAACGAATCATCGACTGCACTCTCCCAGGCAAAACGAAATGATGGGTCGCGTTGAGTGCTATAGTGAAATAAAGCTGTTAGTTGATGCTCACGTATTGTTCTATTTGACTTAATTATTGAAAATTGTTATTATATACATTGGTGTCAGTTATTTAAATTATGTTTTTCAGATAGTTTTAACTGTACCTTAAAAATCTGTAAATTACATGTACTCTCCAAGTTTTATAGATATTAACTAAATGCATACTTACGACCTTGGCAAGTTCTTACAAGTAAGGTATTCCTGATTTATAGGTAAAGCTCAACTGTGATTTGCAGTTATATGTTACTGACAACTTTGTAGTTTACACGTAATATTTCTCTGATTTTTATATTCCCGTATGTGTAACTTACATTTATTATGTTTTTCAACATTATTGAAATTTACAAAAAATATAAATGAATCAGATGTTTATTATCTACAGATTACATTTAAATTTAAATTCTCACAAGGTGTCGAATGACCTAATATCTGTACGGACGCCCTGTAAATGTATTACGAAAATTGTTAATGTTTTAAAACTTTTAAAGTCATTTTGTTGTACAACGGTTTTAATTAATAAGAAGAATACCTGATGAGCGAATCAGAGATATACTGAAACAATTTAAAATGGTAGAGTTGAGACCCATAATCGAAGGTAAGCCATGTCTTAACCAGTAGTGCTTTATTAATTATGTAGTTACTAGTTTCGGTAGACGTCTATGGCAAAATTACACCATTGTGTAGTTTTAACCATTTTGAATTTCATTTTTAAACCTAAATGTGCTTTCTCTTTTTCTCTCTCTCTCTCTCTCTCTGCGTGTATGGGAGGGTGAGTATGGTGGTAGAAAAACTGATGAAAACTACAAATTCATGTTTTTTACTTGTTTTGTGTTCAACTACCTTGGGCATGAGTGTTTTCTGTGTGCATAAGAATTTGTCTAAATGTTATATGTACAAAATACAATGAAGTTTTGTTTCTATATGTAGCTAAGTATGTTTTTTTTTCAGTGCCATAAAATCTAAAAAAGAACTGTATTAGTACTTGTATTAATAATACATAATTAAGACTTATTATTTTGATTTACTTATAATGAAAATTAATAATTTATTAATATACCTTAATCTATTTCCTTTTAATTAAATGAATCAAATCAAATTACCAGTTGGGTGCAACATGTAAAAAAAAAATCAATTTTATGTTTTAATTAATTTTAAAATAAATTATTTCTTAAATTTAGTAACTAAATTAAGGGCGTGATATATAAACCAAAGTGAAAAAGGTAAAGATTAATAGAATATGTTATAAGAGTTCAAAAAATTCACGTTTAGTTATCTCAAAACTCACTTTATTTTGCAACGCCCTAGTTGCGCCCAATGCTTCATATATCTCGTAGGTTTAAATTCTTGTACATATATGTAATTAGTATATATGTAGATACATATTTTAGTACCGTTCAATAAATTGTTTTTTCTTTTATCCAAGTTTATTCTTTACACAGATGTACATCAAATTAAAAAAAAAGACCAGAAATTTCAATTTAGTTTCATCAGTAAAATGCGATTTTTTCTATATTTTTTATATACTGTATGGTTCAAATGAAAGGAATAATGAAAGTAATTGGTTTTTCGAAAAAATGCTCGGACAGGTCAATTTGTTTTACTAAAAGCGCAATTTTTTAAAAATAATTCAAGTTTCCACCACTTTCCATTTTTGGACAGTGACGTCATTGGCAATTTTTTTAAATAGTAACCCCAATTTTTTTTCTTGATTTTGATAGATCTTGCAATTTCCTACTCGGAAACATAATATTTGAAATATCTTACATCACAATTTTTTTGAATAAAAGTCATTTAAAGATCAGACACATAAATTTCATTTTTAACTAAAGATAAATATTTGTAATTAAGTGCTTAATCTAACAAAATAATAATAATAATTAAAAAATATTCTACTAAATTAGGTGTTTAGAATGTCCTCCACCGACGTCTTGCCTTTTATTAGTACAATAAATATTATTATTATTATTATTATTCATTAAATACAACCAAATCTATATCAAGTGCTCAAATTGTTGATCTTCAGCTAAAATACAATGGGAAAGACGTCCAGCGATCTCTTCTTGGACGTTCTCCAAAATTTCCGGAGTAATGTTTGCAATCTCAATACGTATCCGTTCTTTGGGATCATTAATATTTTGTGGTCGATTTTGGTACGCTTTACTTTTCAAGTATCCCTATAAAAATAAATCAAGAGAAGTTAAATCGGGTGACCTAGGAGGCCATTCTATTGATCCTCTTCGACCTATCCACCGATTTGGGAAGATGTTGTCCAAGTAGTTTCTCACCAAGACAGCATAGTGTGGAGGCGTACCGTCTTGCTGCAGCCATGAATTATTTCTGTTTAGGAACAATCGGTTCAATTCGGGGATCAAGAAGTTTTGAAGAAATTCTAAATATCGTGGACCTGTTAAGGTTTCTTTGAAAAAGTATGACCCAATAGTCTTATTATCCATTATTCCTGCCCAAACAATAACTTTTTATGGGTATTGAGTATGATACTCTTGCAAGCAGTGTGGATTTTCGGTAGCCCAATACCGAGAAGTCTGACTATTGAAATCACCGTTTAGTAAAAATGTAGATTCATCGAAAAAAAGTATATTTTTTAAAAACATTGGATTTCTGTTGTTTCTGTCCATTATAGTTTTACAGAATTCAACTCGTTTATCAAAGTCATCTTTAATAAGTTCTTGTACTAAAGCTAATTTATAGGGATGTCACTTTTGCTTCTTTAACGTTCTTAGAACTGTTGAATTTCCCAAGTCATTATCTAAAGCTACTTGTCGTGAACTGGTATGGGATAATCTTCAAAGGCTAACAGAACATCCAGTTTGTTGTTATGGAAATTGGGTTTCTAATACCTTTAGTGATGTCTTTCACATGAACCGTTTCTCTGAATTTTTTCTCAATTTTGCTCACAGTGAATTGTGAAATTGGTTCTCGGTTTGGGTATTTATTATTAAACAACCAATTAATATTAAAACTTCAATTCTTTGCGTTTCAGTCAGCTTCATGTTGGTAAATACAAAACTTTTTGAGAACGTCCACCACTTGATAGAAAGCGAATTAAATTGAATGTCAAGGTAGCAAGTTTGATAAGGTAACTAGATTGATTTTAGAAAAAGTAAAAAGATTAGATTTAAAAATAATAAAGAAATAATATACAAAACTAAATTACTTAGACGTCGGTGGAGGACACCTAATATTTTTTAATTATTTTGCTGTGAAATTGTCATTAAATTCTTTTTTATTATTATTATTATTTTAGATTAGGCACTTAATTACAAATAATTATCTTTTATTCATTTACTGTGTTCTCAAAATAAAATAAAATTTATGCATCTGATCTTTAAATGACTTTTATTTAAAAAACTTCTTATGTAAGATATTTCAAATATTATGTTTCCGATTAGGAAATTGCAAGATCTATCAAATATCTATAAAATAAATTGGGGTTACTATTTAAAAAAATTGTCAATGACGTCAATGCCCAAAAATGGGAAGTAGAGGAAAATTTAATTTTATTTAAAAAATTGCGCTTTAAGTAAACAAAATTGACCTATCCGAGCATTTTTTCAAAAAATCAACTACTTCCGTTATAATGAATTTATTCCTTTTATTTGAAACATACTGTATATATTTTCTATTACAATTTATGGTGTCATCAGACGCAAAGACAATAAAATATTTAATAATCCAAGAACATAAAACATGAAAAAGTTTCTGTCTCAACAGAAATAGGTAAAAACTCTGGAAACCCTTAAGTTTTGTAATCGTCATTGTCGATTATCCTCATGAACTTTAAAGTAACTACTTATCATTATTTATCACCTCCTGAAATAGTACTATCTTGCTTTATTTATATTATGTAAGTGGAATAAAATAAATAAAGAATACCTATGCCTTACTGTGTGAAAGGGTAAATGCTGTAGTAGGGGTCAATTTAGAGCGATAGGGAGTATCTCCAAAGTACACGTTAAGGTATTCGTGATGTAGGATTGCACTAAATGCAGGTTATAAGTACATTTGTCTGTAAATCACAGATAAACTCAAAAGAAGATTACAAGTAAAGTACGCATAGCTTCTAGGTAACATTAACTGAAGTCCTTGCTTAAGAACAAGTGTAAAAGTCAGGTACAACAATTAAAGAACTTAAATGATAACATATAAATTACATATATTATATATGTAGGTTTCGAGTTTTAGGATGAAAG
This sequence comes from Psylliodes chrysocephalus, assembly GCA_927349885.1. Classification (NCBI taxonomy): domain Eukaryota; kingdom Metazoa; phylum Arthropoda; class Insecta; order Coleoptera; family Chrysomelidae; genus Psylliodes; species Psylliodes chrysocephalus. The sequence goes on along the minus strand of OV651814.1, from coordinate 61,816,350 downwards.
TTACAGTTAAATACATGTTAATTGCAGATTAAATTATTTTTTTACGCCCATGTCAGTAAACGTTAAAAATCGCACTATCAACATTCCTTGTAAATGACATTTAACAATAACATGCACGTAATGAGATCTCATAACATACACGTGCATTTTGATAAGAAAACTTAAATTTCTTGGTTTAATCAAATTGCAATCAAATTTTTGTCTATGTACGACTTTAGTTGGTCTATTTACATAAATTTAGTCATTTAAAAAACATAAAAACTTTTAGCGTTAGCGAGATACATTTTGGATTAAAAGAGTGATGCCCCTAATTGTCGGTAACCAAGCTATGGAAATAAACGTCATGCCATTTATATTGTTAATTTTTGTAACATAATATGATTGTATCCGAACATTTTCTCAACTGAACCTACGAATATGTTTGTTAGCAGTGAAAGATAAAATTATGAGCAGTTCACCGGAGATTTGTACCGTGATCTCTAGTTATTCTATGTACTTGTTTAATGTGTTTGAGCTCAATTGATTGGGCGTGGGTTAGGTTATTAAATAACTTGAATAACTTTGAAAAAGAAGTTGGGCACCACTATATTTAAAGCTTACTATACCTGACTCTAGATTAGTGATAAAAATATAGAAAATCACTAACCACTAACAAATAATATTTAAACCATGCTTTAGATAGTAGATATCAAATTCTAATTCACATAGTTTTACTAAGTTCAAATTTAAGATGATTTATTAAATACAACTTATCTTTTGGTAAAGGGAGGTAATATGAGGAATGTTTTATCGCATGGTTGATTTGTGACGTCATTCATTTTTATGACGTATATTTAACTATAGTTCTCATTAAATGATAGTTATACAGTTATTTCTACTATGTAGATATCCATTATTATCCAATGTTACTTTTTACACTTAATTAACACTAAATTTTTCTCTTAGAGAATTATAAACTAGTTACTTATCTAAGATGTTTCCATTGCGCTGTATATAGAAAAGCATTGGCGTAACGATTTATTTTACTGTTTTACACTAACATTAACTTTCACTGCACTAGTTTAAATGGCTTCTTTCTTTTGAGCCTTCTTTTGAGTGTAGTGTCCAGTAACTGCAGCGCTTCTTCATTGTCGTGGGAGTGCAGTCGTCCTTCGACGAGTTTGCGATTTGTTTATATAAATCAACAGTTTATTTATTATATACTGATATCTCGGATTTTCTTCCGAAGAAAGAATACATTTTTTGAACTTAAGAACAATTCGTTTACCATTTTTATGTACTTTTTCCAATTAAGGCGTACATCTAGGTTCATTACTAGGTATTTGGCCGAACTGTAATGCGGAATAATATCACTGTTTATTCTTATTTGTTTATTTTGCGAAGAGTAATATCAACATGCACTGATTTAGTTTGATTTATATTTATTTTATTTTTTCACGTTGTTGTTGACGAATATCGCTGGTGTACAATAAGTAAAGAACTGGTCCTAACACACTGTCCTGTGGGATACCTGCTTTAATTTATTTTATTTTGGAGTACCTCCTCTTGCTTGACTGTAAGCATTCTTCCCGATAAATATAGAATATATTAGTAAACTAAAAATATAAAATTTAATAAAACTAGTTTATATTAAAATAAAATTAAATGCACTTTTAATATTATTTACCACGTTTTTATAGCATTTTTAAACAAACTTATAGATTTGTTACTCAATTATTATATTATTTACGAGACAAACGGGCTATAATAACCATAATTGGTTAAGTGCAGAGATAACAGAGATATAACCATTCATTGATAAAATATAGTATTCGCGATGCCAAGAATAATTCGACAATCGATAGACTCTATTTGTAGAGATAAGGCGAGGGGACGAAAGGTGAGAAGTAATAGAAGGGATAAAGAGAAGAATTTTACGCAGATATCAATGAATAAATGTGTAAGCCGCTGTGCGCTTATAATAAACAACGTAAATATCCATGCCGGTGTTAGCCCTGTTGCCACTTCCAACCTAACATGACTAGGTTTTGGAAATTAATGAAAATTATTACATCAAATTTAGTGAAGTTACTTTTAATTTAATATAACTGCAATGTACAACTTTAAAAAATGCAATTTACACTCGATGTATCTTGACTTGGCCTCCGCCAATTGGACAATACTTGAACATTGTGACAATGTCAATACAACTGTTGATTTATTCTAAGATTAAACATGTTCCATAGAAATGTTCTACTTAAAAAAGTAACCAAACATCATTATCCTGCTTGGTTCAATGGTTATATCTAATATTGCCCTTATCCAAAAAAAGTCCAAGGCCTGGAAAAAATATCGAAATAGCCGTAATTATGTCAAATTTAAAAATTTCAGAGCATTAGTTAAAGAGCAAACAAAATTACATTACTAAAATTATACCGAATCAGACATCGCTTTCGACCCTTCCAAATTTTGGTCTTTCATAAAATCCAAAAAAAAACGAATTATCAGTTCTCCTAGATATAAATTTAAATGGTACGGACTATAATGGACCGCAAGAAGTCATCAATGGTTTTGCTGATTTCTTTTTAAAAAATGTTGTCTCCTGGACTACAAATTCCATTTCAAACTCATTAAAAAATAACAATGTATTATATATATAAAAAAAAAATTGAGAAAAAAAAAAGAGATTGTCGCAAAAAAATTAAAACCTAAGATGACCAATGGTCTTTCTTAGTAAAAGATTGTGCATATTTATTTTGTTAACCCTTATCTGTGATTTTTAATTTGATGCCTAAATCTAAATAGTTTTCTAGTCACTAGAAATTATCCAGAATTTGGCCCGTGTTTAAAAAGGAAATAAAAATGATATCGCTAACTATCGGCCGATAGCCACATTGTCTAACTTTGCTAAACTATTTGAAATTGTAATTCATGACTATTTATTAAATCATGTCAATCTACTTATTATCCCAGAACAACATGGTTTCATGACTGGACTATCAACAGTTTTAAATTTATTCTGCAAAACGCAATATATGTGTGATGTACTAGACAAGAGAAACGTCAGGTAGATGTAATCTAAACTGGCTTCTCTAAAGCCTTCGATATATTAAATCACAGATTACTATTAAATAAGCTTAATTCCATTGGGCTGAGCGATTCCCTAGTTGCTCTTTTATTCTTACCTCTCTGAAAGAACTCAATGTTTAAATGTTGAGACACAAATCTCACATCTTCCATCAAATATCAGGTGTACCACAAGGCTTCGTATTAGGGCCATTCCTGTTCATAATTTTTATAAACAATATTGCAAAAAAATTGAATGCCAAATACCTATATAGTAGGTATTTGGCAGATGACATGAAGTTATTCTGTTTATATAATGACCGACTGTTTGAATCTCCAGCAAAATATGCTATTATTATCCACATGGTGCAAAAATAATAATCTCCCACTTAACCTAACTAAGTGTAGTGTAATGTCATTCTGTCGTAAAGAGGCATCAATAATATTTAACTATTCTTTAGATAACGTTGTTCATGAAAGACCTGATTTTGTTAAGGGTATAGACATATATTTTAATCCAAAATTATTATTTGTGTTGTATATAGAAAAAAGAGTTACATCTGCGTTCCGTTCATTAGGCTTTATAATTCGCAACTGTAAATAATTTCATAGGATCAAAACACTTAACCTTTTATTTTTGGCGTTTGTCAGATCTCAGATGGAATATGCGTGTATTATCTGGAGCCCGAATTATAGTGTACATATATCCAGTCTCGAGCGAGTTCAACGAAGATTTTTTAAATCGGCAAGTTACATACTTGACAGTAATTATCCACCAAGAGGCTTCCCACAGGAACAGTTTTTTATACGTTTCAAAACTTGCAGCTTAGTCCGTCGTAGTTCTATGCACTCCGTAATATTTTTATACAAAATAGTAAATTTTATTTTTAAATGTGAAGTCATAAAAAGTCTTCTCAATTTCAGAACTCCCAGGATCACTTCTAGAACTTAGCCTATTTTACAGCTTACCATGCAAAACAAATGCTTCCAAATTTTCTTCACTTATGACGAACTCATCAATAATTATTTATCATTTAAATCACAGCTTAACATTTTTTTTTACCAGTGTTAGACAACTTAAAAACTTTTTTCTAGTTAAATAATATGTCCATAAATAATTATTAACGATAGTATATTAGCAATTGTTTTTTTCTTATTTTACTTTTTTCGTGATAAGTTATGTATTTTTCTTTGCCGGACATTCGTTCCTAAAGATCCATCTTTTTCCTTTTATGGTGTTTTTTTTTTCAGCGAGTGTTTAGGTGCAACTGATTGCCATTTTATTACCTACATTAATTAATTATATTGTAACATTTTAAAAGTCTAATTATAAAATGTTATTTTAAATGTGTGCCATCCGGTATAATTTAATTATCGCCAACACACAATATTCTAAAGAAAGGGAAATTTCTTGAAGTGGGAGTACCACTAACCAAACGATCTCAAATCAGATTTGTAAATTTCATTTCATTATTACCTTTTAATTTTATCGGTGGTGCATTTGGGCTGATAAAGTGCAAACGAATGGAATCAGCCATAAGCCATAAGCCACAACGCCATAAGCCATAACGACATAAGCCATAACAACATAAGCCATAACGTCATAAGCCGAACGTTATAAACCCGTAAAACCATTCTACCGCTGTAATCTGAACGTTGGTTCCCGAGGAGCAGAGATCTCTTGTGAAAAGTTGTTGTTGATTTGGAAAGGCGACAGCTACAATTTGAAGCTTCATAGAAGAAAGATTAACAGACAATAGCGTTGGTTTCAAAAACTACGTATGGTTATCTACAAGTGACTAGCAATAAAACAATTGGTAATTACTAGTGACTAGAATTATTTATGTACGAATCACAATTTTAATGATATCTGATAACTGTGAATAATTTGTTTTCGAAAAGGTTTTTTTTTTTTAAATAAAATCGTTGATTTTTATAAGTATATATTTTGAATCTTATTTTTTAATGGTCACAAAGAATTCTCTTTCATTCACTAAATTCTGTATAATTTTTATTAACTTCTTTTTATTGATAAAGCTAGAATTTATACTTCTCACTAGCTTTTAAAAATAAAAAAGAGAATTATTGGTGCCCAACATTTCCTAGAAAGATTACTACCCTTAAAATTGTCTATTTGAAAAGCCGAATTCACGACAGAGAAAAGGATGTGCTCATTTATTTTTTTTCATTTTTAAAGGTAAGTAACGTTTGATATTAAATTTCACTGAGCTAGTAAAAATCTCTATAAGTGTTTTGAAATTAACATTTATCAAAAAGGTAACAAATAATATTGCAAATTGTAGCCTAACGGGTCAATGGAATATTGCAATATATCGGGATTTTTAATTATATTGGGATCCTTCTCATTAATATGTCTAACCTCTTTATTATTTCTCTACAATAATTTATTCACTGAATAGTGCTATCATTACTTGCTGAAATGCTATTTCACTAAACAATTTTAATAATACCGAGTTACTAAGACTATACATAAAATTCTAAGAACACAAGAAGTTGTTTAAATGAACAGATTGCGAATTCACTTTACTCGATATTACAAAATTATTCCTCTATTTTCTAGAAGCATCTTCCATGTTTAAACATTACACGGAACCCTCGGAAACAATACACAAGGTAATTAATTGTTGAAATACTTAAAACATTCTTTAAATTTACATTTTGACAAAAACTCTTAGCGAAACAAGAGAACTTAATTTACTCTGTGGAATGGAAAAATTCTTGTGAATACTTCTTCTGAGGAGCTTTTTCTCTCGTTTTATGAAATAGGTGTGCGTTATGGAGGAGCTTCCATTGAGGGAATTCATTAAAATTAATGTTTTGTTAATTTTTCGATGAAGTTTTGTTTGTATAAAAAAGCGCTTTTGTAATTCGTTTAAGGAAACTGAGGCTGATAATTTGTGTTATTTCTGAATTTTTACTCCGATGAATTCTTTTACTTTTTGCCAGACGATAAATGAGAAATTGTATTCGGTCTGGTGAAACGTATATATATTTTTTTAATATTGAATAAAATAGGAAAATTATTGCAAACTCAGTCAAATACAAAAGTATTTTAATTTTTAATTAATTATATTTTTTTAACTTTGATCTTTATTGAAAGTAAAAAGAAACCTTTGAAAACCAGAAAAATTAATGAGATTTAGATGGAGATATTTCATTGGATAATGGGCATATTATTATGTTACTTGTAAATTAAAATATATTTAAATGTATATATTAAAATAGGTTAATATTTAGTGTCTCCAAAAATGTTCAAAAATATTTTTAAAAAATATTGATAATAACTAAAGAAAAAAGGGGGTGTGTGGCTCAGTGGTAGAGTCTCTGCCTGTGGATCTAAGGGTCCCAGGTTCGAATCCTACCGTTGGCCGGGATTTTTTTATTTAATCCAATTATTTAAAATTAAGTTTGATGCCTTAGTAGGATTCCCTGTTGGGTTCTAATTAACAATGCTGTTCCTAAAGTGGCGCTGGGAAACAATCACAAAGCCTATACACAACACGAAGCAAGATAACCTTAGCCAATGACACAATCATCGAGACGGTAATATATGGCGATTTTTTATAATTTGCATGTCATATCAACAGAAATTGAATTTCTATTAATACGGCACACATCAAATCCTATATCGAACCATGCAATTTAATTAAAAATCCACATGGTCTGGTCTGGGATTCGAAGCCCAGCAGTCTCTCACACATAAACTTGCTTATAAATGAATATAAGCGCGTTAGACCGCTACATCACCGACCCGATATTAAGGCGGGTACAGATCTGAGCACGAACGCGTATGAGGCAAGCCGAGGACGCGTGAGCATGCAGATGTGGACGGGGTTCCGAGACGCGGCCAATTGCCTCGTTGTGTGCTCCGTATGGCCTCGCCCCGATCGGTTTGTTGGCGGTACATCAAAGGGAGGCAATGCGCAGTACGTGCTCAGTCTGGACGGGGAATTTATATCATATAACATCGTACAGATTATTGGCGATTCTAATTAATTTTCGCGCCCCTGTCATTTGTCATCTATAAGTAGGATGTTTGTTTATTTACATGTTTTTGTTTTGGGCGGATTTTGTATTTGTGATTTTTTTAACTGTTTTTAGATAATATTCTCATTGTAATAGTGTTTTTGAGTTTCATTTCGTGTTAATTTAAGTTTAAGTCTCGTGCTTCCGTCATAAATATAAAATATATCATGTGTATTGTCACGAGGTCGTGTTTTTTGTACCAGTTTCGTTTTTGAAAGAAAATAACAAAATATAAGAAAATATATAATTTATTGATCTCAACCACACCTCATTTATTTTAACAATATTTTTAAATGTCTTGGTACACTTACCACATTTCTCAAGCTTAGAGCACGTCACAATCTTCCCCAAAAAGGCACAATGGAAAACTTTTTTTAATTTATAAGGATCTTTAATTATTACTTTTTTAATTTTAAAGGATTTTAAATTATATCAAAAAAGATGGCTTAGTGGACTTTTTCGCTGTCGAGTCTACAACTAACTTGTTTAATTTTCATATTTAATTTTTTGAATATTGCCGAACTGCAAAATTTTACGTAGTTTAGTCAAACTTAAATTATGTGGTTGATGACCTGATATTATTCTTATTAAGCAATATTATTTCCTTATTATTTCCTACGTATATTAGCAATTCGGCAGTATTTTGTAATCGGTTTTAAATTTGTTTAATTATCTATGTTATGACTTAATAAAAAATGCTGAATAAAAAATAAAATAAATTTGTTTAATTTACTTTAAAAAACACTAAGAAAAATTATTATTAATATTTTTTGGAATTTGTGACAGTATGACTTAATTTGTTGGAAATATTCACCTATTGGTTGCTACAAGAACATCTAGAAATATGTATTCACTAAACCCAGGACATGTTTTATTATGTGGTTTAAAGGACATTTCAGGTACCACACGTTTATTAATGATAAACTTATTTAAAAATCTTACTAGACTTATTCTTATATTATGAAGTGAATCATGCAGTACTTTGTATACATGTAAATGGTAATAAAACCGTCAAAAAATAAGATTACAGTTTGATTCTAAACAAAGTTTTGTAAAATTTCAATAGTGTGAATTTGTAGATATCCATTTATCGTAAAAAACAAAATTTTACGACTTGTACTTGGAAAATAATGAATACTTCAGTTTTGATTTTGACATTAACACCATATAGATTGCAATTTTCTGGGGACGTTTTCGCAGATTTTATTTTTAATATAAACACTATCACACGCTATAATAAATAAACAAATTTAAAGCTAAAAAGTAAGAAAAAACTCGAATTGTAATTGATTAAAATTAAAATGTAAACAATGAACACGAACGCCAATGTTGCCAAACGATGAACTGATTTTAAAACAAAATTAATAAATGAACTGAAATATAAAAAAAATCAATATAATAAATCGGTTTTATAAAAAAATCCTTAAATAAATATAGAGTATGATAACATATTACCATACATAAATTTTGATTCTTAAATAAAAGGTCTTATCGACGTCTTCAAGAGTTAAAATCCGACGACGTAGCGAAGTTTTGCTACTTCTGGCAACAGTGAACGATATCCTACTTATACGGACCTTCTACAAATTTCCTCCAGAGAGCGTATCACTTAGCTTGAATCGCGAATAGCGAGTTTTTAGGATTCATTTACCATGGAGTGGAACCAGGAAAATGTTTTGCTCCTCCTAGATTTAAATAATCAGCGTGATATCTTAAGAGAGCAAAACGCTAGTTCTATTACAACATTAAAAAAAGTATATCCTTGGCAGGAAATCGGCCATCGCATTCCATTCTCTACTTTTTTCTTTAATGTGTCGGATAAAATAATAAAACATGCACTCAACTCCGCAATGTCATCCTTCATTTTTGTTTTAATTTTACGAATGTTCTGGGTATACGGTTGCGTGTTCGCGAAATAACTGGATCAGTAGCGAAAAGCGCCTCGTGCTTTCACCATTTGTTTACAAAATGCGTCACACGAGGCATTCGGTTCGTCCTCGGCTTGCCTCATACGCGTACATGCTCAGATCTGGATCCGCCTTTATGCATATGTTTGTTAAGCCTAAAAGCCTACTTATACTCTAGTATTTTCCCTAATAAGGCTTAGTAGATATTTCTGATATTTTTGCCTGGAGTACTGTCGCATGTTTACCTTAGCTTAGTGAGATTCTTGTCTTTGCCTTGTAGTCCAGGATCCGTAAGTAGGGTCGACCTTCACCCATCTGTTTAATGGAAAAAACTTATTTTTTATTAAATAAAATATGTTTTTAAATATACTGCAAATAGGTTGCCTAAGAAAATACGGTCACGCCCATTTTTTACTTTCCTTTCTGTGTACAGATAAGAAAAGTATAAATATTATGATAAAAGTTGTTTATGATGTCATTATCTATTATTTTGTTCCTATACATGATTTTCCTAAAATGGACCTAATTAGAGATATTTGAGGAAAAGTGCAAATTTCGAATTTTAAAGACAACTCAAAAACGGACCAAGAGAAAAACACCAAATTTTAAATTTAAGCTTTAATCCATCCTACGCTGAGCTGATTAAAGTTTGGGCATAGTTAAAGCATCTGGGGAATACTTTATAAGGCGTCGTTTTTTTTACTTTAAGAAAAAAAAAATACTCTGGACCGTATTTTCTTAGGCAACCCATTTTCGGTATATTTATAATTTTTTTTATGTAATAAAAAGAAACTTTCATCCATTAAACAGATGGGTGAAGGTCGACCTTACTTCGGATCTTAGACTATTGGTACTATATATACCTTCTGCTGAACCTTCATGGGTTTTAAAGTCATCTGTATACCAGGTGAATTCTGCAATTTCTCCGATCCACGCTTCCCCGTTTGGTATACTTTATATTGTGTTTGAAAGCTATACTTTGAAGGCATTTCGTCTAAAGGCATTTCTATTATTTCTTCGTTCTCCAACTATCTAAATAGCTCGCTGTAGTCGCGTCTATGCAAATTTATGAGTGATGAACCTTTTTGTAGTCTGTATGTGACAGAGCAGTATTAAAATCAAACGAAATAATGTACATAAACATGTAAGTAATATTGTTTACTTTTTGGAACATTTATATTATAATAATTATTTTTATTTATTTTAGGTTTCTACCTCTGGCTCATCTACAAACCTAAGAGTAAAGGTAGCCCACAGCCCCTTTCCTGCTCTGCTAAATAGTTTATCTGGAACAGTTAGAAAATGACCTTTAATATTTAATTTGGTAGATTAACCTGTGTAACAATTTCGGATAAATGGAAATTTCTACGGAGCAAAAGTATCACTGATCCAGGTACATTGATTTTGTACGTTAGACATACACAGGAATCATGAAAGTAACAAAAATATATTTTAGAGCCACCATATGTCCACATCCTTTTTACAATATTAAGTCGACGGGCTAAGAAAAGCATAGCTAGACCATCGATTGCTATAGAAGCAGAAAGTAGGGAGATATGCAAGAGTTTTGAAAATATACACTGGCAATCTTACGTAAATACAATTAAAAAACTAGTGTAATCTATAAAAACGAGAATATTGGTGGAGGTGGTGACAGTAATACCCATAGGGGTATTTTCTTAAATAGAAAATATTCAGCAATTTCTTACTGTGTAACAACTGAAAGAAGACTCATTTAAAGATGAAAAATACATCTGTTTTAGTTAAAAATTTAACAACTGCTTATAACTAATTAAAAAAATAACCGTTACACAAATTTCACGTGTCTGTCTCAGATAAATAATAAGATAAAAACCAACTGTCTTTTGCAGCTTGACTGCAAGAGTATATTCCTCTGGTAATATCTTTTAGTTAGAGCTTTTTTAATCTCACATTTCTTTGTTTTTATTTTATAGCTTCTTACCATATTAAGAGCTAAAAAAATGGAAAATATATTATTAGATTGTTTAGCCTCTAAGATTTTTATTACATTACAAAAATAAAATGTTTGTTCATGCGCATTGGAGTGGCGAAAAGTATCATAATATTATGGTGAAATCATATGCACAGCTTTAGAAATAATTTAAAACCACTCACCTCTATTTCAAGATGCACTCACAATTATAACTTTACTTCAAAGAAGTTTCTTGAAAATATTTAAAATAAATTAACGTTTATTCTACATTCTTTGCCTTCATTTTAAATCTCAAATTACCAAGATGAGGCTACCAGTTTAACATTTTGTGATGCCCAACCTAATAGTAATTGCATCCATATGGGCGCGCCCTATGTTGGGCGTGTCGGATGTCTCTCTTGCACCGTATAGTAATCAAAGTATATGATACTACACCTTTATGACAGCTCCTTGGTGATCATGTAAACATTATATGTCAAATTTAAGGGAAGAAACAACGAATGTCTTACTATGTAAGCAATGGAGACATGTCACTTGAGTTTTCTAATTACATAATGTGTAATATTAACTTAAACAAAAAATTTTCTAATTTAGGGCGCCTGACAACCCTTTAGCTATCTATAAATTTACATACCTCATCTGTAACCTTCAAACTGGTGATGTGTAAATTTTCAGGCGGTGGTACGATCGTTTTTTGGCCGGTATTTTTTACAACTTAGAGTTGGCTGACATCTCCTTCGCAGGGGTTTTGAAGTAAATCCTTGCAGATGACCCTTCTTGATGGTTCTACCAAGCATTTCACAAAATTCTATCTGCTAGTATGATCGTACCACTTTGTAGCCGCTAAATATAAAGACCATTTTTGACGAATTTTACTATGGAATAGTATCCATAGTAGCTATTCAGTGGTATACGGACGGTTCCAAAACCATAGAAGGAACTGGAATGGGAGTATATGGGCCGATAACCAAGCACTCCAAAAGATTGGGAAAATACCAAAGCATCTTCCAGGTGGAAATTCACGCCATCGAGAAGTGTATCCAGTTTAACATCGAGAGAAACTATCATAGACAAGAGATTATCATCATGTCCGATAGTCAAGCAGCCATCAAAGCACTGAGCTCTTACAAAATCAGCTCGAAAATGGTCGGAGATGCCTAGAACAATTGAATGAGCTAGGCGAGAAAAATAGAGTTACTCTCACTTGGATCCCGGGACATAACGGGGTACAGAGTAATGAGATTGCAGATAGTCTTGCAAGGAAAAAGGCTCAAACATCCTTTGTAGGACCTGAGCCATTCTGCGGTATCAGCAGTAACATAATATTAGGTGAGATTAAAAAAGAATTGGGCATTAGAAGAACCGATTATTGGAACAATCTCTTAAGGCTGAGACAGGCCAAGATACTTCTGGGTGAATATGACCGGAAAAGATCTGAACCCTACATCTGCCTGAGCAAGAACAGATTACGTATTGTAACAGGGATCCTTGCAGGGCATTACCGACTAAAAGGACACCTAAGAAAACTGAGAGTAGTAGAGGATAATGAGTGCAGATTCTGTGAGATGGAGGATGAAACATCCATTCACATCCTAACTGAATGTGTAGCACTCGAAAATCCAAGGGCATTTTATAATTATAATAATGATAATAATAATAATACTCTCCCTAATTCACCCTCTTACGAATGAATTTTAACCCCAAAAGCTGAGCTTGTGCGGGGAAATAGACGGCTATTATCATTATTTGCCGTGGCGCTCCGGGGCAAGATTATTAATGGTGCCATTTGACTTACAGGTGAGGAAAACCCGGAAAAACTCACCATAGGAGGATATTAAATAGAAGAGGGAGATTTAAATAACTTAAAGCCTCTTCAAATCCTACACTTCCTAAGGAAATAGGATTGGAAGCATCGTTATAGAAATTGAGACACTTCCTCGGTGCATTAGCGACAGAAGGTGGCACAATAGATCTTTTAGGTCGCATTGTATTAACACCCCATTCCCAATATAGCATAACAGCCATAGTAGCATTTACTTTTAATTAATATTCCAAAATATATTTTATATATATAAATATAAAGGCGCATATTTCTTGCATATAATCCAGTCTACTTACAATTAAATGAAATGAGAAGACCTGAAATACATTGTAACTCGTATAATACTTATGTCTAGTAGGCATGCAAATATTATAATTTCAGATTAAGAAATATAAATTTACATTTGTATTCTAACAAAACTGAACAAATTATTATCATAAAATATTTCAATAAATAGATTGAGGCACAAGTACTAGTTCTTGTGTAATGCAGTGAAGCATGAAACATGCCGACAAACCGGCAGACTTGAATACGGTAACTTAATTTCAAGAAAAGGAAACGACATAATATTGTCAAATAGCTTTCGAAATGTTTCCCAAATAATTTTAATTTAATTACGAGCCAAGCACAGCTTTCGTCGACTCGAATTTGCAAACACGCTCCAGAATAAGTTGACGTCTCTTAAACGGATTGTGAATACACTTCAACTGATATTATTAAATTATCTTTCTATTTTCTAGAAGCGTCAAGCGTCTTTCAAATGTTATCCTAAGCTTCCAGAAACAATACAAGATGACTAATTATTGAAATACTTAAATCATTTAAATTTGCTTCTCAAGAAAAACTTTTGATATAAAACATTTTGATTTACTGGTGAAGGTTTATAATTGCTATTTTTTTTTTAACAAATATATTATACCCATATAATAAAGATAGATTTAGGGATTACATGAACGTCATTTAAATAATTTTATTTATTGATTTGTGCTGCCGTATCCTTCAGCAATAATAAAAAATTTATAACTTTCACCCTTTCAAGATTAACGGGACTATATATCCCAAATCAAATTTTATTTTGACAATTTAATTTGCATTTGTTCAATGGTCTGCATACCCTAACTCTTATTAATTTTACATTTTTTGTTTTATGTTCCGAACCTTGATTTCTGTTATTCTTTCGTTCTTCTCTTACTGCTCGTGTTTCATTTTTAAGGGTTTTTTTTTGGCTTTCTTTGTTTTTTGATACCCTTTAAGCCTTCCGTGGAAACAGTAATGTTATTTTTTGTTTTTTTAATAGCATTACTGATATAATCTTTGTGGGAAAGCCTTTTTCTTTTCCTTGAGCTGGTTGAAGGGCCATCAGTAGAACTGGTATCTTCAGAATTAAAAGATTCATCATCTGGGTTATACGCTTCTTCTGAACTCACATCATCTAATAAAATATCGTTTTTTAAAGTTACCCGATATGATTCTTTAAGTTGTATAGAACACTTATTGTGCAATTTTAATGTCTGAAAATCATTTGGAAAGTCTTCTTGCTGAGAGCAATTTAAATCTAAAAATAATATCATAAAGAAAAATAATTTTAATTATGTACTGCTAAATATTACTAACCACCACTGTAAGTTTCCTTAATAACGTGAGTTTCTGTTACAGAGAAAGGCAAAATATTTTCTTTGTTCGATTCTAGACATGAGCTACTTTGAACGCCAACTCTGAAAAAAATAAATATTTGCAATAAAAAAACCTATAAATTCTTCCTATAATCAAAAGTTTAAAAATGGGCTATGTTAGCTACCGTTGGAAGCTTCTAACTTTGTATTAGTATTTTGTTCAATGGTTTCTTGCTCATTTTCGGTTATACAACAACTTTCAGCAGTAACATGTATATGGGGATTTTCTTTTTTATCAGGAGATTTTATTTGACTTCCTAAAAATAGAGAAATTATATAAAACCATATCAACTCAAATATTTGACCCATCTTTCTGGCGCGTCACACTTTAAAATGAATTAATATTGTTAAAAATTTGACTGCTTGGAAATATGATCCCAATTATGTATATGTCGTAACCAGAATACAAAACTCGTCGTTTTATAAATTGCCTAGGCGTTTTATAAACAACGGCCAAATTGTCAAATTTTCGTATACATTTCATTATTTTGCTATCTGACTAGCCAGATTATAAAATGTCCAGGCATTTTATAAAACGACGGTCTACACGCGGCCAGATTGTCGAATGTTTAAGTTTATCCCTTTTTTGACATTCCGGTGGAAAAAGAGTTTCAGTCGTTTTATGTTTTGTAAAACACTGTCCATTTAACAAGTTATTTTCAAATTTTCTTTGGTTTTATTTATTTTAACTGCAGTATAATGGACGATAGTGAAGTAGGACTCGTAAGCATAGACAAGAAATATTATTATTCTCAATTAGATGATTTTTATGCCGGTAAGTAATAAAACCTAAAATCAAACTTTGAAGCAACAGTTATTGCTGTCCTTACTTTGGATTTCAAGTAAAATTTCTCATTTATTTAACAAAATATAATATGGTCGTGATCAATGTTGTAATCTACTTTTGTAAATTTTATACATTGTAAAAATACTAAGCGTTCTTAATTTAATTGCTCTATATTCCATATCAGTGCGTAATAGTTTTAATTTATGTTATTGACACACAAATAAGTTTCAAATAAAAATTATTTGGATTTAAAAATATTTGTGGATATACAGGGCGTTGCGTTTTTGCCAGGAAAATAAAAATGTATAATTTTTACTTTCCTATCTGTATACAGATATAAGGAAAGTATAGGAATCATGATTTTTTTCGACCTCGAGTTTTCAACGGATTTTTACGTTTTGAGGTCCCCTGAATCCGTTTTGACTATTTTCGCGATGATGTCTGTGTGTGTGTGTGTGTGTGTGTGTGTGTGTGTGTGTGTGTGTGTGTGTGTGTGTGTGTGTGTGTGTCTGTGTGTGTGTGTCTGTGTGTGTGTGTGTGTGTGTGTGTCTGTAGGTCGCATAACTCATGAACCGATACACAGAAAAACACCAAATTTTAAACTTAAGCTTTATTCTAGCGTCTAATGAACTGATTAGATTTTGGGCAGAGTCGGAGCATCAGGGGGGGTACTTTATAGGTGGTCATTTTTATATTTTATGGAAT
Organism: Psylliodes chrysocephalus; assembly: GCA_927349885.1. Lineage (NCBI taxonomy): Eukaryota > Metazoa > Arthropoda > Insecta > Coleoptera > Chrysomelidae > Psylliodes > Psylliodes chrysocephalus. The sequence continues at coordinate 61,800,410 of OV651814.1, read as the reverse complement.
ATATCTGTTATTTACGTTTGGAGAAGAAAATTTTTCAAATAAAAGTTACTTCTTATATAATTATCTATAATTTTTATTATATACAAAATTTTCCTAAAATGGTCCGTATTCGAGAAATTTGACAAAATGTAAAAAAAAAATTTTTTTATAAAAATTGTTCAAATAAAAGTTGTTTGTAATATAATTCTCTATAATTTTTATTCTATCTATAATTTCTCTAAAATGGACCGTATTCGAGATATTTGAGAAAATGTGTAAATTTCGAATTTTGAAGAAAACTCAGAAACGGATGAAGAAAAAAATATTAAATTTTAAACTTAAATGTTTATTTCGGCCTGACGTGAAATGATTAGATTTTGGACAAAGTCGGAACATCTGGGGGGGTACTTTATGGGAGGCCATTTTTATATTTTATGGAATATATCTGTTATTTATGTTTGGAGAAGAAAATTGTTCAAATAAAAGTTACTTCTAATATTATTATCTATAATTTTTGCATTATGTCAAAATTTCCTGAAATGGTCCGTATTCGAGAAATTTGACAAAATGTGCAAAATTCTGATTTTTATGAAAATTGTTGAACTAAAAGTTGTTTGCGATATCGATCTCTATAATGTTTGTTTATACATGATTTTTCTAAAATGGACCGTAATGAAAAAATTGTAGGAAATTTAAATATTTCAGTATTTTCGTTTTCAATGAATATAGAAAAATGTTTCGAGGTAGATGTATGTGGACAATGTATATATTTAGTTTATCCTCTAAACATTTATAGAGATGCTGCAATAGGTTGTACAAAATAACCGGAAAAAGCCTATAATAACTAGATAGGAAAGTCATGTGTTGGACACATCAGATTTTTTAAATTGAACACTCTGTTTTAATTTCAGTTTAAGAATGGTTTGTTAATACTGTATTTAACCCTAGAATTTTTTAAAAAATATTACAGTTTCCAAGCAATTATTTTTTATATGAAATTAGAAAATGATCCAGATTCCAAATCAAATTATCATAATTTCGGTAGGTTTACAATAATTTTAAAATTGTTTAATATACCGACTTATAGCTAACAACCAATAGTGGTGATAGAACTGATTTGTGTTATGCAGGGTGTCTTAATTTTAAGTTTAATTTACTTAATTTTTCAAATAAAACACTCTGTATATTATTTTAGCATAAACTTCCTTATTTAACTGTCCAACGATACTAACTTAGTAGCCAATAATGTATATACATCGTGTCCCATCAACGCGTAATTGATCAAAAGCTGTTTTATTATTGGAAATACGAACAAATGTAATTTAAAAGTTGTATGGCCATGTTTAATAATTATTCTGAAATATACAGAGTGGTCGATAAACGAGGGGTATTTTAAACGAATCGAATAATAAAATTATCTTTTTTCATGGTCTCTAGGGATAGCAATTTCTGAAAAAAAAACCTAAAAAAAAGAAAAACAAAAAAACTTAAAAAAACTTAAAAAAAATTATGTACGGCGCACGATTGGCCGTCCAAAATTTACGAAGAACAAATGAACAGCAATAATTATTTTGGAAAACAATATAACACAATTGAAATAGGTGGCCTAAGAAAGGTTAAAGGAAAAAAAGATTGACTGAAAAAGATCCGATAACATTTGTAGTACCTTATGAAGAATTTTATGTTAGACTAATGGAATGTCACATATCTACGGGACATGGAGGTAGAGTCAAAATGAAATCTGCGTTAAGACCAAAATTTTTAATTCCCCGCACAGCTATTGAAATATTTGTAATGTGCTGAAGAGTGTTGCGCTGAAAAACGAGGACAACCTCAAAAAGGATTACTAGTAAAGCCTATTTTGTCCGAAGATTGGAATCATCGCGGGCAAGTTAATCTTATTGATTTACAATCAACGCCAGACAGGGAATTTAAATGGTTACTAAACTATCAAGATCACCTCACCAAATTTGTTCACTTAAGCACTAAAAGGCAAACGGTCGGAAGAAGTTGATCATGAGCTTCTAAAAGTTTTTTCACAATTTGGAGCACCGAAAATTTTACAAATCATATAATTAAAGAGATGATGTCTAAATGGCCAGCTTGAAAAATAGTAAACGGTCACCCGAGACACCCTCAGAGTCAGGGAAGTGTTGAAAGAAGCAATCAAGAAATTGAGAATATGTTATATGATAATAATACTTAAAATTGGTTCCTCGGTTGCTATTTCGTGCAGTGGTATAAGAGCTCTTCGTTTCTTAGGATCATCGAGCGATCCCCTTATAAAGCATTATTTGGAGTGCATTTTCAAGTTTGCCTTTACTCAAGTATACCACATGAAACTATTGAAAGTGTTTTGACAGAAGAGGATTTAAAGGTTTTAGTTAAATATACTTTTGTAAACAATGTGAAGATATCCCACATCATCTGAAAACTGGGTCGACGGATAACAATTATATAAATGAAAATTTTTCAATTGCACAATATGATAAAGAAAAAACTACATGTAAAATGTGTTATTCCGCAGTAAGTGATAAAACTGAAGGGAAGTGTAATCTTTGCTGTAAAGAAAAAGTAATAAAAATTCAAAGATCGTAGAGAACAATGGACCAAAAACGTGCAGCGGGCTAAATGGTCCAAACCACGAAAAGAAAATTCAAAAGATTTGCACGTGGGGAAGCATGTTTCTGCAGCAGTTCCAAAATTTGACAGGGGGCCGCTTGACCTTAAAGCTGTATTAGAAACTATTCTTGATGTATGAAATGGAGTATACCAGATAGAAACTGAACATGGGAGCCTAAATCGATGGTTTTCAAGAGACGAACTGAACTTAGTTCGTCAAACTTAAATACTTTCGTTGCACCAGAAAATAATAGTATTACATTAAAAGAAGCTGTTTCTATGGTTTCTCAATTTGGAGGACAAGGATTTGAAAAATGCCAGTGCAAATCTAGCAAAGTTCAATGCTGTACAAACAAATGACTTTGTTTTAAGGCACGGGGAAATGCCATACTAGGTACCATTTCAGTGGTCCATGTTCTAATAAATAAAATATGTTTATTGTTTTTTTAGTCTTAGCAAATGTTGTTTTATTTAAGTTTATTTAAATATTTTATATTTATGTTCTTCAGTTTCAAAAAATATGTAAAATATTCGTTACGTTGTTTTAATTCACATGGTAACTTATTAAATCCATTATTCAAAATTTTGCCTATCATCACTTTCGTATTTTACAAAATGACTGAAAACTTTCACCCTCCAGAATGTCAAGCATGAGATAATCTTAAATATTAGACAATTTGGCCGCGTGTTGGCCGTCGTTTTATAAAATGCCTAGGCGTTTTACAATCCGACTAGCCAAATAGGAAAATAATCAATGTAAAACGAGATTTTGACAATCTGGCCGCCTTTTGTAAAATGACTAGACATTTTATAAAACGGCGAGTTTTACAATTTGGATGCGACATATATATAAATGCCGGTTTTGTGTTTTCAGAGCCTGCGGTCATCTAGCAGTTTATTGTTTGTAAACAAGGCGAGATAACATAAGTTTTCGGTATACTCTATTTATTTCAAACTCATCATTTACAACTATTAATACTAACGCACAAAGTCTATCATAAAAGTGCCTCTGACGTCAGGATCATCGACTTATATAGCTTCCTTGAATCTTCTCGGACCGTCTCCTGACACGGAATGAGACTTATATTCGTATTTTTAATCATAAATGACCGCAACACACTGTATGTTGATGGACGACATTGCACTTTTCTTTTATTCGTATCCTATAACAGCCCCAGGTAACAATATTATTAGTCCATATGGATAAAAAATGTGACTTCAGCTTTGATAAATTACATTAGATCCTGTCCAAACTAACCCATAAAAAACAGAGAATAATATTATTTGATTTTTAAAATAACAAAATGTTTTCTAGCAACATGTTGACATTATCAGCTTTATTTTATTTGGATTTAATTAGGATTGTTTGACAGGGTGATCCGTGAGTTACACAGTGCTTACTTAGTCTAATCTGATATATTAAGTTATAGTATGTTACTTCCTAATATAATTTTTTGTGGTTTTTATTATTTTAGATATTTAATAATTAAAATAAAAACTCTATTTGTTTATAACTAATGAACTTTTTTTAAGAATCATAATATACTTGATTATATCTAGCACTTAACCAAATAATCTTGTTACTCAAAATATTCTTTTAAAAGTTAATCTGAACAACCTATCCACTTAAACAGAAACGCATTTAATACCCATCGCCATAAAACTTTCTAATTTCTAAATTTTTCCATTCCGCATCGCCCTCGTCGAAACAAAACAACTTCATCTTCTCCAAATCCCCATTTTCGTGCGATCCCCTAACAAAGGGCTCTCCACTCGCAGCCAGCCCTCACTGTTGTTAGTAGCGCGTAGGAGAGCAACAGGCCAGGGTGCCTTATCGTAAGGATCATTTTTATAGGAAGGTAACTCAAGCGGAAAGCTGGCAGAACGAGATTGCAGTCATTAAATTTACAAAAATTTTAACGACTTTGTCTTTTGTAGCTCGATTTTAATTCACAACTGAATTTCTGCTTTAAACGTTTTTATTTTAACGTCCAAGTGGAAATATTTAACCTACGGAGCATTATTACCTGTTCTTCCCCAGATTTTCAAAACTAAAGAAATGACAAACTTGTGTGTATTAATATAGAACATGTATAATTATCAGTGGAATACTAATTCTTTTCAGTTGAATTAATTTCAGCGAACTATTACAACAATTTTGTTAATAGAGTTTGTTTCTAACTAAATAAGTTCTATTTTGTTCTGTTAATGTTCGTAACCGGTTAAATAGGGAGTATAAGTCGCTGGATTGGAAGAAAAAACTCTGTAAGCTAGCCATCTAGATCTCCTGATCGTATCTCCAGATTTATTTTTATGAAGCTACATCAAAATCAAAATGCACACTGAATTAATAGAGAGATATTGTAAGTTTTTATAACGTCAGCCACTAAGTGACAACTTAATTAGTGGAAAATAAATTCCATACTAAAATAAGACTTATTGCAAACCTGAAGTTTTGACATATTTCTAACCTCATTCTAAACTACAGTTCATCTATTTTGTTGTCTATATAGGTATCTAATATGGATGAGACATTAAAATGTATCATCTTAGAAAGTTTAGGTGACGATGATATTAAATATGTATTATTAAAAAACTTCGAACTGATACGAATGTCGGCGAGCGCACCCGAAAGCTATAAATTTGCCATAAACTGCTGCATTTAAACATTCACAATTACGAACAGGCACAGCTTTAATAAAGTCAGTTCTAGAACCTAAATAATCTGCGCATGCTCAGATATCCTAATAAGAGCGGCGCTAATAGTAACTGACCTTAAGTGAACTTGCACTAACTCTTTAGTAACTACAAAGTAAATTATGAAGAAGAGAAAAGGATATATATTAACCCTTAGAGGACGGCTATGTGATTTTCACAGAAAAAATCTGTTTTATTGTTTTTTATATTCTTTTGCATAAAATGAAACACATACATGCAATATTTTATTTAGTTTTTTACAAACATTTGAAACAAGTGGTAGTTCAACAGTTTAAACACTAGGGCGCAAGTGGCGCAACTACTTGCTATGATATATTTGATAACAGTTTCTTTTGTCCGATAGGAATAGCCCAACTGCACAAGTAGAAGAGTGTCATTTGGTACGATGAGGTTTTAACTTGGTACTATAGTTGGCACATCGAACGCTAGTGTCAGATTTTGGCAAATGAGTAGCTTTATCTGTTCTTATTCCTATTGGTACACTTACTTTAAATGGATTTTCTGCAGTTTGACTTCTTCTTGTCTCCGACACATTGAGGCTAGCTTCAATCAAACCTGTTACTACTGACAATTTAAACTCCTTCAGTGGCGTGACAGTACCATCAATATTTTCTTTATAAATAAGATAAGCATTGACTACTGTCAAATCAACGATATGCCAAAAAATACGCTTCCACCATTTTTTTGACTTGCGATTAAGCTCAGATTTAGTAACATAACCCATATGTATGTTGTAATCTTTTACTAATTTTATACAACTGATTTCTTTTGCACTGCCGTCTTTTTGTGTTCTATTTACGGTGTCATTATCAGTTGGGTTATGAAAATTACTTAAAAATACAATTGGCTTATTTTCGATCCACTAAACAGCTTCTATCCCAATATCACTTATTCTTCAATCAGACTCTCCTCTGATCATCTTTTTTTTGTTTGGTAAAGGACTCGGAAATATGTTTTCTGTCACTTATTGCAGTTCCACACGCGTATATATGATCTTGCAACAGATACATTTGTAGGATTACACTGTTGGAGTAATTATCAAAATAGACTTGATAGTGCTTTTTTACCAAATCTCTTGTCAGATCTCTCTTAACTCTTTTACCTTAGTCCTTTTCTGTCTTTAGATTATCAACTTATCCAGTATATATTTGAACTTGCAAAATATATCCATTTTTGTTTGCTCGGACCCACATTTTATATCCTCGTTTTATGGGTTTTTTAGGCATGTATTGGCGTAAACTACTTTTACCTTTATAGGTGTTTGATAATTCTTCTAGCATCGGGCGTAATTTATAGTTTCTCATAATTTTGACTACCTTTTTCAGGCTCTAAGGAATTGTCGTTGATGTGAAGGTTTGAAAGAAGCCACGAGAATCGATTGCGGCCCATACAGGATGAAACAAAAGTATCACGTAACTCTATTCTTGAGGACCAGTACTTTTTGTAACTTGGCATTTTTTTTATTTCCATCATCATATTTATTCCTAGAAAGCACTTTAGTTCATTTACCGTTGTTGGTTTTTATATACTTTTTTTTTCTGGACAACATACAAATTAGTCTCGAATTCAGTTTTTTCTAACAGTTTCTGTGGAAATAAATGTAAAAAAAATCTGCGGAAGTCTCCAAATCTGCTGGTATTGTTGGACCAGTGGTTTGTTAAAAAGGAAATTTCTTTGTTATTCTTTCAATACTTTAACTCCACTTTATCTCTATTGTTTCACTTTTCTGTTTCTTTTTTTTTTTTCGGTTCTTTCTGTTCACTTTGTTCTTGTTTCTCTTTTATACGATCTTCTTCTTCTATACGATCTTTTTCCTTTATACGATCTTCTTCTTCTATACGATCTTGCTCTTTTATACCATCTTCCTCTTCTACACTATCTACCTCTTCCAAGTCTTCCAAATCTACACTTTCTTCTAACCAATCTACATCATCATCACAAAATTTAACATCAGATACGTCAGAACCTTCTGAAGAAATATCATCTAATATAGCATAAGCTTGATTAATATTTATTTTGTTGATCTTCAATTTTCGACTCATTTTGAATATCTGAAACAAAGTGTTTCTTTAGCCCTAGTGGTTTAATACGAAACCACCAATCAAAATATAAAAAAAAATATTAGAATTTCAAATAGAAATGGACATTTTCTTAAAAAATCAGTAAATATGTCTCAAAAACTAATAAACTATTGACATCTTACCTGATTTTTTAAAAAGATTTCAACACAAAAAAAATTAAAAAGCGTGTAAACAAAATCGCCAAAAAAGCCACTCTATATGCTCACACATAAGCGACTAAAAGCTAACTAAAACATACTTTGCAAATTTCTTGTTGAAGCCTGTCTAGTGACTCATTTGTGTCGGTGGTTCGCGTAAATCGCGACTAGAAAGCAAGCTAAAAATTTTTAAAAAGATGGTTTCACAGTGGGACGACTAGGCCGCAAAGGGTTAACATGTAGAGAAGACAATATATGGAACATAATGGAAGACATATGGATACTTTCTCTAAAAAAGTTTCTATAGACAAAACAGTGTTGCATAAAACCTTAAGCTTTAAATATATGCACCCAAAAAAAAGTACGCGACTACTATATACACCAGTTAAAAATATTGTTAAAAACATATTGACAAAACATGTTTCTAATGAAATTTTTTTTTTCTAAAATACTTAAAAGCAACAAGTAGAGTGTCTTTGTTTAAATAAAATATTTTTAATTTTTAAGAACGCATTGATAATACAAAAAAGTCATTAAGAATGAGACACAGAACAACTGAAATTTCTCTGATTAAAAGTAAGACGAAAAGAAGCGTACGGCGTGGATAAGGGACACCTTTATTCTCTTTAAATTTTACGCCTCTCGCCAAAAACTTATTTAGACTATGATTTTAAATGTTTTGATATTTTTTAAATAAATCACGTACTCATAAAATTATTGGTTTTAAAGATATTCACACTCAAAAATGGATATTTTTCATTTTAGTTTATGTTTTAATCACGTAGTTTTGAATTTTATTATAAATTTCTAACAAGAGTACATGTTTTATTTAAAAGACATCAAAGAATTTAAAAATTTAATCCAAATAAGTTTTTGGAGACTGGCGCAAAATTTACAAGGGATGAGGGTGTACTTATTCATGCCGTACGACACTTAAGAAATATCGTGGCTGGTAGGTATATCTTATGATACCAAAAACGTTTGCTTATTTAATTTTATAAAAAAATCTAAGATTACAAAATCAAAAAATTATTAAATAAAGAATATTCACCTTTAAGTGTGAATATCTCGAACATATTTTATGAGTTCCTAACAAAAACATTTCTAATTTTAATTTATTTTTGAATTCTGTAGTTTTGAATTTGTTTATTAATTTTTAACAAGAGTCCAAATAAGTTTTGTTGACAGGTAAGTATATCTTATGATTCTAAAAATGTTTATCGAATTAAATAAAATTAAATTAAGACATAAAAAAGTTATAGTCATTAATATTCTTTAAATTTTTAAATTTAACACCTTCTTAGGATACTAGCAACATTTCATCAAAGTAAACAAACAATATATTAGCTGATTCTAAAAAGTTTTGTGTATTATTTGAATTATTTGATTTATAGAAATGTTTTTGTGGGCATATTAGAGCTAAATATCCCTTTTTTATATGAATGACAAACAATTTCGGTATGAATATTTATCTGTAGTATGGTTCCCTCGTCCACAAACGCTGCATTTTGGCGCAATAAAAGGAAGTCTTATCAGTTGGGGATATGACGTAGACGGTTCCGCAATCTGCGGTTGGTCAGGACTCTCCTTCCACCGTGCATTCGAACTTGTCTTCAAGTGACTGGCGTACTGTAATTCCGGCTCCTTTTTAATGAATTTTTCGAGATTTTAAGAAAAACTTTGTTGAACAGCTGACTCTATGGCCACCAATTCTCTAATTGATTTAAATATAGCACTAATTTTTTCTTCTAATAATCTGTCCTGCACTCAACCACTGCCGTATCCGATAATAAAAATGTCGTTTCTCAGTTTCTTACCATTTTTAATGCGACACTCTCAAAATGGCACGATGCTGAGATAAGTCTCTTAGGCGCGTAGCCCATTCTTTTGAAGACTCGTTGCTCGATTTTCTGGCCACATAGAATTTTAATCGCGCCGTGAACACATTGCCACTGGGTTTCAAATGGTCCGGGGTATGCTGAATAATTATTTTCTTTTGAAATATAGTATCTTAATTTGATTTTTAAAAAATTTAAATTAACTTGACAAATAAACAAATAACAAATGAAAATCATTATTATGGTAACGTAATTATTAGCTTTATTTTATTCACTGGAAGGTCACAGTGCATTAACACCCCATTCCCAACATAACATAATATTCACTTGCATTTCTGTTTATTTCTATTTATCGAACAGAAAACTTCGATTTTTGAGTTAGTAAATGTATTTTTTTATATAAAAATGGAATTATCAGAAATATTCTAATTCGTCCAGGTAATAATTTGGAACTATAGCGCTGTGCTAATTTTATTTATTTTTTTTTGTTTGGTGATAAAAATTTTAGTTTATTTTTTCATTAAACAATGTGTTTGCAATATGTTTTTTAATTTTTAAATTTCAATAAAAAGTTGTTTGATCTTTAAGGTTATAATACTCGCAAATTTTATAATACTTCAAATTAACAAAATTTTGTATTTAATTTTATAAATAAAATATAATTTATTTAACTTAAATTGTCCGCCAGTTTCAAAGGTTTCGATTGCGTGAGTTGGGTGTCGCTCCGCTCAAACGTTTGTTAAGCAGTTTGCATGGCATTAACTCCCTTGTTAATTGTTAGTTTCCCTATATTTTAGCTCTTGTGCTTCAAACAGATTTAAGTGGCATACCTTGCATGTTTTGATCTGTTCTAATATTACCATGTTTTATCATAATTACTACGAACTGGTCAGAAGCGTCTTCTATAAAATCGTCTTTTATATCCATAATTCTAACACCCTGACGTTTCTCAAGCTTGAGCCATGGACCATGTTAAAGTGTAAGATATGCGGTTTAAGACGTTTTAATCTAATAGTTGGTCACTTGACCTTTTGAACTTCTGTATCTGTAACGTATGGACAGTGGGTTACCCCCACGGCACTTTGGCCTCATTAGGCTCATTTTTCATTCTCTTAAAATGTAGTTGACAACGTCGCCAAGAGGTGCTACTTTTGTATTGGCCAGTGTTAACCGATACTCGCCGAGCACAAATCTATCAATAAATGAGAGAGTCAAGTAATCGTAAAGGATATGCTCGATGGTCTCATCTTCTTGTTCACACCCTCCGCAGAGTGCGGTTTTTGACAACCCCATGATATGGAGATGCTTCCGTACTTGGCAATGAACAGTCAGAATGCCTATGACCAGTCGCAGATTCTGTCTAGTCATAGTCAAGTATTTGTTTGTTGTAGTGTTGTTAGGATAACTTAGGAGCTCCTAGGCAACTCTGCAATTTCTTGTTTCATCCCATCTTTCCTTGAATTTCACAAGGGAATGTTCTTTCATAAGGTTTGTCACTACCGATTTTGTCAGGCCAATAAAAGGGCCAGGTCCAAAAAGTATTTGGTTGGCTGATTTTTTGGCTAGTAAATCAGCAAGACGGTTTCCTTTTGATGTGCCGTGACCTTTGATCCATCTTAAGGTGATCACATTGTTGATAGATACTTTGGCCAAAGCTTCGTGACATTATATTACTAACCCTGTGTAAATTCGTGGTCTGCTCAGGGTAAGTAGTGCTTGTCTGCTATCTGTATAGATGAGTATATTCCTTCCAGTGATATTGTTTCTGGTTATTTCCTTTGCTGCTATGAGAATCCCCGTTATCTCTGTTTAAACTACACTGGCACTATTGCTCACAGCCCATTTTATGTTTAGGTTTAAGAATCTATAGTGTATTCCACATCCTGAGTCTTGTTTTGTTTTAGAACCGTCAATGTAGATAATAATCGTACCTGCTACTTCTGGCTCTTCTATTTCTACCAAATCCTACATCAGGTTCTATTTCAACCGTGTGGAGGCATGTCATTGTCGTCAGATCAACCTCCTTGATGTAATTATCAAGGGGAGTGAGACTAAGAATGACTTTCATGCCTCTGGTTGAATTTTATTTTATCAATAATATTATACAAATTTTTAACTTTTGAACTTGTTCTGTGCTTCTTAGCTGAAAAACTTTATCAAAATTGTTGTAAAGCCTATACGAATGACAATTAGTAATACAAATATTTTTTATAAAGTTTGATTTAAATTACTAGTGTAAAAGGTTTATTTAATCATCAAAATTTCTATACTAACACCTAAATACTAGTATAATCCATAATAAATATGTAGAATATATTGGTACCTGCTGTTCAATATCTCCATAGATCAATTTTCTTTCCGGCGGCAAATAAAGAAACACTATTGTCGTTACCCTTGGAAAGATAAGCAAACACGAATTATGCATCCGTCGGGAGGACGATAGAGACGCCTATAGACGCATTTTCCCTTATATACATATATACACACACACTGTTGCGTTTCGACGTCGTCGTAGTCATTTTCGATGTTGGCATCGGAGTCGAGAAGCGAATCAACATTTTTGAACTATACCAGCTGCATATCCCTGGGGAATCAGTGTCAGGACTGTTAAGCCGACATAAAGTGTTTCCACGATTGAGCTTAATATAATATGAATGTTTTCTCAGTTTTTCATTTGTAGATAATAGAAGAATTTTCTATGCATATAAGACATATTACTCTTAGATCACACAAGACTGTCTAATTATTTAAACTGTTTCCCTAAATGTGAACTGTGTGACATGCAGCTCACTAGTATTTTTAATTAAAATACCGATGCAGGTTATAGAACATTTATAAAATCACGGCCTTTCTGTGTTGTCTAATCATCACAATATTTGAGGTATTTAGACAGTTTTGAAAATGTAAGGTTATGTTTTTTTGGTTATGTTACTAGGAACAATAAGTTTTTAATGTATACCGATGAAAACTATTAAATTCTTTTATGCATAACATAATAAACATCTCAACAAAAAAGCAGGAATTGCAAATAGTCATGGAAAATGAAACTGTAAGCTAGTAGGTTGCTGATTCTTAAAAAAATCGAAATTTATGTCCTTAATAATTTCTATAAACCAGGATTGTCAATTACGAAAAGTTTTTTTTAGTACTAGATGTTCGAATAAATGAAACAAATTTATTTATTAAATGATAAACACAAAAAATATGTCCAAGAAAGTACCCTGAAAAACATTCCCTCACTAAGTCCCAACTGCTAAATTTGAAGATATTTAAAACGTAAAATTCCTTACTAATTGTTTGTTATCTTATTTTTTAGTTATATAGGATAGTATTGACTGTACTTACATGAGTTCAAAGTTTAGAAAAGGCAAATGAAAATATTTTTAAATATAAATCAAAATTTATCCTTGCAAAATCTTCAATTTCCTCACCGTTTTGAAACAGTGTTATTGGAGCGAAATTAAAAGGCCTACCAAGCCCCACTTAAAGTTTTTTTTGTAGCTGACATTGGCCTCAATAACATATACTAGAGCGGATCGTTGAAGAAAATGTTTTGTTAAATATATTTGAAAACTTGTTTTTTAAAGCCATTTTCAATTCACCAAAAAAGGTATTTAACAGAAACAGATTTAAGTTATAACCCACAATACCTCGTGAACTTATAGAAATCATTGAAAAAATTAAATCTGCAAAGGCATAATAATATGGAGAAGTCACAATATCAGTAGAGATACATACCTATACTAAAAAAATTCAAGACCAACTTTGCTAAAATATTTAAATACAAGAATTAAATTGTTAAAATATTTGATTAGGTACTTCAGTAAATCTCATTGTAAGTAACGGTTCTGTGTCTTAAGTATTTAAGAAGGCCTGAAATACTTCAACTGATATAGCTTCATCTCTAAAGCTATTTAAAGGTGTAATAACTCATCAATCAAACAACCAAATTCTCCATACTACCAGTTTTAAAAAATGCTTTGCTCAGTAAATTCCTTAGAAATGTGAAACTTTGAAATTGTCTACTTTTTGCTATAATATCTAGTACTCTTATATATTTAATATTTTATAAAAAAAAATGTCATATATTTCATCATTAGTACTAATTTTTTGGGGTTCTTGGTATATACGTGATAGTACTATCGATTAGAGTTAAGTAGAGTAATCTGACATTTAAGTATAATAATCTAATTGACAATCTATTTTTATACCTATTTCTAGTACGGCTCTCATCTGCATATGAAACTGACTTTCTAATAGGTCTCATAAAACTTTCCTTGAGAAAAGCAGTCCTCCCTTAGCCTGTCGGGACATCGAGATTTATCAATTCACTATTCATATTTTTCATATCAGGGCGCAAGAAGTTTGTTTTTAAATATTTTTATTTATTTTTATTTATTTTTATTTATTTTTATTTATTTTTATTTATTTTTATTTATTTTTATTTATTTTTATTTATTTTTATTTATTTTTATTTATTTTTATTTATTTTTATTTATTTTTATTTATTTTTATTTATTTTTATTTATTTTTATTTATTTTTATTTATTTTTATTTATTTTTATTTATTTTTATTTATTTTTATTTATTTTTATTTATTTTTATTTATTTTTATTTATTTTTATTTATTTTTATTTATTTTTATTTATTTTTATTTATTTTTATTTATTTTTATTTATTTTTATTTATTTTTATTTATTTTTATTTATTTTTATTTATTTTTATTTATTTTTATTTATTTTTATTTATTTTTATTTATTTTTATTTATTTTTATTTATTTTTATTTATTTTTATTTATTTTTATTTATTTTTATTTATTTTTATTTATTTTTATTTATTTTTATTTATTTTTATTTATTTTTATTTATTTTTATTTATTTTTATTTATTTTTATTTATTTTTATTTATTTTTATTTATTTTTATTTATTTTTATTTATTTTTATTTATTTTTATTTATTTTTATTTATTTTTATTTATTTTTATTTATTTTTATTTATTTTTATTTATTTTTATTTATTTTTATTTATTTTTATTTATTTTTATTTATTTTTATTTATTTTTATTTATTTTTATTTATTTTTATTTATTTTTATTTATTTTTATTTATTTTTATTTATTTTTATTTATTTTTATTTATTTTTATTTATTTTTATTTATTTTTATTTATTTTTATTTATTTTTATTTATTTTTATTTATTTTTATTTATTTTTATTTATTTTTATTTATTTTTATTTATTTTTATTTATTTTTATTTATTTTTATTTATTTTTATTTATTTTTATTTATTTTTATTTATTTTTATTTATTTTTATTTATTTTTATTTATTTTTATTTATTTTTATTTATTTTTATTTATTTTTATTTATTTTTATTTATTTTTATTTATTTTTATTTATTTTTATTTATTTTTATTTATTTTTATTTATTTTTATTTATTTTTATTTATTTTTATTTATTTTTATTTATTTTTATTTATTTTTATTTATTTTTATTTATTTTTATTTATTTTTATTTATTTTTATTTATTTTTATTTATTTTTATTTATTTTTATTTATTTTTATTTATTTTTATTTATTTTTATTTATTTTTATTTATTTTTATTTATTTTTATTTATTTTTATTTATTTTTATTTATTTTTATTTATTTTTATTTATTTTTATTTATTTTTATTTATTTTTATTTATTTTTATTTATTTTTATTTATTTTTATTTATTTTTATTTATTTTTATTTATTTTTATTTATTTTTATTTATTTTTATTTATTTTTATTTATTTTTATTTATTTTTATTTATTTTTATTTATTTTTATTTATTTTTATTTATTTTTATTTATTTTTATTTATTTTTATTTATTTTTATTTATTTTTATTTATTTTTATTTATTTTTATTTATTTTTATTTATTTTTATTTATTTTTATTTATTTTTATTTATTTTTATTTATTTTTATTTATTTTTATTTATTTTTATTTATTTTTATTTATTTTTATTTATTTTTATTTATTTTTATTTATTTTTATTTATTTTTATTTATTTTTATTTATTTTTATTTATTTTTATTTATTTTTATTTATTTTTATTTATTTTTATTTATTTTTATTTATTTTTATTTATTTTTATTTATTTTTATTTATTTTTTATTTATTTTTATTTATTTTTATTTATTTTTATTTATTTTTATTTATTTTTATTTATTTTTATTTATTTTTATTTATTTTTATTTATTTTTATTTATTTTTATTTATTTTTATTTATTTTTATTTATTTTTATTTATTTTTATTTATTTTTATTTATTTTTATTTATTTTTATTTATTTTTATTTATTTTTATTTATTTTTATTTATTTTTATTTATTTTTATTTATTTTTATTTATTTTTATTTATTTTTATTTATTTTTATTTATTTTTATTTATTTTTATTTATTTTTATTTATTTTTATTTATTTTTATTTATTTTTATTTATTTTTATTTATTTTTATTTATTTTTATTTATTTTTATTTATTTTTATTTATTTTTATTTATTTTTATTTATTTTTATTTATTTTTATTTATTTTTATTTATTTTTATTTATTTTTATTTATTTTTATTTATTTTTATTTATTTTTATTTATTTTTATTTATTTTTATTTATTTTTATTTATTTTTATTTATTTTTATTTATTTTTATTTATTTTTATTTATTTTTATTTATTTTTATTTATTTTTATTTATTTTTATTTATTTTTAATTATTTTTATTTATTTTTATTTATTTTTATTTATTTTTATTTATTTTTATTTATTTTTATTTATTATTATTTTTATTCATTTTTATTTATTTCTATTTTATAGTTTCCCCCCTTGCAATTTTAAAATCCAAAACCCTAAAACAGGTCATTATTTAATTATTTATGTGTAGGCACAATTCCAATTTTCAAGTTCCACCTTAAGAAAACCGATACTCCCATACAAACTTTCACTCCCTCTTTTCCCCTTTAAAATGTGAAAATTTAAAAATCCTGAAATACATCATAATTTATTTATAATTGGTAGCTAAAATTCTAATTTTTAAATTTCTACCTTTAAAAGAAAGATATTCCTACAAAATTTTACCCCCAATTTCTCGCCCTTAAAATATAAAAATACAAAAAGTCTGAAATATATCATTATTTATTTGTGATGAGTAGCTACAATTCCAATTTTCAAGTTCCTACCTCTAAAAAAATTTATATTCCCATACAAACGTTCACCCCCGTTTCCCACCTTAAAATGTAGAAATCCAAAAACCCTGAAATACATAATTATTTATTTATGATGGGTAGCTACAATTCCAATTTTTAAGTTTTTACCTTTAAAACATGTATAAGAAATTAAAAATTTAAAAACCGACTTCAATAACGTGCACATGCCATCACCACATCTTAACCAAATTTATATGGGACCACCCCTTATAACAAAAAAAAATCATATAAATCGGACAAGGTGGTAAAGCATTATCGCTAAAGCATTATCGCTAAACCATTATCGCTAAACATACATAAAAAATGAAGAGTTTAGGGATTTTCTCATGGACCCAATTATTAGATTTTAACCAATTTTATATGGTACTACCCTTGAAGTACCCCCTTTCTAACAAAAAAATCGGACACCGTGTTAAAGAATTATCGCTGAACATACATAAAAAAAAATATTGCGACGAATTGAGAACCTCCTCCTTTTAAGAAGTCGGTTAAAAATCGATACTCCCTACAAACTTACAACCCTAATTTCCCCCCTTAAAATGTAAAAATCCTGAAATACCTCATTATTTATTTATGATGAGTAATTATAATTCCAATTTTTAAAATCCTACCTTTAAAAAATCTATACCCCCATAAAAAATTTCACCCCCAATTCACCCCATTTCCTCCCCCTAAAATGTAAAAATCCAAAAACCGTGTATTACATCATTATTTATTTATGATAAGTAGTTACAATTCAAATTTTTAAATTCCTACCTTAAAAAAAAAATCAATTGTTCCATAAAACTTTCTCCCCCCGTTTCCCACCCTTAAAATGTGACGTTTGTAAAATTCGTTCTTAGTGGGTGTCTATGTCGAGAAAGAAGTAACTATGTCAAAGAACCCCGCACAAATCTTATGGAAATTGGTTCCTGGTCAAATTGGCTGAAATTGGATACGTTGTTCGTTTCAGCATCCTGAGCAAAAGTCTCAATAAACACAAAGCTCAATTTTGCTTATTTTGGCTCCTACGGAGGTCCAAAGCACCACAGATTGACCATTTTTTACTAATTAAAAAGGCAATCTCCTCGAAAGTTTAGTATTTGCTGCGTTAAAAAAGAAGTACCTTCTTAGGTTTTCGGAGTCGCTGCATTCAAAGCCAATGCCAATATAATAATATTAATAGTTGGCAGCTCGAGGTTGCTGAGTTCAAAATTAATGTCAAAAAGACGATATTGACAGTGATCAGCTGTCAACTAACTGTCAAACAGCATGTGACAATATGTAAATATACGTTTTTGAGGCAGCTGAGTTCAAAACGGATGTAAAAAACTCGATATTGACAGTTGACAGCTGTAAAATAACTATCAAACCACCACAATATTTACAAGATTTGACCATTGGGGTATATCAAGTAAGGCTTGCACCCTCTTACGTGCAAAACAAGCTCCAAAGAAACGCAGATGAAGAGTTTCAGTTTGAAATGCTTAGAGGAGAGGACAACTTGCCCGAGCGAGGTTTCTTCAGAGTTAGAATTTATTCTCGATTCCGAAATGCCACAAAACATCAGCTTTGCATTTACCTTTAAACCAAATGATGAGATTGATGAAAGCGAGGAAGATTATGAATTCAACAGGAATGAAGAACCCATTTTCGGTTATTATTGCACTTGTTGGTCCGGTGCTCGTACTGTTGGTACTTATGCCCATGTTGCAAGTGTCCTATGGTTCTTAGGATATGCAAGGCACGAACCTAATATTCGTTATCCATCAACTAGTATCGTTAATATTATTCGAGACGCAAGAAACCGTCCACGATAACTAAACTGTAATATTACATATTTTCCTAAATGCATTGATAAAAATCTAAAAGACTCAAATCGGAGTTCGTGCTAATTTTTCTTTAACTATTCCTAAAATAGGACGATATATATCGTCCTTTATTATAAATAAGTTGATGAAAAATATCGTGAAATCATAGAAAGATGTACAAAAACCGATCGCGCGACCTCCTACGTGGTGTACATCGGGTAACGCTAACGCCGACGGTAGAAATAAATATTGTGGTGGTTTGACAATTATTTGACAGCTGTCAACTATCAATATCGAGTTGTTAACATCAGTTTTGAACTCAGCTACCTCAAAAACATATATTTACATGTGGATTTTATTAATTTTGCTGTTTGACAGTAAGTTGACAGCTGATCACTGTCAATATCGTCTTTTTGACATCAATTTTGAACTCGGCAACCTCGAAGACATATATTTACATATGAATTTTATTAATTTTGATTGTCACATGATGTTTGACAGTTAGTTGACAGCAGTTGACGGTCAATATCGTCTTTTTGACATCAGTTTTAAACTCAGCAACCTCGAAGACATCTATATACTCCTGAATTTTGTCAATTTTGATTGTCACATACTGTTTGACAGTTAGTTGGCAGCTGTCAACTATCAATATCGAGTTTTTAACATCAGTTTTAAACTTACCAACCTCAAAAAGAGATATTTAGATGTGGATTTTATCAATTTTGATATTTGCTTGTTGTTTGACAGCTAGTTGAAAGCTGTCAACTGTCAATATTATTATATTGGCATTGGATTTGAATGCAGCGACTCCAAAAACATAAGAAGGTATTTCTTTTTTAACGCAGCAAATACTATACTTTCGAGGAGATGGCCTTTTTAAGTAGTAAATAATGGTCAATCCGTGGAGCTTTGGAGCTCCGTAGGAGCTAAAATAAGAAAAATTGAGCTTTGTGCCAATTGTGCACTTTTGCTCAGGATGCCGAAACGAACAAAATATCCAAATTTCAGCCAATTTGACTGGGAGCGAATTTCCATAAGATTTGTGTGGGGTTTTTTCAAATCAATCGGGCTTATAGTTTTGGAGATCTCGTGATGAGTCAGTGAGTGGAATTTCGCTTTTATATATTATAAAAGATTATTATAAATATAAGTTCTAGACGTTAGTAAAATGCTGCCATATTATGACAACTTCTAGGGCACATATTGCTTTTAAATTGACAAATGATAAATTTTTCAATAATTTTGTGTAATAATAAACAGAAATTATAGACCATAGTGAGATGCTGGCACATTATAACGAGTTATAGAATTTTTTACGCTTTTAAGTGAGAAATAGACTATGTCTGCATGGAATCTCGACTAGTTCTAGCCTCTAGACCTATTTAAATAATTTTAAGTAATAAAAGTTAACATAAATTATAGACTATAGTAAGATGCTGTCATATTATATCGAGTTCTAGAATATATATTGCGTTTAAATGATAACCTGTTCCTCTCTGCATTGAGACCTGACGAGTCCTAGCCTCTAGCACTTTTTAAATAATTGCAAGTATTAATAATGAACAGAAATTATATACCATAGTGAGATGCTGGCATATTATGACGAGTTCTAAAATATATAACGCTTTTTGGTGATAACTAGGCATGGAATCCCGAAGAATTCTAGCCTCTAGCACTTTTTTAAAAAAATTAAGTATTAATAATATACAGAAATTATAGGGTATAGTGAGATGATGTCATATTATGACTAGTTCTAGAATGTACAATTCTTTTAAATGATAACTTGGCTCTCTCTACATTAAGATCCGAAGAGTTCTAGCTTCTAGCACTTTTTAATAATTGTAAGTAAAAATAAACAAAAATTGTAGACTATAGTAAGATTATATTGTATTATGACGAGGGGTTTTGTAAAGCTTGAAAGATTAACTGTAAATCTGGATCTTTCTTTTGTTCCATTTCTAGGTCTTCGGGTACTATAAGGAAGGTCGGGACTTCATTTTCCTCCATTAAATCTGAAGGTTGATCAACAGGATTTCGGGACAAACAATCAGCATCACTATGTCTCTTGCCACTCTTGTGTACGACTTCATAGTCGAATTCTGAAAGTTTTAGGGCCCATCTAGCCAACCTTCCTGACGGGTCCTTTAAAGATTTTAACCAGCATAAAGCGTGGTGATCGGTTACAATTTTCACTGGTTTTCCATGTATAAGATGCCTTAGGTAAGTAAGGGACCAAATTGCTGCTAACCCTTCCAATTCTGTGATAGTATAATTTTGCTCACTTTTTGATAACCCTCGGCTGATAAATGCTATGGGATGTTGTTCACCATCGTCTCCCTCTTGGAGTAAAATTCCTCCAATTCCAACTATACATGCATCTACTCTTAGTTCGCACCCTATATTTGGGTTAAAATGTTGCAGCACTGGAGCTGAAGTTAGCTTATTTTTTAAGCAAATGAAAGCCTCTTCCTGTGCTTTTTCCCATATAAATCCATCTTTACGGGTCGCTAGATGAAGAGAATGAGCTATCTTCGAGAAATTTTTTATAAATTTCCTATAAAAATTGCATAAACCCAAAAAGCTTTGAAGTTGTTTAGTCTTTTTAGGGGTAGGAAATTCCTGTATAGCCCTAAGCAAATCTTCATCTGGGGCAATCCCTTTGTCACTTACTTTATGTCCTAGAATTTTAACACTTTTTTCCATGTATCTGCATTTGCTAGGCTTCAAGGTTAGACCAGCTTCCCGAATCCTTTGGAAAACTCTAGATAACTTATCCAGGTGCTCTTCTTTGGTTCTAGAGAAGATCACAATGTCATCTAAATATATGAGAATTTCGTTCCACTTCATTCCCCTAAAAACTTCATCTGCCAAATGCTGAAATGTAGCTGGGGCGTTACATAATCCAAAAGAAAGGACATTGAATTCATATGTGCCATGACCTTGGGCTATAAAGGCTGTATATGGTTTGGATTTTTCTTCTATGGGCACTTGCCAATAACCGCTAAACATGTCTAGCGTGGAAAAATACCGAGCTCCTCCCATGTATGTAAGAATATCATCGATGTTGGGCAGCGGATATGATGATTTCTTGGTCACTGAATTTAATTTTCTGTAGTCGACGCAAAATCTACGTGAGCCATCTTTTTTCTTAACCAAGACTACTGGGCTAGCCCATGGAAAGTGACAGGGTCTTATAATCTGATTTTCCAACATTTCCTTTATTTGCTGATCTATGATTTCCCTCTCCTTCTGAGATACCCTGTATGGTCGACTTTTAATTGGGTTAGCTCCTTCTACCTCAATTGTGTGTGACGAAAGGGAGGTTCGCCCCATTTTTCTTGCAGATTTTGAAAAAACATCGTTATAATCTTCCAGTAGTGTCTCAAATCGTTTCCTGAATTCTTCATCTCGAATATGACTTAAATCATGGTCAACAAGTGTAACTTCATCTTCGCTTGGAATCGTATATAAAATGAGGGATTCTGTTTCCTCAAAATTTATTGGAGAGTACCATCCAACTGCTGTTCCTTTGAATAGCTTTATATCTCTATTGTTAAAATTTGTTAAAACTAGTTTCAATTGTCTGTCAGAAACTGATGGCTTCATCAGGCCAACTACTCCTTTTTTCACCAAGAATTTTTCGTTCATCGTAACGTCAAAATCATGAAAATTCACTTGCGTGCAAATTTTAATTTCGTTATTTGTCCATGGTTTTAATATAATATCATATGGTAAACATAGTTTAATTGGTGACTCCTTAACTGAAATATCAATATTTGTAAACAGGTTACTTTCCATAAAATCTTCTGAGCTTCCTTCTTCCTCAGTTGCTGCCATACAAATATTTACCTTTTTTTCATTTAAATTATCATTTTCGGTTATTCCTTTGTCATCATCTCTAATAAAAAATTTTATTTCATTTTCCTTAGAGTTATTTTCCATATTTACATTGTTTCCATTATAACTTTTGGTCCCTTCAGCTTCTTGATTATTCCACGTATCTCCTTTTATTTGTTGCTTGTGACTCCTTAGGCTTACTTCGTAGTCTCTCGTCTGAGCCTTTGCATTTGGCCCATTGGGTTTCCTGTCGCTTTTATTAAATTTATTTCGATCTTCCAGTATTCTTGCTGATAACTTTATGGTTTGAAGACATTCTTCTTTATATAACTGTTTAAAGTCAATATTACACGGTTCTTGGACAGCAGATACCTGACAACTGGTGTACTCGTCTTGAAATGTGTCTTTCAAAATTGGCACCACTGCATGTAACCCTCTATTAAAAAGGTCAATTTGATCTTTTCGTAAATCAATGATGGCTTGATGATTCCTTAAGAATTGCATACCTAAAATTAACGGTATTGGGAGTTTTTCTACCACTAATGCCTCACAGGAAGTTTTTTGTCCACTTAGGTCTAGGTTAATGATACTTTTTCCTAAAGTGGATACCCTTATGTTCCCAACAGCTAATAAAGGCCGAATATCGTTTTTATTGATATAGTTTACATGATCAGCTCTAATTATATTACTAGCTGATCCAGTATCTACAATGGCATTAATATTTTTTCCATTAACGTACATATTTACTGTAAGTACGCCCTTGTGATGTGGGAATCTGGCCCTTTCAGTGGATAAGACGAGACTCGGGCCTATTGGACTCGTCCTGTTCCATTTGGGTTGTTGCTGTTGTTTTGGCTGACGCGATAGTAGCAAGAATTTGCATAGTGCCCTGGTTTGCTGCAAACATAACATTTCGGCCGCCCATCCAAAGTCCTAGTACCTGGTATACGCTGGGGCGGCCGGTAGCCTCCACGTCCCCTTTGTTGGAAGTTATTAGGCTGTACTACATTCCCTGGGGGCTTATTGCTAATACCGCGAGGGGGTAGAAAACATTGTTGAGTTGGCCCATATTGTTGGCGGTAGGAGTTTTGATGTCTACTTCCCGTGAAATATCCACTTCCTCGCCTATATCCTTTCTGGTTAAAATTTGCATGGTTTTGGAAGCTACGGCGCTCGCTAACTGGATTCTCCTCGCTAGTAGTTGGAGTGTAAAGCGTCAGGTTTTTCATTCCGTCAATTGTGGATGATATTGGGTTGTAGCTGGCTGCATGGGCTTCAATGTCTTCTAGCCGGAAAACAATACTTTTAAATTTATCCATAGACATGACTGGATCTCTTAGTAGCCTATATGCTCCATAATTTTCTGGGATAATACCATTTTCAAAAAATTTTCTAAATCCCTCAGCATCCATTGTGTGATCGTACTCATAGTAGAGAGTCGTCAGGTCATAGAAGTAAGATTTTATTGATTCTCCTATTCTTTGTTTCCTTGCCAATAGTTTGAACTCCAAATTTTTCCTTACATCACCGTCTTCAAATTCAGCAAGAAAATCTTTCTTTAAATCCTCCCAATTTTTTGTTTGGTTGGCAGATTCGGTTTTAAACCTTTTAAACCAAATGTTGGCTGCTCCATCTATATAGCATCCCAAATAGCTTATTTTAAATCCATTATTCCAGCCATTCGCAATGGCTGTCCTTTCATATATATTTATAAAATTGTGAGCATTTCCCGTGCTGGGGTTGAATGTAGGGGGTGGTATAAACTGCGGTTTTACTGCTTTCGTCTCTGCATCGAATGCTTCCGAAATAGTTATGTTGGCCATCGTTACTGGTGTCTGGGGTAGTGAAGTAACAAGCGTTGATGTTTTGGGAGTTGAGATTTCAGTAGGTATCAGTTGATTGTCTAACTCTTCTACTTCCTTTTTGAGATTAGACAGTTTCTAGGTGATACTTAAGCTTGTTAACGAGTCTTCTTTCTGAAGGGCAGTTAGATCGTCCTCCCAGAAGCTGACGGTACCCTGTTCCTGCTCACCCGCAAGGGATATATTACTAAGGTCCCTGACAGGAGAACGTTCTAATATTGAAGAACGAGCAAAAGGATTGTTGTCTTCTGTAGCTGAAGTGCTACTTCGTGCGCTTGGTTTAAATATGAGATTAAACTTTGTATCCGCTTTAGCTTTATCACTCCGTAAAAATGGCTTATCGCCCGGCATTAATAACGCAGAGTTATACGATATTTAAAAGTAAATATATACTCACTTTAATAAAAAAAATAATTGTATATTTATATAATGGAAGTCAAACAACAATAAACTATAAATTTTAAATGCAAGCAAATTATACTTATTTCATATTTCTCAAAAATAACTCACACCTAATAAATAAACCATTGTTTTAATTAATTAAACCCTAAACTCTATATATATCCTAGGGCATTATACTTTTTTCTTTATTATTATTATTATTATTATTATTATTATTATTATTATTATTATTATTATTATTTTGCTCCTCTCTCACCTACGGATGCAATTTAAAAAAAAAATAACTACGCTGAAAAAACCTTTGATCCTAAGAATAATAATCATTTTTACTCCCCAAATATATTTTATTTATTTCTATGAAATTCATAGATAGCCATAAATAATTTAAAAATTCATTTTTCAGGAAATCAAAAATAATTTTTATCATTTTTTATTTCCATGGAAAACAGAATAATTAAAACCAATAAATCAAATACGTATCACATTCGCAGCCTATGTAACTAGGTCAAGTTTATTAACCTGGGTATAATGTTACACTGGAAATGAACTTTTGTCACCTTTTATCACGTAATAAATTTTAACTATTTTGCAAAAACGTTTAATTAATAGATTATCAAATTAAATTCATAATTGTGGAAAATGTAATCTGCCTTTTTTTTTAGATATTACTATAATCACATCATCTTAACAAAAAAAAAAAAAATAAGAAAGAAAGAAAAAACTCATGTAGACCAGTTAAAGAAAATAAAAAAAAAATTAGTAATGCCCATCTGAATTTAAGTAATATCTGAAACATTCAAGTAGTCAGTGGCGTCAATTAATATATTTTCGGTTTATTAATTATATAAAAACAACTACACAAAAAGGGAAAACCGGCACCTCCACCACATGCTACGGGGTGTTTTATTAACCCCGTCAGCGTAGCCACTAACTACCAGAAAGGGTTGGAGGAGAACACAGAAAAAAAGAACACTTATAAAAAAAAACCAATTATATTTTCCACTATCCAAAATATAGACATAACAAAATAAACAATCTACTTACATTCTTTTGAGGGCACCCTTTGTTCACTGGTTAGACACAACCTAACTTTTTTATCTAATTTAACTTAACCCCCTAGGCCGACGCCCCAAGCCAGCATGACCCCGTATCCATTCTTTTCTCGCATTTCCCACCGTGTTTTTAATATTGACCAATTGTTTAGATAATAATAAATTGCTGATAATTAAAATATTTTGTTAAATGGATTTTATAATATACTGGGCGTCATTTATTTTATTTATTTATTTAGATATTTATTAATTATTTTATAACGTAACAATATTTAATGTTTCTGTTATAACATAAATCTATCTGCATTAAGACTCTAAGAGTTCTAGCCCCTAGAACTTTTTCAGTAATTTTAAGTTTATATAATAAACAGACATTATCGACCATGGTGAGATGCTAGCACATTATGGCAAGTTATAGAATATAAAACACTTCTTAATAATAACAAGACTGTCTCTACATAGAATCCAGAAGAGTTCTAGCCTCTAGCACTTTTTAAAAGTTTAAGTATTATTAATAAACAGAAATTATAGACTATAGTGAGACGTTGTCATATTATATATAATTTATTATATATTCTAGAACTCATCATAATATGACAGCATCTCACTATAGTCTATAATGCTTGTTTATTAATAATACTTAAATTAATGTGAAAAAGTGTTAGAGGCTAGAATATAGACTCTTTGGGTCTCATTGAAGAGAAAGTCAATTTATCATTTGTAAGCGTTATGTATTCTAGAACTCGTCATAAGGTGCCAGTGTCTCACTATGATCTAAAATTTCTGTTTGTTATTAATACTTAAAATTATTGAAAAATTTCTAGAAGCTAGAACCCTTTGGGTCTTAATGCAAAGAGATAATATGAATTTATGCGAAGCGTGACAATATGAATATGTTCTCAAATTTTTGTAGTAGTCCTATGATGAAAGACCAAAGTCAATGATGACGTGCAACAGGATTTGTAATAAAAATACTATAGTTGATTTTTGTATACAAGACAAGACGCTCTACTACTACTTCGAAAGTGTAAAATATAAGAAACATGGATCAAACAATACTTTTCCAAGTTATAATCTTTTTAGCATATACCATGTATATATTATGCAGCCTGATATTGATTTTTCTATCCTACATCCTATTCCATCGTTGATCTAGATCCAAACGTATAATATTTATGTACGCTCTTGAATATGTATTCGACCATTACGGAACCGTTCCCTGAATCTGATTAAAAATTAGATAAGGACTAAAGGAAATTATACCAGAATATTCCAGCCCAATCTGTTTTTATTTGTATAAAATATTTTTTCGAAGAATTATGAGCATACTTTAAGGTTATGGCAAAAGAACGCTTATGCATTATTGATATAACATTCAAATTGAGAGGAGTTAGAAGAGCACGAAAAACAAAAGTTTAATGATCAAAATAACAAAACAGGAATAAGTAATAATATTTCAGATAACGATATCTTAATTTTAGGCGCTATTATCGTCTGTTTTTCTTATGTGAATTTTTATTAGATTTTTGGTTTTAATTTAAAGTAATTTTTTCTAATAAATTAAACCACCATCAAAAAATAACAAAAAGTTTAATATTTGTAAAAACCGCTTGTCTGATTTTGGCGATTTTTTTTTGAATGATAGCTTATCTTTTCCAGAACGTCGGTGTGCTAACTGTGGTTGCATAAAACCCTCCTTTTTATTGATACAAGGTATATCAATTATAGCGTGATTTTTTCATAAAAGTTGTAACACCCTGTATAGTGCAATAGCTATATTATCAAGTTAGAATTGATATTACAATGTAGCCTAATCTTTTTCAACAATTTATTTTTTATTTACTCCATTATCTTTTATATTACACGAGAAACTCAATTTTATAACTCAAGGTAGTTTACTCGTAAAACGGCTTTTCTTAAGAATTCAATAAAATTAAAATATGAGGTTAATGAAAGTGTCTTTTATATACCTAAAAAAAATAAAATTTTTTGGCCGTCTGTAAAACGAGATAATAACAATCAAAATGTGCATAATTAATACTCTTGAAGCCCTGTCATGTACACAATCATTGTATTTATTTCAAGATATCTCGAAAACGGTTCTTACCATATTTTTTAAAAACTAATGTAATGTAAATCAAGAAGTTATAAAATTTTCTAAAAAAACGCTGAATTTGTTTACCATTTTGATAAAGAGATATAGATTTTTAAAATAAAAATGTTCTTAAAGAAGTCGACGAATAGTGACGTATTGTGATTACATCTTTACAACATTGTAATTGATACACTCAACGCCCGCTAATTCAAATGTCTGTTAGATCAGTGCTTCCCAACCTTTTTATTACCGCGGACAGGTCAAGTTTATCACTTTATCGAGCCCTTCTGGGGAAGGGACGTTGTTTATACTTTAGGTTGATATGATTTAACAATTTAAAATTAATTGTATTTAAACGTGTCTTCAAAATTAAATAAATATGTAAAAAATTAATATAATTTTATTTAAACAAGCATTCAAAATAAAATACAGTTACACAAAAAAAAATACTATAAAGTAATTTAAAATTTTAACTTATTAGTGTGAGGAAATCATAAAAAATACAAATAAAAGTAATGATTTTCTGTAGTATTTTTATTTCTAATCTAGGAACGTTCATGACAGCAAGAAATTTATTTAAAGCAGTTTAACCAAACCCTGAATGAACAGCACCTTTAAATAAATAAAAATATATTAATGATAATAAAAAATTATAAACATAAATACTTATGTATTTTATTTTTTTTAATTTACCTAGAACTGCTTTAGTGTTGACATCTGAATGCTTAACTTCACTTTTTGTTGTATGAACTTTGCCCGTAGGTACTATAGTTTCAATATTACATTCATTACATTTAACATTAAAAATTGAATAAAGGCCCTTTCATGTTTAATTTGTAATATTTTCAAGAGAAAGAACTCTTTCATACCTGCAACATTTTAAATGTTTTCCCAACTTCTGTAATTCCACGATGCGTCGACCACTGCAAAAGTTATTTTTCACGTTTGGCGTTTCCTTTCTCAATTTTTTTGGCATTATTCATAGCCAAAATTGATTTTTTGCGTTTGTTGAGGACGTTCTGCTTAACAAATTTTCCTCTATCTCGCAATTGATCCTGACAATGAAACATTTTGATATTTACATTTATTTTACTTTAGAAACACAGTTGACGTTTCACAATATATTTGCGACGTTGCCGGATGGATTTTACGCGATATAATAACATATTTGTATATAAGATCACATGTGTTTTGTGTACAGTATGTTACAAAAATAACCTTTTTTTAGATTTAAGTATCTCGAACGGTTGGTATTCACTATAGGGCGATATTTTTGTGTACGACTGTCGCGACTTTATTCGTTTTCATTAATAATATAAGCACTAAAGTTAGTATTGTCAGTATATCTATGCCTCATTTTTGCAAAAAAATGTTGTGAATAAATATGCCACAAAATCTTACTCGCGAAGAATGTAATATTGTTTGCAGATGGTTGGAGTTACCGAAGAATTGATGAACGATTTGACGTAACCCACACAACCGTTTCACGAGTTATACAAAGATATAGGAAGACTGGAAATCATGGTCGTAGGCCGGGACAGGAAAGAAACCGAGTAAATACTCCGATTCAGGATCGTTTTTTAAGACTGATAGCATTAAAATAACGTTTTGTAATACCTCGGACTCTTCAAACCCAGATTCGGGATGCTAATGGTTTACAAGTTTGTTCAAAAACTGTTCGTCAGCGACTAAGAAAACATAATTTTATGGCTAGATTAGCCACTTGAGAATTCATCGCAGAGGGAGGAAAAATTTTATAAGGGAGCATCGTAACTGGTTAGAGGCTGAATGCAACAGTTATTATTTACTGATGAGTCTCGTTTTTGTTTGTATAATAACGACAGGCTGATGCGCGTATATCGACGCCCTAACAAGTGTAATTTCTCACATACAAAATTATCTGGATGAGGATTTATGATGGTCTGTACAGGCATTTCTTTGACTTGTCAACACGGAAATGTAATCCTAAATGGAAGGTACATATGGGAGATTTTAGACAAACATGTAGGTACCATTCGCACCATATATAGGACAAGAATTGTTGTTGATGGAAGACAAGGCCAGGCCTCATGTTGCTCGAGTTGTGAGAAATTATTTAGAGAAAGTCGGTATAGCTTACATGGTATGGCCAGCTCAGAGCCCGGATTTATACCCGATAGAAAATCTATGGAAAAAATTTGACTAAAATGACATAAGGTCTCTTATTTTAAGTATGGGCCGCCGTTGTTAGAAAGTTATTCGTGCCAGAGGCGGAAATACTCGCTACAGACACACTCGTTTATCTTATTTCTTTACATATTGTTTCATGTTTTCGTTGTTAAATTTTAATATTAATTAAATAGTATATTAGGAAAGATAATTAAGTAATTTAAAAACGAAATCGTTAATAAATGATAAGGCTAAATTGCGACTTGATAATGTAACGTTTGCATTCTACAAGGTCTTACAACTTTTATAAAACTATCACGCTATAATTGCTATACCCTGTATTAATAAAAAAGAATATTTAATGCAAACACAATTACCTTACTGACGTTTTGGAAACGACAACCTGTCATTCAAAAAAAAAAAAAATCATTTAAATCGGACAAATGGTTTTGACAAATATTTATATTAAACTATTTTTCATTTTTTGATGGTACGTTAATTTATTGGGGAAGTGTATTCATGACAAAGTGAAGTAAGTGATAAATCAGTTTTTTTTACTCTTACTTTTAGTCATACATCTATTTCCTCCGATTTAAATTTCGAAAATACTTACATAAGTTTACTCACGACTTTAAGTACAATACTCAAATAATATTCAGACCTGTGTTTCTTGCAATATATTTGTTACTAAACAGCTCTTCTTGGTATTATATCATTAGTGTTAAAAATGACTAAAAAATTATTTAATCAAATCTGATTTATATTTTAAATGCATCTTATCAAATTTTAATATCTAAGAATCAGCTGCGCCAGTAGCTGGTTGTGGGAAACATTCGGAACATTCGGAATATGTAAAAAATAAAAAAATATTAATTTAATTAAACTTAAAACTTTAAAGGCATAATGTTTGGATAATATAAAATTTAAAAATAACAGTCAGCTGCATTGATAATTGTGGATTATTCGTCAGTTATTCTTATAAACCTAATAAAAAGTTAGAATACAAACGTATTTATTTATGAATTTTATACATTATACTAATGAAAGTAACAATCAGCTGTGCTTCTAGTGAGGGTAAGGGTAGAAGCATCACCTGGAAGGCCATAGTTATCGAGCGCGCTTGGGAATTTAGTATCTCATAATAATTTAAATAATATAAAATTAAATATTTAAACTAAAAAATAGCGCAAAATTGGGGAAATTCCGTAAATAAAGAACATTCATTTTTCCTTTTATCTTTAAATATCTTGCCATTTTTGTCTATTGTAGCTTTCTTTTATTAAAAGTATTAACTTTATCGGCACATATAATCACTCTATTATGTAAAGTAATTAATCTTTACGTTCATAATCAATCTGACTGAAAAAGTGGAACAAAAACGTTTTTTGTAAGATATAATCAATCAAAATATAGTTCATTTTTCTCGTATACAAAATTGTTTTACAACACAAACAATAGACATCAAAAAAACCTATTCTTTTTGTAACTCTCTATCAAATCCATGAGAATGCACGCTACAGAGAACGCTGAGGGCCAACCTGTGAAGATAACAGCAAATGAGGGCGCATGGGAATTAATTCTAACAAGCAGACGAACAATCGTCAATCAATACCACAGCACCGAGATCCCGCGGCTACGGTCTGCGTGATAACAAATAATATAATTATCCTCACGAAGAGTTTTCCGCGACGAGAAAATCCAAAAACCAGTGGAAAAATGCCTTATGGCTTATTTGCGAGAAAGATAAATTTTCGGCTGGAAGGACCACATACCGCATTATATTAAAAATACCACATAGCGAAATATTTGTTTGTCGTTATTTAGGTAGTGGATATCAACCAAAAAATCTAAAAAAATATAGTTTAAAATGTTAGTAATTGAAAAATTCTAAATAATTCACAAGATTTCTGTTAATATTGTGTTCTACAGTGTTACCACATTTAAGATGGGATCGTCTTTTTTCAACTTTGGTTATTCTGCAAACATTTTTATAAGTAAAATGTATTTTGCTAAATAAACAAATCAATAATATCTTTTATGATGTCCTATGATTTTTTGTGTTAAATAATTAATGTGCATCAACAGTTTTTTGTTTAATTTCAAATATTTTAATGGATTTCAATTTAAAAATCCAAAACAACATAGTATTAAAAACTTTATTTTTGAAGCACACTATTTAGGTATAATAATCTTTTAGGTAAATTTTATATAAATTCTGAAAACATGCAAAACTGTAAAAAAAAATTAGATCACCCTAGTTTTCTGGCTATTTTGAATTCAATTTTTTTTTCATTTGAAATTATTCACAATAACAAAAATCAACCTAACAAAAACCTCTATTTCAAAATTTTATTATTTAACTTTTAGCTGCTATAACTGCAGTTTTGTCAGTTTTGTCTAAAATTTACCTAAAATCTACAATCAAAATGAATATTAATATATATTTTATGTTTTTATTATAATTAATTAAATTTTGGAAGTTTTTGTTCAAGATATTTGTCAATTCACTAGTTCAGTGAAACGTCTGATAAACCTAAGTCGTTTGTGACAAACTAGTATCGGATGTAGCATGTATTTCAAAAATTATGCATCGTTGATTCTTTGGAAAATGATTTAAATGAAATTAGGCGCTATTGAGGCAGTAGAAATAAAAAATATAACTATATCAAATGGATTAGCAAGTTGAAGGTTGCATCTTTAACACGTTCCGTGCCAGGACAGTCTCTACGGACCGCTGCTTAAATTGATCGCTACACCACGGTGTTTATATTACCGTATACACCAGAGGACCGCTTATATAGCAAATCTAACCTATAAGAGGATTCGCTATGTCTTTGGAGGCTAGAGGGCAGTTAACAATTTTTTGGTTCCTTTTGAAACAAAAGTTATGCGACAAAAAAGGCGTTTTCTAGAAGAAAAAAAATTATTTGAATCTAAAAAGTACAATTAAACAAGAAGTAAAGGATGTTTTAAAAAGTACTTAATAAAATTTATGAGAATTAGTAAAGCAATGTATGCATAAGTTTATCTACGCAGTCCCTACAATTGGTTACTACTTTTGATACTCGATTTTTTTATATACTATCCTTTATTTTTTTACTGTAACAATGCTTGCAGTACTTTCGGACTTTTTGTGCTATGTCCTTCTTCTTCTTTATCATATGAGCAGTTTGTGACGTAGAATGCTGGATGCTATCGGTTTCGTCGACTTCAGAACATATAAATCTTTCTTTAATCGATTCCTTGAGTTGTGCCGAGACAACGTCATAACAATATTTGTTGGAACTGAAAATTCTACATCTTGTTCTTTTCCGCACATAATTTAAACAATTTGATGCCATATCTATAAGTTTTTTAAGGTATATACTGTCTCATAATTAGACGACCACAAAATGGAATAAGCGACTCGTCTATGCAGAAATGGCTACCTGGACTCTACGAAAATTGAATTTTTTTTATAAATATATGAGTGGTTTTATCTTGAATGGTTGATCTTCTTCAGGGCACAAATCGTTATCGGAGATGTGCCATAGATTCAATAGAATTTCAAATTTATTATGGCTCATTATTTGGCATACTAGATTGATCTGATTTAATTTATATTTACCCCAATAGTTTTTTAGTAAAGCCAATTTATTAAGAACCTTCCTAAAATGCTAATAAATATTTTTATTTCCTCCTTCAAGGTCGGTGTCTATGCATTAAGGCGATTGGAACAACCTACATCATTGGTTTTTGATAAGACCTGTGTAGCATATACATTTGTTTCTTTCGTCATAAGTTGCCAAATATCGTCAAACAAAAATAATAGTTGGTTGCTTCCCAATCGGTGCAGCAGCCACTTCTGGCTTAAATCCACTAGTACCTAGTGACAGAGTAAACTGTTGATGGTTCCCCATAGGATTTTTCATTTTCTCAGTAATTTTCTCAGGTACTATAATTATAGGGTCAGATGAGTCTTCTGGGGAGTTTTTTCCATTATATCTCCTGAATAAATAATATCTTCTCCTAGAGAGTTTATTTCCATAATATCTTGTAAATTAGTTTAAGAATGATTTGGTGTTACTTCCATCTAGTTAAATGATAAAGACACATTCGTTCCATCATCATTCCCGACAAAAACGGGCCCTTCAAGATAATCTGGAAAACTCGAAATATAATCTTCTTCCGATTCCAAATCTAAAAACATTAAAAATGATTTGTTTTTTGTTCTAAGAGTAAAATAAGAACTATAAACTTACCACTACTATTATATATGTTACGTAGCAAGCTGGAAATTGTACAATTCGCGCACCGTACAGTGATTTTTGTACCGAGCGCGAAGTGTATAGACTATTTTGTACGAAGTGCGATTTACCGGACTTGGTATTACAAGTTTTGTACTTTTCGGGTTCTGTACAAATTATATGTACCGAGCTGTTAATTTCAATCTTCCAGCCAACTTGGTACAGCAGTTATTGTACAAAGCACGAATGAGGAGTCGCCTGACCAGCTGAAGGTATTTTATTATTATTATTATTTTTATTATTATTACTATTAATATTATTATTGAGCCCCGTAACGACAGAACATGCAGAAAAACTAAAATTTAAAAAACAATAAAAGAAAAATAGTTTTTTTTATTTTGTTTAAAGAAAACATAATTTAGCTGCACATATATCATTTATTTATCGGTACAGCCCATTGAATTATGGCAGCGAGAATTACACAAAACTCCTTTTTTCCTGCATACACATCTCTTATTCAAACATTTTCTAGTGCATGCGCATCGCACAAATCCTTGCCCACCAACTATTGATGCCTGTAAATTTGCAGCTCGTAAAGATACTGATGCATCTGCCACTTCAATTTCCAAAAAAGTAGTACTGCATAGTGCAGTCTAATTTTTCCGTTTCTTCATTTATTGACATTTATTCAGTAGTTTGAACTTCTCTCTCGTCAATTTGGTCTGACTTTTCCGTTTCTTCATTTACTGACATTTCTTCAGTAGTTTGGACTTCTCTCTCCTCGATCTGCCCTGATTCCTTCGTTTCCTCAAAAATGTCATTTGTTATTGAACCAATAATTGTTTCTACGTCCTCTTCTGTATTCAAGCTTTCAATGGCAGAAGCTGGAAGAGTACTAGATGCTAGTCCTAATTTGGCTTTCCTCCCAAATAATGCTTCTAATGGCGATTGCTTGATTCCAGAATGGAGACTATTATTTTTTTGATACTGACAGAAACGCAAACCTTCACTTCATTGAGTTGAGCCATTATCTATCATCCAAGTTCTTATCATTTCCTCCACATCCCGGTTGGCCCTTTCTACACTCCCCTGACTCTGAGAGTGGCGCGGTTTGCCATGGACAATTTTTAATTGGGGCCACATGACGGTCAATTCTTCTATGACAGAATTAACAAATTCTCGTCCGTTATCTGACTGAAGTATTGAAGGGGCACCAAAAATGCAAAAAATATCAATTAAATTATAACTAATTTCCGCTGCTGTTTTTGTTTTTAAAGGACGTAAAATTAAAAACTTGCTCAAGTGATCTTGGTAATTCATTATAAATTTAAAATTCCGGTCTTTACACGATTGCATGTCTATTAAGTCCACTTGTCCACGTGAGTTAACTTCATTAAAAACCATTGGTTTCAGAACAACTTCTTTTTTTTGATGAGCTCTTTTTTTGCACAAGTTTCACAGTGATTTAAGAAAAGTTGAATTATTTGACGTGGTATATTTACGTATTTGCTTTTTACAGCATTATGCATTTTATGTAATCCACCATGACCAGTTTCAATATGTGCGTTTTTTAAAATTTCGAAAATTTCACCATTGTGAACAAAGTATTTTACTTCATTATTTACACTTTTATTTAGAGGTATTATTAATTTTGTTGTTGTTCCTACCGTCAAAACATCATATAGTCTTAATCGTCTATAGTCCAGAGACGTTTCCTTTTCTTTATTTTTTGCTTCCATCACTTCGTTCATTAACTGTCCATAATTTTCTTCACTTGTAATTGACACTGAATTATCCTTAAACATCAGTTCACTTAATTTTTTTTTTAATTTTCTTTGAATATACACAATGCGATTCCATTATTTTTAGTCAGTAATAAACCATTTAATATAATTACTAAGTATTCGAAAACGCGAAAACAAGTGTTTGACTGATCTGGAAATGTAAGGTTATGGCGAGCAGACGTATCATTCGAGCTTTGTACAATAGCTGCTGTACGAAGTTGGCTGAAAGATTGAAATTAACAGCTCGGTACATATAATTCGTACAGAACCCGAACAGTACAAAACTCGTAATACCAAGTCCGGAAAATCGCACTTCGTACAAAGTAGTCTATATACTTTGCGATCGGTACAAAAATCACTGTACGGTGCGCGAATTGTACAATTTCCGGCTTGGTACGTAACATATACATGATATTTCTTTGCTAGTTTTAATATTCTTTTACAACAGCCATTCATTTTTAATAACAAAACACAAAACAAACACAAAAAAATACTGAATTTTACCAACGTTCGCTCTAATATGCGCCTACTTCCTTGCACAGTACAAATGACGCGATTGTTTATACCGACGTTAAAGGGAAATCTGGACTAGTTTAGTTGTAGTTGTAGCAGAGGAGGACCGCTGTGGCTTGACAAGCACAATAAAGCGGACCACGAAACGGAACGCCTTGCCCAACAGGAAAAAGGTTTCGCACACGCCACGGCGGGCCCTACAGACCGCTAAATTTCTTTTTCGAAAAATCATGAAAAAATAAATTATTGAACATTTTATTATATTACATACATATCTTGTAGTATACACTACAACAACAACAACAAAAATTTGGTCAGACGGGTTACTTTCGTGATTTTCTTATGGCACTGAATGTGTTAAATTATTCAGGATATAATTTGGTAACTTCGATTAATTTATTTATTCAGGAAAACTTAAAACTTAAAATCACTCCTCAACATCTTTCTTTCAGAGGATAATTTTAAAATTAAAACTAACTTACTTAAACAAATAACTTTAAATAACAGGTTTCCACCAGACGTAGTAAATAATAATATGATCACTAAAGATTTAACTAGAAATAGGAGGAACTTAGCGTTTACAAATACATTCAAATAACGACACGGTTATTTAAATATCTTTACCTTATTTTGATAGTATCTATACCGATATAGCTAAAATATTATAGAATAGACTCTAAGGGGGTGGGTGGCTGAGTGGTAGAGCGTCTGCCTGTGGATCCAAGGGTTCCAGGTTCGAATCCCACCGTTGGCCGGGATTTTTTTATTTAATTTAATTATTTAAAATTAATTCTGATGCCTTGGTAGGATTCTCCACTCGACCCATTCACTGTTGGGTTCTAATTAACAGTACTGTTTCTAAAGTGACTCTGGGAAACAGTAACAAAGCCTACACAGAATACGAGGCTAATGACCTTAGTAGTCAATGATGACACCAAATTAAAAAAAATAAAAAAAATAACCTCTATTGCCTTAACATATCTTTAATAACTCAAAACAGCATTAAACAGTTACTTTTTAAAACTAAAGACAAGATTGACAAGTTTTTTAGGAGTATTATTTAAAAATTACAATGTAACACTTATAAAGCTTACCTACATTTGTAGAATCATCAGACCTCTAGACACAGATCAAGGAACACCTATCTGAATCTGAAAAATCTAATTTTGTCCAATATAATAAATTTAATCCGCATAGCTTCTCTCCCACCTCAAATAGCGAAATTTTACACAGTGTTCCAGTCAACAACTTTAAAAAAATGGACTCACTGGAAGACCTGGAGATCCTTTGTGAAATTAACCTGAATTCTTGCAATTGCCTAAATACGCAAATTCACTTGAATCGGTGAGTGAAAAAACAGTACAAGTGCCAAAAACGGTAATTTTAACTGAGATAGGCAAATTGTTTAAAATTCATAGGCCTATCACATAGCGAAAGAATAATACACAGACCAACATCATACGAGCGATGGGGGCTTGTTCAATTTTCGGTTGAGTGAAAGAACAGTACAAGTACGGCGAATGTACTGTTTTTTCACTCAGTAGCCATGTCGTTTCGTAGACAAATTTAACACAGATTTCAAAAACTGGTGGTCGCACTTTCATAAAAAACCTCTAAATCAGCTGATGAACAAAAAGCTAATTTTGTCATTCCACAGTAGAGCCAGTTTACATACACTGGTAAAACTTCTGGATATGTTACTACAAGTGCCTTCATAGGCGGTTTTCTCTCGCACACTTTTATGTGTGGGGCGCATTAGACTGATATCAAACCTAATGCCAATCTGCAGTTATCCTTATGGCGGGCATACACGCTACGGTCTGTCTGTGCAGGTGTGCCTGCACACGTAGACATGCACGCTACGACATAAAGCCGACCTGCGCAGGCATACCTGCACAGGCAGGCTTCTCCGGTAGACCGTTACGTATATGCTCGCCATTAGAAAAGGCATACTCAGAAGTTGTCCCTATTGACGTAAAGAAGATAGCCAATATAAAGATGCTTTTATTCTGCTTTAGTGATGACATCCTAGAGTTTTACTACCATATATTATTTCTTGGAAAGTCAAAAATGAAGATTCTGATTAAAAAATTACAAATAAGTTTGTTAAATAATAATCAATAAATCAAAAAAAAAAAATTAAAGCATTTTTTTTAAATTGAGTGAAAGAACAGTATAACTGCAAGTAATTTTTTTCAAATATCATATTTTGCATAATTTTATTTTTAAATATATGTACATATTATTATCGGTTGACAAAAATTCTATGACTTCACAATACATAATTAGTCCGAATAACCCATAGTTCTTTTAAAATAGTTTTTTTTTGTTTTTCTCAAAATGGTCATTTTGGATATGTATTGTTCTTTCACTCACCGATTCACTTAAACTCTAACTTTAACCCTCTATTTAAACACTTTGGGAATCATAACAACTAAATTAAAATAAACTTTATTTAATTTAATTAATTTCCATTTATTTTAGTACAGTAATAAACGCACTCTTTATTTATTATTTGGAGTGAGGGTAGCCATATGTGAGTAGTAGGGATTAAGTGTAAAGGTTAAAGAAAAAGTCCTTTATTTCTCACAAGTCAATTTATTGGCGACCGGTTTCGAAGTTGTCACTTCATCATCAGGCACACCTAAATGGAATATCAAGGAGTCAGTTGTAATAAAAACAATTAAAAGCATGAACGGACTTGAACATATACAAAATAACAGAAAAAACACAAAAGAAAGTTAAACAATAACCTTGACTCACCTTGACTAATTCCATAAAGGAAGCGCTACAAAAAGTTTAACAGAACGAGTTAAAAAAGTCATGTGTAATAAGTATTTTTTAAAAAATGTTTTAAATGTAGGTTAGGTTAAACCACCAGATGTCTTTTTGAATAAAATAATTAATTAAAACACATTTAAGACAATTATAATTATTATTATTATAATTAAATTATAATGTCACTAAATATTGTCACATTGTTCTTCTTGTTACCTTAATTTATCTACTGTAAATTATAAAATGATTTTCAGTCAATTTGTTGACTCAATTTTGGAGTTTTAATTTTTTTAAGTTGTTATTTAATCTATTTATTTTTAAGCTACATGTCTGTTTGTCACTGTAACCTAGTTAATATTTTTGGAGCCCCCTGGATTACAATTATCATTAAATTCACTGCGGTTGCGCAGTCGTAGAATAGGCAATTCAGCACACAACTGTGTTGTAAAAGGCGAAATAATTGTCTACATACTTTATTACAGACTAGCATGGATATGGATATAGGTCTTGCCTATAACCTTTTCACTTTTCTAAACTTTTTCGTTTCCTTCTTTCTTTTCAATTTACCCTTGTTTTCTTCGACTAGGTTCAATATACGGAATATGGTCTAATCACGTCTACCTTCAAGTTCTCTGGCCTAGTATGGATCTGGACCACTATACGATCCATATATGTAAAACCTTGTATATCCCTTCCCCTCACTAGTATTTATATATTTTTGTATTGTCCATGGAGGTATAATAGTAATGGAGATGCCATGAGGCAATTGTTTTGCATATGATACGTTTTATTAAAAATTACCCCACTGGGTTTAAATGGTTAACTAAGCAGGGTCGTATTCAAATATAATTAAAGTCCGTATGCAGAATTACAACTTTTAAATGACTTACTTACCTAAGATTTGTTTCAACATGATCGATTCGAAATTAATTTGATGACATTGCGCAACTATGACTTCTACACTATTTACTATTATTTATTAACCGTTTTCCGACCAAGCCAATGCCAAGATCATAAAAGAGATTAATATTATTATATTGTTCTGTCTTCGCCGAAACCGTCCAATATATGACCTGTGTAATCGAAAATCAACGTTCGAATAACACTGTGCATCAGATTTGTTAATATCTTTGTGCTTTAAAATTAAAACCCGAACTACGATTTTTCGTCCAATGACTCTCTTGTCTTGATCAAAGCTGCCAATGTCAAAATCTGACAATGAGGAGAATTACCAAATTACCAAACCAAAAATTAAACCACTACGTGAATTGTGAATAAATATATTTCAGTAAAAATACAGCCGAGTTTGTAAAAAAGACAATTAATTACTTTTAAATATAAAACATGTAGGTCTTCCTGCTGCAGATGACATACATAAAAAATATGATCCGCTACAGTCAAAAGTTTAAAAAAACCAAAAATTTAGATAGGTATGACTTTATGGTTAAAAGTAGACGGAAGAAAACCATGATCAAAACTACTCTGTCAAAACCAATTGGAACTAAAAAGACTCAGATAATAGTTGTTGGTTTTATTTATGTTTAAAATAATTAATTATATAGGGTAGGTACATATATTACTAAAATTGCAAGCAAGTACTTACTAAAGATTTCTATAATTGGTACCTATGTATAATAAACAACAATCGCACAGATGCACAGCATACAACTATACAAATGGAATTATAGAGATAATTTATTTTAAAAATAGGCATTCAGTTGCGATTTGTGATTACAAAAAGAAAACTTTAACCACTTTTTCTGATCAGTAATGTTAGTGTTATAGTGAAAAAGTTTCTATAAACTGGTGTTTTTAATCCTAATAAAGCATTGTTTGTGAATTTCCAAGAAAAGTGCATGATGAAAATTGTTTTGACCAAAATTTTTAATGTCATGCCATTTAAAAAGAAACCCTGTGGCTGTGGATAACATTTGACACAAAATCTTATCCTAAAAATAACTGTTTGGTTGCATTGGAGGAATAATTTCTTCATTGGTACTTTTTTAGGGTGCAAGGATGACTTGACATTACTAAATTTAAACCTTTGTTATAAGTTGTCTTTTTGCTTTAATTTCTGATAGACCTGTATTGTACATACTTGAAAAATATAAAATTGTTCAAGTGGGAAGTTTATATATAAGGTGTCTCATTGAGAAAGGGATACAGAACAACTGAAGAGTCTGATTAAAAATAAGACTATGCTTAGAATGCGAATGTTCTTCATTTTAATTTTGAAGTTTCTTATAAGTTCCCAACAAAAGTACCTATATGATTTACTTAAAAAACTTAAAAAAATATATAATTATAGTTCAAATAAGTGTAACGTATCTTATGACACCAAAAACTTTTGCCAAATTTGGTAAAATAATAGGTAGCTCTTCAGTTTTTCTGTGTCCCATTCTTAACAAGACACTACAAAAAAAATTTTATTATTTAAAAAAATATTTATTGACCTTCAAACAACACTATTTTGTTGTTTTGATGTCTTATGCTAGCAGCTTTATTAACTCTAGTTTTAGTGAGATATCTCTTATCAAAAAATTCTTCCTTGAAGTGAATAGAGCACAACATGCTATTCGGTTTAGGCTCAAATTGGTCTCTTCCCACAAATTTAGACCAAATTTTGAGATATTGTGGATCTTTTGGAAACCTATAACAAAAAAAAGTTAAGCATTCTAAAAAAAATTATAAGTACACTCCTTATACTTACTTATAAAAAATTAAATTATATATTTTCTTACGCTCTTTCACTGAAGAGTTTTTACAATTAATTTTGGCACACTTAGTCATGATTTTTATACAAATTAATCAAAAAAAAAAAAAAAACACTTATTAAGACAGAAATAACGTCGAAATATTTAAATTTGAACAAAGTTCTGACAGATCTTTGACAACTATGACATGACATGACATTGTTATACCTGCTCAAGAAATTTACTTATGATTGATGTTTTTACCTACCTACTTTATACCGAAAACCCTCAGCATAATTTTTAATAAAATTATTTAAATTTTTACACACTGGAGTGTACATAGCACTAATAAGTACCCGTCTAAATAATTTAAAATAATTTAAAAATATTTGTAAAAAGTAGTAGTAAATACCCTGATGTTATAAATGATCTTAACTAAAAGTTAGTTAAAGAAATTATAATTTATTAAAATACTGTTAACCAGTTGCAAGAATGATTGTATGGGCTTATTAACATTCATATCAGCAAATTTTTTCCGTCTTCTAATAACGAAATGAAATATGCTCCAAAGGCATGTAACAGCATTGTACTTTACCAAACAGAACCTGTGCCGATCACTATTCTGAGCAAAGTAGTAAAAAAATATTTTATATTCAGAAATTCACACAAGACATGACAGCGATAATTGTCCTTGTGAAGCTACCATTTAAACCTGAAATATTATTTTTACCCACCTTTTAAACAATGTGTGTGTATGTGTGCGCGTGCGTGCGTGCGTGCGTGCGTGCGTGCGTGCGTGCGTGCGTGCGTGCGTGCGTGCGTGCGTGCGTGCGTGCGTGCGTGCGTGCGTGCGTGCGTGCGTGCGTGCGTGCGTGCGTGCGTGCGTGCGTGCGTGCGTGCGTGCGTGCGTGCGTGCGTGCGTGCGTGCGTGCGTGCGTGCGTGCGTGCGTGCGTGCGTGCGTGCGTGCGTGCGTGCGTGCGTGCGTGCGTGCGTGCGTGCGTGCGTGCGTGCGTGCGTGCGTGCGTGCGTGCGTGCGTGCGTGCGTGCGTGCGTGCGTGCGTGCGTGCGTGCGTGCGTGCGTGCGTGCGTGCGTGCGTGCGTGCGTGCGTGCGTGCGTGCGTGCGTGCGTGCGTGCGTGCGTGCGTGCGTGCGTGCGTGCGTGCGTGCGTGCGTGCGTGCGTGCGTGCGTGCGTGCGTGCGTGCGTGCGTGCGTGCGTGCGTGCGTGCGTGCGTGCGTGCGTGCGTGCGTGCGTGCGTGCGTGCGTGCGTGCGTGCGTGCGTGCGTGCGTGCGTGCGTGCGTGCGTGCGTGCGTGCGTGCGTGCGTGCGTGCGTGCGTGCGTGCGTGCGTGCGTGCGTGCGTGCGTGCGTGCGTGCGTGCGTGCGTGCGTGCGTGCGTGCGTGCGTGCGTGCGTGCGTGCGTGCGTGCGTGCGTGCGTGCGTGCGTGCGTGCGTGCGTGCGTGCGTGCGTGCGTGCGTGCGTGCGTGCGTGCGTGCGTGCGTGCGTGCGTGCGTGCGTGCGTGCGTGCGTGCGTGCGTGCGTGCGTGCGTGCGTGCGTGCGTGCGTGCGTGCGTGCGTGCGTGCGTGCGTGCGTGCGTGCGTGCGTGCGTGCGTGCGTGCGTGCGTGCGTGCGTGCGTGCGTGCGTGCGTGCGTGCGTGCGTGCGTGCGTGCGTGCGTGCGTGCGTGCGTGCGTGCGTGCGTGCGTGCGTGCGTGCGTGCGTGCGTGCGTGCGTGCGTGCGTGCGTGCGTGCGTGCGTGCGTGCGTGCGTGCGTGCGTGCGTGCGTGCGTGCGTGCGTGCGTGCGTGCGTGCGTGCGTGCGTGCGTGCGTGCGTGCGTGCGTGCGTGCGTGCGTGCGTGCGTGCGTGCGTGCGTGCGTGCGTGCGTGCGTGCGTGCGTGCGTGCGTGCGTGCGTGCGTGCGTGCGTGCGTGCGTGCGTGCGTGCGTGTGTGTGTGTGTGTGTGTGTGTGTGTGTGTGTGTGTGTGTGTGTGTGTGTGTGTGTGTGTGTGTGTAAATGAAAGAAGGATGGCATTGTATAAAACATTGTACAGATAGTCAATAATAATAATTATTAACTGATGTTGGACAATTTTTTTTAAACAATAATCATAGTATTTTTTTGTCGTTTCTATAACAACTTGTACAAATGTATCAGAACAATAAGTGTACAAACAAATCTTCAAAGTTACGTATCCACAATTCCAGAAATTATTGCAAGATAGTCGAACGTTATCTCAGTATGATATTTCTATAAGGCTTGTTACTAGTTATAAAACATAAAGGACTTCACTTCTGTTTTTGCTGTTGTAATAATAAGTTGAATATAAAATAATAATGTTGTATTTTGGAAAATAAAATACTATTTTTTAAAAAGACTTTTTTGGTTGATCGATTCGTAATTTCAAAGAGCAAAAATCTATTCATATTTGTAATGGTATTAACCTTAAAATTATGGATATGTTTTTGTGCGGTATTTCTCTTTAACGATGTACTCAAGAAATATTTAAATATGTTAATATCTTGAAAATTCTCAGGGCAAACAAAAGTACCTCCATCATTTTTGGTGTGATTTTTTAAATATAAAATATTGATTTTTTTAATAGTTTGTTCAGGATAGTGATTAGCACAGGTATTGTTTCATAAATTACATTTTTTTAATTATCTACGGGACATATTTCATTTCGTTATCAAATATCGGCCAAAATTTGCAGTCGGCTCTTGGGCTATTAACAGAGATTCAAAATATGGTTTGTCTAAATGACAAACTTAAAATTTTAATGAACATTCTTGTAACTAGCTATAAGTCTTTTTGAATTATTGTAATAAATTTAGGATATCTAAAGAACCAACAAGTAAATAATGTCCACAATCGTACTTTATATGTAAATCTAGCCCCAATCTACGATAATGGCCTATCCAAA
Source organism: Psylliodes chrysocephalus (assembly GCA_927349885.1). NCBI lineage: Eukaryota > Metazoa > Arthropoda > Insecta > Coleoptera > Chrysomelidae > Psylliodes > Psylliodes chrysocephalus. Next base: position 61,755,706 of record OV651814.1, on the reverse strand, counting down.
CAATGACTCGCTCCTTGTAATTGTGATTTATCTCGTACTGTTTGCTTATCTCAAATTGTAATTAGCACGTATAACATAAACGATCTGGCAAGTGTGAGGTATATATGTGAGTGTGTGCATCGATATTAACGCCCTCTCTACTAAATTCCCGCCGAAATAAAGCCTCAGGTTACTTCGGATGACCCCGACGGTAATTTCCCTGCTGAAATTGTATTACCTTCGGTGTAGGAGAATGGAAGTACGTATAGATTTATTATAGGGATAATAGGCCACGTTGGAGAACTTGAAACTAAGTTTATTGTACTGCCAATAACGTTCATTGTTGCCGTGGAAATTTCCATAAACCAACTATCTCAGATTCTCTAACCACAAGTCTAATTTGTGGGAAAAATTACAGCAATGTCGTATTACCAAGGAAACAGCTATTTTGAATTAATATTTAGATATTATAGATCCAAGTGGAATGAATAGGACAGTGTGTAAAAATAGAAATTGTTTTATTAAAAATTAGACTGAGCACTTTCAGCTTACAGAGCAATCATCAGAGCTGTCCTAAAAGGCATTACAAATTAACAATTTAAATATCAATTAATGTTAAAAATTACTTCTAAGATACCCTACACATGGGATCAATCAAAGGATATATTAGGTTGTGGATTAAAACAACAAATACAAAATTGAAGATTGGGGCCGGTAAAGGCACTGAACCAACCTAAAACCCTCTATTATGTACAACATTAATCTAACCAATATTAGGAACAATTTATTCAAACATTGCCTATTGTACATGCCAATTTTGTTCAAGTGTCCCTTTACTGGGGTGTGCCCAGTCATGAACCCTGTTATCACTTTCAAATGGTTTCTATTCATAAAGGGTAGTTCTCCAGTTCTTTTGAGCCATGGTTTGCCTATAAAGGCTTTTCCATGTGCCTGTTTTGGGGTGCTTCCCCAATAGTTAATAAGTTGTTCCCGAATCCAGTCGTTTATGAAACCCCATACTGTACTTTTTGGTACTCCTGGGTTTGTGTCTGGTTCCGGTATTTTTTATGACCCTCTGTTTGCAGGTTCGTCAGCTATTTCGTTGCTTTCGATCCCTTGGTGACCTGGCACCCAAAATAGTTTTACTCTATTTCGGTCTGCCAGTGTTCTTACCTCTTCGATGCATTCCCATACCAGCCTCTACGTAACTTTCTGACTCGATATGGCCTTAAGTGCCGCTTGACTGTCTAACATTATTTGAATATGCTAATTTTCGACAGCTTTTTCATTGTTCGTTTTTCCACATTGCAAAATTGCGTATACCTCGGCCTGAAATACCGAGGAATGTATTCCTATAGCAGAGCTATGGGTAGTATCAGGGTTTTTGAAGAATACTCCCGCCCCAGTGCCTTCCGCAGTCTTGGACCCGTCTGTATACCAGGTTTGTTCCTGTCGTTGGGCATTGGGCTTCCTTATGGTGATCTCTGCTCTTTCCTGTATTAAAACCTCAAATGAAGTATTAAAAGATGGTTATGTGGTCTGATCTTATGTCTAGCACGTCTCCTGTCACTAACCTTGAGATACTCATGTGACCTGGCCTGGTCAAGATTTCCCAGTGTATTCCCTAAGCTGTAAGTACCTAATCTTGTCTCCTCTTGTATCACATAGTGAAGGGATGGGAGTCCTATTAGTGCTTCTTTTGCAGCTGTGGGGGTTGTTTTCATTGTCTACGTTATTCCAAAGCAGGCAAGTCTTTGTACCTTGCTTAGCGTCGTTATTGCTTTCCTTTGCTGTATCTTTGGCCACCACACCAAAGCTGCGTATGTTATTATCGGTCTCGCCACCATGTTATAAAGCCAATATACCATGTCTGGTTTTAACCCCCATTTTTTTCCAAAGAATCGCCTTGCCATCATTAACGTGGTTTCCGCTCTCCTTGTGATCATTTCTAGATGCTGGTTCCAGGCAAGTCTTGAGTCAATCATAACCCCGGGATATTTTAACTCCCACTTGAGCTGGATGCTTGCACCTCTTAGGTTTAGAGGCCCTAGTTCCTCCAATTTCATCCTGCGGGTGAATGCAATTATGTCAGATTTGTTTGGGCTAATGTTTAGTCCTTCCGCCTCTGTCCATTTTGTTACTGTATTTAGAGCCTCTTGCATTCTATCTCTTACTATAGTGTTGTATTTTCCCTGTGCCATGATCACTAGATTATCGGCATATTCCAGGGTTCTATGTCCCTAAGCAGCCCGTCCACTACAAGGTTCCACAGGAGTAAAGACACCACTCCACCCTGCGGACATCCTCTCGCTACTATTGTCTCTCCCATAACGGTTATGTGTATAGTTATCTCCCTTAACATAGAGTCGATCCAGGACACGCACGTGTCCTCGATTGCTCTGTGTTTGAGAGATCTAATGATCGATTCAACGGAGGTATTGTAAAATGCACACTCGATGTCCAAAAATGCACCCAGGATTACCTCCTTGTTTTCCAGTGTGTTCTCCACCCCTTTCATTAATTGATGGAGAGCTGTTTTAGTTGATTTCGTTGCACTATAGGCATACAGGTCTTGGTATATTGGCCTCTGAACTAATATCCCGTCTCAAATATGCCTATCTGTCAGTTTTTCCAAAGTCTTAAGTATAAAGCACATAAGACTTATTGGTCTTAGGGACTGCCGTTTTCTGTCCTATTTTCCCAGGTTTTGGTACACCAGTACTACCCTAATATTTCATCAAGCTTTTGGTATGATACAGTCTGCTGTATAAAATGGTGTCACGAAAAAAGGTCGCGAACATTTGGTCGCGCGAAAAAATGTCGAGCACAAATAGGCGCATGTCAAAAGGTCGCCGGCGAAAAAAGAGCGCCGACGAAAAAAGGTCGCGAGCAATTGATCGCGCGAAAAAAAGGCGAGTAGGAAAATAGCGCGTAACAATGTTGATATTTCTATTATTATCTTTTATTATCTATTAATCCCAAAGAAAAACAATCATTGGTCTTAAAGTGTTATAATGAGGGCATCGTAATAAGAAGGGTTTGGTAAAATTTAGTATTCATAGATTTGTTTTGAAAATCTTTATATTGCAGGTAACCTTTTAAAGTATGTCTCTGATACCTATTTATTAAAAAAAAAAACGATTTGTTTATTATTACTTTAGATAATTACCAATAAGCATTGGAAAATTAAACTTTCCTTCACACTTTATCCAGGCTTAGGACTGGCAGGTAATATTACCTGGCGTGTTTAGAAGTTTTTTTAGTTTTTTTTTTAGTTTTTTTACTTTTTTCTAGTTTTTGTTGGTTTTTTTTTTGTATTTTTTTTTATTTTTTGGGGTTTGTATTTCTGAAGTTGAAAGTTATGAGCAATGCCCCTTAAATATTCCAAATTTGGACGATTTCCATATTGTTCACAAATGGATTTTATTCGTTTCGCCGTATCTTTATAAATTTTTTGTCGTTGCTATTCGTTTCCAGCTATGGGTGTACCAATAAAAACTCCTAGGCCAGATATTTTGGTAAGTAATAGAGATATTTTAATTCTGTAAGAGCCAGTTCACAGAGCACTAAGAGAGCTTCAGTTTTACATATAAATTAATTTTAAATAGGTCAATATATAGATGGCGCTGAGCACAATAATTTTATTTCGATGGGAGGATCTTTCTTGTGTACCGCATCTTGTAAAAAATGCATTTTTAAGCAGATTTTGTTCAATTAACTAATTTGATAAATCTAGCCATTTTTGATATACAGAGTGGGTCACTCAAAACAGTTTCATCCTGTTTTTCAGCATTAATCATTAGATTTCAAGAAAATGCTAAAACAGATCGATTTTTATTCCAAATTAAAAACATTTTTACAATACAGACATCTGTCATGTGTCAATCCCCTACCTTGCACTTTACCAACACCTTAATTTTACATAAATAATGTACCATGTATGGCACATCATTGAACAGGTAATTCAATAGTGTATTCAAAAATATTTCTGTATATTGCGTTACCTTAAATTTTATCGCCCTCTAGAGGGATAAAAAATTACTGCGTATTATGGAGTGTGGCACTACAATGTGTAGTATATTATTAAAAAGGTAATTTTATGGGGAATTTAGAAATATGATCATTGCGATACTTTTAATTGTACCGCCCTCTATCGGGATAAAAAACTGTACATATTACAAAGTGTGACACCTTATTTGAAAGAAAATTTCATTACTAATTCAATGCACCACATAACATTAATATAAATATCCTCCATATTGCACTTGCAATAATTTGAAAATTAGTCATGCATTATTTTAAACATTATTGCTAACTTTATTTTGTTGCAAGTGCAATGTGGAAATATGTATATTAATGTTATATGGTGCATTGAAATAGTAATTAAATGAGCTTGCAAATGAAGTGTCACACTTTATAATACATTAGAGGTGTTTTATCCCGATAGAGAGCGCTAAAATTTAAATTATCGCAATAAACAGTCATATTTCTGACTTATCCATAAAATTACCTTTTAAATGATGTACCGTACATGATACATTCCTTACATAAAATTTAGGGGTTGGAGAAGTAGAAGGGAGGGGGATGACATATGACAGATGTCTGTATAGTAAAAATGTGTTTAATTTGGAATAAAAATCGACATGTTTTAGCATTTTCTAAAAATCCAATGAATAATGCCGAAAAACAGGATGAAACTATTTTGAGTGACCCACTCTGTATATCAAAAATGGCTAGATTTATCAAATTAGTTTATAAAACAAAATCTGCTTAAAAATGCAGTTTTTACAAGATACGTTATATAAGAAAGATCCTCCCATCGAAAAAAATATATTGAGCGCAGCGCCATCTACATATTGACCTATTTAAAATTAATTTATATCAAAAAATGAAACTCCCTTAGCACTCTATGAACTGGCTTCTACAAAATTAAAATATCTCTATTACTTACGAAAATATCCGGCCTGTGAGTTTTTATTGGTATACTGCTCAACTTTCAAACAATTTAAACTCTCCTCTTTTTTTATCGTATTGATAAATTTCCATAAATTTGGAAGTGCTGCATTTAATTTAGAGGAGAAACTGTTGTGCCATCCCTCCACAGAATTATTTGTACGATGTATATCTTCGTCTATAAATTCAAAGCAATTCCACAGATTTCTTGAAAATTGCGGTTGTCTCCTCTGGTGTCGTCGATCTAAGCAGCCATTTTTTCGCGCGACCAAATGTTCGCGACCTTTTTTCGTAGATCCGTATAAAATATCAGGACCTCTTTGTAATATTATTGGATAAATCCCGTCCATGCCCGGTGATTTACATGGTTCGAATCGAAGATCGACTTTTTTAAATTAATAGACCTCATGGTGGGATACCAATCGTATAACCTAAATTACAAGTACTTTCTTTTTTACGGTATACAGAAAAATACCATTCATATTTAAAATAGAAGAATCTACATTTAATAGAATTTTTAAAAATGTTATAAACTTTTATAATTTTTGGCTTCTATGGTCATAAAATTTTTCGATATGTTGAAAGAAAAACAAGTTGCATCCAACAATTGAAAGTATTTCTGGTTATCCAAGTGTCGTAGGATGTAATAATGGAACTAATTAATAAATATCAATTAAAACACAAAGGAAAATAAACTTCACCTATGTTAATCGAACATGATCACCCAATAATTTCTCTTCGGGCCATTTGTGACAGCAAAAAACTTTAAAAAGAAAATCCAAAACATACAATCGATAACGATATCGATTTTAAAAAATAGTTCACGTATGCTAATATTTTTTCAAAGGTTCAAGCACAAATAGTGATGTTAAAGAATTAAAAAATGTACGAAATGGTAGAGTAGTACATTTTAAAAAATAACTAAACTGCTCACGGAATTAGTCGGTATAGGTAATTTTATCATCATTTGTAGAAGACTGTATCTGGAAAACGTCTTAGCGGATTTTTAAAAATGAAGTAAATTCTGAAAGCTCATTATTTCTTGTATCATTGGCTGGATGTGACCTCCAGTAAAATAGTTATTTACGATATAAGTATCGTAAAGTTTCATATTACGATGCGCGATGGAAATATAATCCATCGAGTATCGTAATATGAATTTACGATACGAATATTGTACAAAATTTTATCTACTATCAAAAAAAAATAACTACCAGATTTTCTGTACATTGATATGACAAAGATGAAGTTAGCCGTCTGTTAGATATTTGAATTCACCTTTAGCGTAGTCATAACCACAGTTTATTGCTGAAGAATTAGTTAGCTCACTTGGACCAGTTGAATGTTCCAAAATAATATCCACTCCAGGGATACAAATTCAGGATGCGCAGAAGACTGCTGTTTGAATATAGGCGGTTGTCATGTATTGTATTAGTTATGATTTGATTCTGTATGCGCCAGGGATACAAATCCGAGTTGCGCAGTATATAAACTGGAACATTGAGATCAAAAGTGCCGACGTAGAATGAGCGAACTGATTCTTTAGCTATAAACTGTGTCATAACTGACATTATTACTTTTTGCGAGACAAAACATAGTAGCCTTGTGTAGTTGCTAGGTAGTCGCTAGGTATTGTTTGTTGGCTAAATAATAACTCTAAATAATAACTCAAAATAATAACTCAAAATAACAATTATCATGAATATTTGTATAGAAAATATGTCTGACACTTAATTGGCAGCTAACAAAGCCATTAAAACTTTAATTTCTGCAGAATCCAGGAATAGATATGAAAAAGAGTTCCAGCGATTTGAAGAATGGTGCAAATTAAAAAATGTCGATGGTGTTTCAGAAAAGATTTTAATGGCGTATTTTTTCGAAAGAGCCGCAGTTGAAAAACCATCTACATTGTGGACTCACTGTTCCATGTTAAGTACCACTATTTCGACGAAGAGAAACTTGGATAATGGCAAATATACCAAGCTGTTGGCTTTCTTAAAACGGAAAATTGAAGGGTATAATCCAAAAAAATCAAGAATTTTTATCAAAAACAAAATATATACTTTTAAGGTGAAGGGTGAGAAAAAGTCCTTTATATCTCACAAGGAAAGTCAATGTTTAATTGTTTAACAAAACATTGAGTGCGACCGGTTTCGAAGTGTCATCACTTTATCTTCAGGCTCGCCATACTCTCCATCCACTAGGGAATACTACAAAAACAAGTTTCATCAATTTTGGGTTGAAATAAATTGTAAAATGAACCGATTTACACGTAATAAAAAGTTAAAAATATTTGAAAAAACAAATATTAGTCAATTATAGTAAAAATTTTAAAATATTCAAGATTATACAAAAACAAATCACATACATTAAACAGATTAAAAGATAACCTATCATTAGCATATGGGGTGTCCCAAAAGTCCCAGGATAAGCCAATATTTCAAGAAAAGCTTACAGTTAAATGTTAAAAAAACAAAGAGAAACAATATTAACTAATAATTTAGTATCGAGTAGGCCCACCTCGTACTCGCAAAAGTTCTGCTGTTCTTCTCGGCATATTGTCCACTAATTTTGTAATAAACTCTTGAGAGATAGCTTCCCAGACCTCTCTAACTGCAATTGCCAAATCTTCCAAATTTTGTAATTTTGCTTTCTTTGATTTAGTTTTAGTTTCATTCTGCTCCACACATGTTGAATTACATTCATATTTGGCGACCTAGCAGGCCAATTCATTCCCTTGATACCATTCTCTCTCAGAAATTCTTGGACAATTCGAGCCCTATGTGGATGAGCATTATCGTCCACCAGAATAAAATCTTCCCTCGTCAAAGTTCTGAGCAAAGGAAACGACAATCTTATTCACACACAAATCACGATACCGAACACCATTCTTACTTTGTCCAATCAATACTACCAAATCAGTTTTGCCATTCCTTATTATCCCTCCCCATACAGTCACACTTCCTCGTCTTAACGGCACCTAGCTTCCATATTTTCTTCAATGTACCACTGATTATTTTCTCTCCAAAGCGACATTCATCAGTAAACATGCAACATCTCAATTCTGCTATTCCCCAGTTCAAATGTGTTTGAGCCCATATCCTTCGAAAAACTCGGTGGACAGGCTGAAGAGAAGGACATGCAGCACATCTTCTGGCATTTAAATTTCGCTCATGCAAACGGTCTCTGATTGTAGTAGTCGACACTATTGTTCCCGTTATCTCTTGTAGTCTCGCCTTTATTTGTGTCGCATTTAGGATTCTTCTCCATCTGATAGATTCATCAGACGATCTTTCCTGGGGGTCGTACATCTTCTGCGACCACATTACCAAATGTTTCTATATACAGGAGTACCATTCTTCTTCTTTGTATCATCCTTTGAATTGTGAATCTTGATGTCCTCACCAAGTAAGCGATATGTTTTAAACTCAATCCTCGTTATCGTAATCCGTTTGAAATACCTTTTTTAATGAGGCCCTTTTAAATTGCATTATAATACTTACCGCATAATGTTTCGTAACTCATTTTTACTTGAAGGCATTTGTAGGATAAACTACGTAATGAAAAAGATTGCAAGAATACAATTATTCAGATGTCAGTAATTGTCATTATTTTGAGCTTCGTTTCCATGGTTTTTGTTAAACTGCTTTTTCCCATAGCCCACTAAGCGAATAAAAATTTTGAATGGATGGAAAATTTCACCAGATCGCAGCAATGAGAACTTAAATTAATAGCTGACTTAATAGGGACATCAAGATTCACATTTTAAAGGATAATTTGGAAGGAGCTTAAAATCTTCTAATAAAAGCTATATAATAAAGTCCACAGAAGTTCCACATCAAATGAAAGAGCTCCTAGAGATTAATAATTTTTGTAATGTTAAAAAATGCGGACTTTTTGAAAATACCCTGTAACTTTTTTTCTGAAATTACTATTGCAACAGGTGCAGGCAGTTAAAAATTTACATTTTTACATTGTATTCTTTCACACCCTGTACAACACTGAAAAATTACTTTTTAGTGACGATGACATTATGCTATTGATACAAGAAGTAATGAACTCTTACTATACCAAACAGATTAAAATATGTGAAGCTTACATAAATTTATTATAAGGGGGCGTCCATTAATAACGTGAGGTAATTTTCAGGATTTTTTGACCCCCCCTCCCCCCTGGTGAGATTTCGTAAGATTTTCCTCAACTCCCTCCCCCCTCCCCTAATTTCACGTGAGATTTTTAATTTTTTTTTTTGTGTAGGGTTGCCACTTTTTGAAAAGTGAAAAAAAGGACAATGACGTTGACAGGGGCTCTGGTATACAAAATGTCATCATCACTCTTGCAGTAAACTTATTAAAAAAAAAGTCGTCGAGCTGAAGGAAAGAAATTGTCATCTTATTAAGCTTCTAAAAAAAAAGTCGTCGGGCTGAACGAAAGGAAATCTTCCTCTTGTCTTAACGAGATTCTAGAAAAAACGGTCGTCGGGCTGAACGAAAGAAAATCTTCCTCTTTCTCTTACCGAGCTTCTAAAAAAAACATCGGAACGAAAGAAAATCTTCCTCTTGGTCTTGCCGAGCATCTAAAAAAAAAAGAGGTCCTCAACGTATGTGCGCTGTTACTCAAACTCAAAAAAACGACACATCTGTCATATGAAAAGAAGAGGGCGTTTACCGTAAAAAGGACATTTTAAACTTTAAAAAGTCACAAGGACATTTTGCTTCAAAACAGGACTGTCCTGTTTAAAAAAGGACAGGTGGCAACCCTAGTTTTGGGTGTAAATGCACGGAAAAAAAATTGTAGAACAAATTTCTACAATTGTAGATTTTTTCTCTACAATAAATAGTACATATAGGGACAGGGACAATCTGTAGTAAAAATTTCCAAATATTTATGGAAAATGTATTGTAGAGTTATTATCTACAATATTTAGTAAAAAGATCCAAATGCACCATAAGAATTGTTCTACAAATTGTTATAATTTTTGCTATTCATTGTATGAATTTATATTAAAAATGTATTGCGTTTTATGAAAATAAATACGAAAATATTACAGAATAAATAGTAAAAATTCATACAAATTGTAGTAATTTTTAATAAAATTTGTAGTAGTATTCCATAATTAATTATAATTATAACCTAGAAAAAAATGTTCCTTAATAAAATATTCAATTTATTGTTTTAATATAAAAGATACAAATTCTTAATTACATTATGTAATAAATAATAGTAATAATAGCGCCCTCAGTCTCAGTTGGCTTTTCTGCACCTGAAAAATATGAAATAAAAATTAATACCAATTGAATTGTTCATACCCTTAAAACGGGGATATTTATCACCTTTACACTGATTTGGATATTAAATGACTAAGTCAGATAACTAACAAAAATGAGAAAGTAGGTATGTCACAATTAAGACAAAAAACATCATTGAACTTGGCACAAAATTCGATCGTTGGGCACAACATTCGATCGTTGGCCACAACTATTTTTTTAAAATAATCTACTAAGGTTATTTAAATTAGTTATCTAAAGGTAAATTATTCAGAAACAATAATAAATGTACTTACCACCAATAGAATTTATTATTAAAATTTTCCCGAACGCATCGGTGCTTATAATATAATAATGTGTTATAGGTACTCGTATATGTACCATGCTTTGTTATGTGAACATGGCGAACGGCTACTGCTGTCTGGCCGTTTATGATCGACGTCAGAAAACGTTGGCCAATAGCAGAATTCTGTTTTGTTCACATGACTTAGAATTTCTACAATATTATAGAATATTTTTGAAGAAGGGATGTAACGTATTACCATTTTTTGTAGAGAAAATTACTATTTTTTGTAGAGATAATTATTAATATTTGTACAAATTTTAACAGAAGTTAGTAGTAGTAATTACCATAATTGTAATAAATTTCTACTTCTACAAACAATAGTAAAATATACTAAACATTGTGGACTTCTTTCCTATTGTTGTAGCATTTTATTCGACAATTCAGTTGCTACAATAATTAATAGTTTTTAACTATAAATTGTAGTAAAATTTTCTACAAATTGTTAAGTATTTTTCTACAAGTCTACTACTCCAACATTGTAGTAAAATTTTATAGTCACATTTTTTTCCGTGTGCGTTGGAATTAAAAAAAATAAAAATATGTTCTATTACTTTTATTTAAGACAAGCAGAGACTAGTATTTGAGAATATTGCCGTAATATAAAATTTCTATAAACATTCTTTACTTTAATTTAACTTTTCTTTTTCACGCAATTTTACATCGTTTTTTATTAGAAAAAAATTACGTCAGATTTACAAAGACCCCCCCCCCTCTCCCCCAAGTGAGATTTGGAAAGGTTTAACTTGATCCCCTCCCCCCCTTGAACACCTCACGTAATTAATGGACGCCCCCTAACGATATACTCGTATATCTAGCGCTAGACCAGTGTTACCAGAGGCCTTCAAAGAATTGTACAGATCCCAGGACAAAATTGTACCAGATTTTAAAGGATTGTACAGAAACGAAATGTGTATGTAAACTAATTGTTTATTAATAAATTCAGAACTACATGTTAATTCTAAATACCATTATTAAACTAAGTTGTTATGGACGCGACTTTGTTATTTTGCCATGCAGTTCATTTCGCCCATCTCTACTCATATAGATAAAATAAATTTCATTGAAAAATTGCGAAAATTTAGTTGAAAAGAAAAATAGACAATTTTTTTCCACAAATTCTCGTTCATGTGGACTTAGCTTTACCATGGAAGTACTTTTTTTACTTCCTCATGAAGGATATCCATTTTATTCAGGATAACTCATGAACAGATACAAAGAAAAACACCAAATTTTAAATTTAAGCTTTATTTTGGCCTGCGGTGCACTAATTAGATTTTGGGTGGAGTCGGAGGAACATCTGGGGGAGTACTTTATAGGGAGTAATTTTTATGTTTTATAGAATAATTCTGTTATTTATGTTTATAGAAGAAAATGCTTTAAATAAAAGTTATTTCTCAGTTCTAATATTATTTTCTATAACTTTTGTCTTATACAAAATTTTCCTAAAATGGTCCCTATTAGAGAAATTTGACTAAATGTAAAAAAACATCAATTTTTTTGAAAATTATTCGAATAAAAGTTGTTTGCGATATAATTCTCTATAATTCTTGTCCTATATATAATTTCTCTAAAATGGACCGTATTCGAGATATTTGAGAAAATTTATAAATTTTGAATTTTTAAGAAAACTCAAAAACCGATAAAGAGAAAAATACCAAATTTTAAACTTACGCCTTATTCAGGCCTGCGGTGAACTGATTAGATTTTTGGCAGAGTCGGAATATCTGGGAGAGGGGGGAACTTTATAGAGGGTCGTTTTTATATTTTATGGAATATATCTGGAGAAAAAATAAAAGTTACTTCTAATAGTATTCTTTATAATTTTTGCTAAATACAAAATTTTCGTATCTACAAAACGGCACAAAATTGACAAAAATTCTTTGTAGAGATGTCTGTTGTTTCATCTGTTGCATAAGTTCATTTTTAGCTTTAATATTCAACATTTTAATTATTTGGGTAGTCTTTGGTATCCCAAAATTTATATTTTTCACCATTTGAGATACTAGAAGTTTAGGAACTTGATCCATTTGCAACATATGTTCTGCGATGAGGCCCATATTTAATTTGTATTTGGCTTCTTTAGCTACAACCGTCAACCTTTTTTTTCTTCTGAAGATCCTAGAAGCAATTTTTCAATGTTTCCTGTATTTGTAACCTTTTTGGCATTTTTTTTTGTGAAACTGATTCTTTTCATGCCTTGTTAAATGAGCTGCCCCACCCTCAACTGTGTGATTACATAAAGAGCAAATTTTCTCTCAATTACAAAGTCTAAATTTATGATCATATTTTTTTTTTCTACAAAGAAATTAAAAGACTAGAGGAAGCGTTGGTCTTATTATTATTATTATTATTTAAAATAAATTATGGCATTTATAGCCGTCATGCTACACATATTTTACAGTAAAAAATTATCTGCCGGGAAATCTATCCCTACATTCCCAACTGGATGACGTTGCCGCAAATTCAGATTTAGATAAATCACTATTTTGTTCTAAAGTAATTGTATCGGAATTTATTATTTTATCAGATAAACCTGATGAAGTAGACGGCTAATAAATACTAAGCCTCGGTTCTGCCTCTTTTGCTTTTGTTATTACAAAACTGATAATTACTATAGTTTTAATTATTTATTAATACAACACCTATAATATATAAAATTTACTGTAGACCTAACAACCACAACAAATAATAATACGAACCTATCCATTTTTTACAGTAAAATATTTATTTTTCTTTTGCTACTGATTTAAAAACATTTTGAAATTTATGGTAAATGGTAAGTGCATCGATTTTTATTTTGAAAAATTCGTACCGTCAGATCAATGTTTAAAATTGTACAAAATGTATCAAAAATATTAAAAATGTACTTTTGTACAAACGGTCTCAAAATGTACCAGATCTGTACAATTGTACCAGCTCTGGCAACGCTGCGCTAGACTCCAATCATCATTATTATTATTCTATCCTGAATTAATTAATTTTTATACTTTCATTATTTGAATGTATATTATATATTTTATAAGTTCTTCTGCAGAAAAATAAATATTGAGTTCACAATTTTCAAAGAAAAATATAGCTCAGTAATCTTTTCCCACATCCCTTGACAAACAACAGAAGTTTTTGCTTGTGATTCAATAACAATTGTTATTCGTCAGGGAAAAAGTTGGAGAGCAAACTTAATTAAGACACCTCAAAACCGGAGATTTTTCGGATTTTCTTTTCGGCAAGCCAAATTTTTGCAGAAGAAAGAGAAAGATAATAAATCACTAATTTGTTTGCTTGGATTCCAGTTGTGTGTAAATAAAGAGATTTGGCCTTTTCCCCTTACTCTGAAGTTTTCTTATAATTTCTTGGATATTCAAAAACATTTCCTTTCTAACCCGTAACTGCCTTTTTCGAAGTTAGACCGGTTGGTTTGGATTATATATGATACTGATAACTTGGCTGTTTAAATTACTTGCTATTTAAATAAAACTTTATTAAAAAAATACAAAGCTGCGTTTTTTAAGTCAAATTAATACAAAATCTAATTAAAATGTTAATGATAAACATCAAAAAATTTTAATACAAAATATTTAGAGCCTTGAATTTGTAATGGCAATATATAAATATTTCTTAAAAGCTGGGTTATCGATATACAGAATGTCCCACAGTTAAACGAACATAGTTTATGAAAAAAAGAGCATGCTTAAACTAGTTTAAGTTACCATCATACTTACAGCCGGTTGCAAGAACCATCGTTAAATATTTATAGACTCATTAACGCTATTGATTCATTAAAAATGCATTCCTTTCCTCGATAGCTATTAAGGCCGCAGTATCACTGTATTTTTCATATAAGAAGCAAGGGTTCACCATTTCCGATTGCATTTAAATCCCGCTAAATGTATTAAAATGAATCTTCTACCAGCTTAAAGTATAAGGTTTGGAGAATGAAATCTCCTATTTTTTATTTGTCCTGTTTATACACTGAATTTTAAAAAAAATCATAAATAGTGATTTTGAAACCAGAGGCTAAAAATTAGGAGATTTCATTCTACATATTTTTCCAAGTATCCCGCCAAATATTTCTAAATTTTATTGAGTATTTTTCAAATCTAACTGGAAATACGATTAACAAATATTTGATAAATTTATTTGTCAAATTAGAGATTTTCTATGAATTCCTGTAATTGTGTAGTTCATGCATTTTTAAGAAGATGTCATCGTAAAAACATTGTAGCTACTCTGTTTTAGAGCTGGTTTTAATGGGTAAATGATTGTTTAGAGGTACCAATTTTTGAAATAGTGATACAGCTGTATGCCGTTTTTTATTGTTTCGTGATTTTCATATATATATATATATATATATATATATATATATATATATATATATATATATATATATATATATATATATATATATATATATATTTGTCTCGTTTGGTTCCAAATTATCGATTTATTGGCCTTGTGTATGAACAAGTAAGTGTTAACCACGTTGCCAGATTATCGATTTATACGATAATTTCACAATTTTTTCTAGGACGAATTTGATTTCAAAGTGGGTGAAATATACAATGGTGAAATGCAGAAAAGGGAAGGAACTTTATTGCATTCCGATGTAAATTAAATCCGAATGACCTGGCATCATTGTATGATACGCACGTAATATTAGCGGTCTTTGCTTTCTTATTCTGAATGTTATTTTATCTTTATAAGGAATCTTAATTCTGAGTTAACACGTTGACTGCTATGTGTATGTACCCATGTGTATGTCCCATTGGTGCGTAATTGTTCAATATTTTAATTTATGTTAAAGACACGCAAACATGTTTCAAAAAAAAGTTATATGGATTTAAAAAATACCTATTTTAAAAATATTTTTGGATATATACAGGGTGTTACATTTTTGCTTGGCATATTTTTAAAATAGAACATGTATTTTATTTCAATTTTAGAATGGTTTGGTAATACTGTATTCAACCCTAGAATAATTATTTAAAAAAATATTACAGGTCTGCCAAGCAATAAATTTTTTTTAAAATTAGAGAATGATGCAGACCCCAAATTAAATTATCATAATTTAGGTACGATTACATTGATTTAAAAATTGTTTAATACACTGACTTATAGCACATTAAGATAACGAATAGTAGTGATAGTGCTGGATTCTTTTATAGCGAGTGTTTTGAAACATGTGTCTTAAATATGGTTACTTTTAAGTCAAATTACTCAATTTTTTCAAAAGCAGCATCCGATATAATATTTTAGCATATAATTCCTTATAAATTTGCATATCCAACGATACTTACATGTTAGAGAATAACATATATGCAGAGTGTCCCATCAGTGCGTAATTGATCGATAGCTGTTTTATTATTGGAAATAAGAAAAAAATTAATATAAAAGTTGTATGACCATATTTAAAAATTATTCCTATATATACAGGGTGGTCCATAAACGAGATGTTGACCAAACCTATACATTTTTAAATCAGAACACCCTGCAGGTAGTTATTCATATTTGATTGTTTTCACGTCGTCAAATAATTTTAATTGACTTCATTCATTTGCTATGTTATATATAGGGTGTGTCAACACGCGAGGTTACAAATGTTTAAATTTTTTTCAATGGAATATTATATTAATTGGTGGCATAACATACAGGGTGTTCCATTCTAAAATTGAGAAAATCGTGACCATTTTGACACACCCTATATACAACATAGCAAATGAATGATATTGAAATTATTGTTCGACGATGTGAGAACAGTCAAATATGTATAACTACCTGCAGGGTGTTTTGCTTTAAAAATGTATAGGTTTGGTCAGACAATCGTTTATGGATTACCCTGTATATTTATAAATAATTGTTAAATATCGATAAATTACGCACTAATGGGACACCCTCCATATGTGTTATTGACTAACATATTGGTATCGTTTGATATGTTAATTTATAAGGAATTGTATGCTTAAATAATATACAGGGTGTGGCATTTGAAAAAAATTAAATAAATTTAACTTGGAATTAGCCATATTTAAGACTTGTTTTTCAAAACACACTGTATAAAATAATCCAGTTCTATTACCACTATTCGTTAGCTTAGTATCTTATTACTACATTTAAAAAAAAAAATGATATTATTTTAAACCTACCTAAATAATGATAATTTAATTTGGGGTCTGAATCATTCTCTAATTGCATAAAAAAAATTAATTTATTGGCAACCCTGCAATATTTGTTAATAAAATTCTAGGGTTAAATACAGTATTACTAAAGCATTCTAAAACTGAAGTAAAATACAGGGTTTTCTACTTAAAAAATATACTGTCTTATTTGTCAGACAAAAACGCAAAATCCTATATATCTAAAAATATCTTTAAAATACCTATTTTTGAAATTCATATAACATTTATTTGGAAATTGTTTACGTGTCTACAACATAAATTAAAATATTGAACAATGTAATAATTTAATCCCGCGCCGCGTTTATATATTTTATTCACGCTTCTATTAGATATTGTAGTTTACCTGAGTATTTACTTAAACTACTTTGCTTTTAAAACGTAAAAACAGACTTACATTTTTAGAAAAACTACTTTGGCTCAGCAGACCCGACCACAACAATTGCTTCGGCAGTCAACGTGTTTTAAATGCTTTTTATTCATTTGTTGTTTAATTTGTATTTAGTTATTAATATTTCAAAAATGCCTATTTTTCTTATTGATTAATCTAAAATACACAGGTAATTTTTATTATTAATTGAAAATAGTACTGTAATTCTAAATTGATAAAAAAAAGTACAAATATGAAAACATAAATTACGACTCTACAAATGAAGTAAAATTTTATGATTAATTTCTTTTATCTTACAAAAACCTTAGCTCAGCAATATGTCATAAGTTGCATACACACAGTATGTCTATGTAAGTTGATAGCAAATAGAAAACTTTTTTATTAGGTATTCATTTTACGAAAAAAAAGTAATTCTTCATAAAAATGTATGCATGGTCTAACAGAAAATGCAACCACCCGATATCAAATTTTATCGGTCGGTCGGTTTTACAAGGTTTGTCAAAAAATATAATTTTGCTCAATATAAAATACCTTTATTTTCGACAAACACTGTATACGACTGATAAAATTTGTTATTAAATAATTGAATTTTAGGTTTTAGACCATGCATAACTTCTTATGTAAAGTAACTTTTTTTCTAAAATTAATAGACCATGCAATGTTTATGAAAAATAAGTTTTTTTCTTAAAATTCTTAAAAAAGTTTTCCGTATGCCGATGCCGCCAACTTACATATAAATGAGATTAAATTTTTTGAAAATAATTTTTACTGATGCAGATCTAAATAAAGTATTGTGGGTATATAATATAATAAAAACACTTTTTTATTACATTTTTATTTTTTTATTTGGTTCTTTGGCTGTAAGACCTTTCGGTATATACAGGGTATTCCATTAAGAATGGGAGCAACTGAAGATTAACTGATTAGAAATAAGCCGAATAAACGAAACATCCGTAGGTAAAACATTACTCGTTTCCGAAAAACAGGGTTTTAAAGTTGAAAATCAAAAATTATGACTAGCTACAATTTTTTTATTACTGAGTTTAATTTTACTATATTCTGCAAACATTATTGATGTAATAAAATACACCTATCAGCAAAAAAATAAGTTAAATAAGCTTTGCCAGTGGCGTATGTCATGGGCAAGAAATATCTTTTTTCCTTCTAAATTTTAGTCCACTGTCCACTTTTGATGTTTTTTTAAATAATAGAGTTAGTTTTTGAGATATTCGCACATATTTGAAAATTCAGAAGTTTTTAAATTTCGATTTTTTTTTATTAAATTTCTAATAAGAGTACATTATTTATTTAAAAACATCAAAAAATTTAAAATTTTATGTTCAAATAACATTTTGGATAGTGACGTAAAATTTAGGAGGGATGCGGTATTACGTACCAATGCTGTACGCCACTGGAAAATTTAATCAAGGTAACTAATTTTTTTGCTGATATGTGGATAATTTGACAACAAAAACGTTTGCCAAATTTAGTAAAATTTAGTAATAAAAAAAATATAGCCATAAATATTTTTTGGATTTTAACATCGTAATTCGGTACCGAGAAACATTTTATCTAAGCATGATTTGTTTAGTTGTCTTATTTTTAATCAGAGAATCGTCAGTTGTTCTATGTCCCATTCTTAACGAAACACCATGTCTAGTATAAGTGGTCCCTACGTAATGATACGAAGACCTTTGTCCTTTGTTGACTGGAAACAAGAATGAACTACTAAAAGGACCGATTCCACCGTTGTGTTAAACGGAGATTAACATGACATTGTTAATGTAAAAATATCATTTTAAACTCCGTTTAACACAACGGTGGAATCGGTCCTAAGTAAATATACCGATGTGTCGAATTTAATCCCAAACTTTTATTTTTATACCTGTTACATCGAAAATATTTGTGAAGGTCGAGAACTCGTTTACTTATTATCGCGTAGTAGCTAGGGGTGATGAATTTGTTATTTTATAAGAGTTACCGTTTAAAATTAATAAAATTATTACGCCATCTGTTGAACAAAAGAACTATTAAATATGGAATATTGAGCAAAATGATTCTTAATTTATGACACATAAATGACATCTATCAAAATTAGTTCATGTTACGCATATTGGGGGTGGTACGGTGGTCTTAAACGTCGAAAATCTAGCAGCACGGTACGTTTTCCGCAAAATGACTAATGATTATGTATCGTTATAGAGATTTCTCACCCATATTTAAACATAACTACAGAAGGCGCCTTTCCAAGTGTTCTCTAAATAGAAAGGTTCTGGCCCAAACGTGTTTTAAAATAAAATTTCAGCATTTTATTATTTAGATTACTGAATAAAATAAATTTTATAAATTGCTGTCATTTTATAAATAGGACCACATGATATTTTTTGTCAAAATGGACATTCTAATTTCATAGCAACATCCTACACTACTTTTAATTAATAAATTAAACTATAAGGTAAGAAAGGTGGGTACTTCCTCAATACTTAGGCCTTATAGGACTCATTGTGCATCCTCCAGGGGTATACAGAACTTGCCTTTCCACTTGCCAAAACCTGCTGGTTGCTGGTGAGAGATGTCTAGAGACAACCGCATCTTCATAGCTGATCAAAGTCCTGCAGGTTTTTAACCCTTTTCTTGGCGTCGTATCTCTCAAGATACCAATTTTCCCGATTTTTGTGTAAGTAGTTAATCGTTAAATTTGGCAACACCAGTACCACACCCTGTATTAACGGTTGTTCAGGTTTGAAGTCAATTGCTTTCATTTTAGTCAAGATATGTCATTTAAAAAAGATGCATGTTGGTGAAATCGAACATTTTGAGAAATAGTGAGTACACATGTTTATAAAATTTTATTTTTTTGAAATTAGGCGCCATAATAAGATATGAGTTCGCATACACATATAAATATATGCAAATCTTAGTAAAATACTAACATAAAAAAATTAGAGACTGTCTAAAATGTTATGTTTCTGAGGAGATACGCTGCTAAGTACATAGTAAATTAAATTTGTATCTGGTGGGACACGCTACCAAGTACTCTGTAAAAAATCACGCCCGTGGAATTCAATGGCGTACACTATATTATTTTTATTTGTAGGCCAACCGCACAAAATTTTTGTTAGACCTGGCTGCATAAACTTTCTCTGATTTTAATTTTTATATAGAATTGGACATTATTTTGGATTTTTAGTAAATGGACTCAGTGATTCGATCTATTTTGATAATTATTCTGCAATAATTTTATATCATATGAATGCTAATTATTTTTTTTGTTTATTCGTATTGTAGTTTTAGTTTTCTTTCAACTTTAGGTATTTTTAACTTTTTTTATAAAATTGCAAGTTTTGTTTGATTTTTATAAATAAATATGAGTTTTCCTACCTATTTGAATTATTTTAAGTTAATTATTTGAAATTAAAGACCCGTACTCTTTACTGAGTAAAGCGAATTGCAAAAATATTGTTAACGTTGCTAATTCTATTATTTGCGGTCAAAACCAAAATATATACATTACCAGTATCTATATCCACAGTTCTGTGGTATAAAACAACATGCAAAAAGAGTCATTATTGACTTTCCTGCTAAAAAGGTTTAGAATTATATGCCCGCGCGATAAACTGCCTAACGTGCCACCTATGTCATTAGTGTACAGTTTGACCAGAGAGAACACTAAACTTATGTTTATGATGGTGGGTAAGGTTTTCCGGGTTTTCCTCACCTGTAAGTCAAATGGCACCATCAATCATCTTTAAGTCGCCCCGGAGCGCCACGGCAAAAAATAATAATAGCCGTCCCTTTCCCGCACAAGCTCAGCTTTTGGGGTTAAAATTCACTCGTAAGAGGGGGAATTAGGGAGAGTATTATTATTAT
This sequence comes from Psylliodes chrysocephalus, assembly GCA_927349885.1. Classification (NCBI taxonomy): domain Eukaryota; kingdom Metazoa; phylum Arthropoda; class Insecta; order Coleoptera; family Chrysomelidae; genus Psylliodes; species Psylliodes chrysocephalus. The sequence continues at coordinate 61,734,730 of OV651814.1, read as the reverse complement.
TTTTTTTTTGTGTCATCGGCTTCAACTGCTAAGGTTATTTCGCATCGTGTTCTGTGTAGGCTTTGTTACTGTTTCCCAGCGCCACTTTAGGAACATCACTGCTAATTAGAACCCAACAGTGAATGGTCGAGTGGGGAATCCTACCAAGGCATCAGAATTAATTTTAAATAATTAAATTAAATGAAAAAATTCCGGCCAACGGTGGGATTCGAACGATTGTTATTATGTATTCTTAACCAGGCGTAGAATACCAAACAATATTGCCGCCAAGCTGGCAGCGTATCTGACAATATACATAAAAATAGGGGTCTGTAAAATCAAAACTAAGCAAAAAATATTGTTCTTCTCTTTTTGCGTTATTTTGTTCAAATATACACCAAATATGTTAAAAAAAAAAAATTCTTCCGTGAATCTGTTCTTGCCAAGAATAGGGTTAACCCATCAAGAAGGTTTTCTACAGACTACAGGCATCCATCTTCTCAGATCGCCAAAGCCCTGCCGTTTATTAACGTCGCCAAGAGGTATCTTTAGATGCCTCATTTTTTAAAGTGGCCCGATGGAAAATGCCTGGGTAAAGTCATTCCATCCGATCGCTCCACAGGGCAAGCAATATAAACCATTAATAACTATCTATAAAATGTACATTTATGTCTGTACAAATCGTAATGACAAGAAAACACTATGCACATCTAGTCAGTACAAGTAAAGTGTGCTCACTATTGTACCTAAGTACTCATAATTTATTCAAAAGTGTTCTTATGTACTCAAAGCATTCAGTTATAGGTACTGCTGAGTACTTTCATCATGATGAGAATTAGTACCTGAAAATTTTTGAGTACTTTATATTTTAGAGTACTCAGTACTTCTGATTCATATAGCCAACGAGTAATGAATACAAGTACCGACACGCACAGCCCAGGCAAGCTTCATCTTGTCTAGTTTTTTGTGTCTTACTCACAAAAGTACACTGCTTACTATTATTATTTTACATTTTATGTTCTGCCAGTTAGTTTGTACAGTGTATATGTTTGGTGTGAGTTGTTAGGATAAGGGAGTGGTATTTGGCAAGTTGGTGGTTGGTGCTGACTGTATAATCCAATAATTGAATTTTAGGTATTATACGATTAATTATTATTCACAGTATCGTAAATTCAAATACGTAAATGTACATTAAAAAAATAAGAATGTACCCTACACGGAAAAGTATAAATTTAAATTAGAATTAACTACATGTTGCAGGAAAATAAATAGAGGGTGCACCCATAAATTATTTAATACATATTGTAATAATTTGGCAATTACTTTAATTAATCTAAAGATTTTACATAAAAATCTCATATAAATTTTCAGGTACTTTCATTCATGTACCTGGGAATATTAATAACAATGATTATAATATCAAGGTAAATTAAATATATTAGTTGATAAAAATTTCAAAGGAAAAACGACTTAACTAATATTTAAATAATTTGGGAACGAGGAAGATAAACAGTGACTGAGTGGGCCGGGCGTTACGCTGTCCGACGACTCACCGACGCTACTAAGCGTCTTTTAGGAATTTTACAGTAATTTTGAAAGAAGTGATTAAATAATAAATATCAGCCAACCGATTTTAAACTTAGTGAAATTGAAACTACGTTTTGAACAAGGTAAGCCTTCCTCTTCCACTATATTCAAATTGTGACAGTTCCCTTTTATTTGCCAAACTATTCAGTTACCTCTCTTCGTAGTTTTTATAAAAAGTGATATAGGAGTTTATTTTCTTGACTTTGGTAGCTACAAGATTCAACGAGATTTCTGACACGTTGTGTCATTTATTGTTTTATTAGTTATCGGTATTTTATTATCGCTGGCTAATTTACCGAATTAGGCGAGAACTGCAGGGTGGATCTTGTATCTCTAAAAATAGGATATTATTTGATTGTTTTTCATATTTAAAATTGGTGCATGTTTAAATATATTGAGTTGTTAAACATTCACCTGTTTGTATCTTATGTGCGTTACGAGTTGTTGAGTTCAGTCCGAGTTCCATAAAGGAGAACAACCTCGAATTCAGTTATCTAATCAAATCCAGAGTTCGATTACTAAATAATTATTCAGGTGTACCTTTTAAATCTTAACCAATACATATATATATATATATCTTTTCCATCCTCATCAGGTCTGCCTTCCCCTTTGTCAAAAGACGCTCCGTGCATTTTGGTAAAGCCTTCTTCCGAGTAGGAGCCTTTTTTCAGTTTGCCGAACCATTTCTTTAATTCGCTAGCACTGTTCATCACGGGGGAAAATCTTTTATTTTTAAAACTTTCATTTTATTTACTGTGACTGGTGACACTAAACAGTGTACCCCTCCCCCCCTTGATGACTAGAGTCGTTTTGGCCACAGGGGAAGAGACAGTGACTACGTGGGCCGGGCGTTATGCTGTTCGACGACTCACCGACGCTACTATAAAGCGTCTTTCGAAAATTTTAAAGTGACTTTGAAAGCAGTGAATAAATAATAAATATTAGCCAACCGATTTTAAACTTAGTGAAATCGAAACTACGTTTCGAGCAAGGTAAGCCTTTCTCTTTCACTATATTAAAATTGTGACAGTTCCTTTTTCATTTGCTAAATTATTTAATTACCTCTTTTTTATAGAAAGTGATATGGAAATTTATTTTCTTTTAATTCTTAACCAATACATACATAATGGGAAATATATATTCCATCTTTATCAGGTCTACCTTCCCCTTTTGTCAAAAGACACTGCACGCAGACCCTGCGAACCTATCCCCAAGTAAGGACACTTGACAGTGTACCCCCCCTTGATAACTAGAGTCGTTTTGGCCACGACATTGGTATTTAGTGACAGCAGTTACTTTCTAAGTAATGGTGGTTGTTACAGTATGCCAGACCTCTAGCGTCATTGATGTGCTATGGACTAGCAAATAGTCGTTAGGAACAGTATGCAAATCTTGTTGCTACTTAGTTTAAACACCATATCTTGCTATTCTGGTACCTCCATATGCACCCATAAATTCTTTAAAGACAAGTTAGGTGTTTCCTGGAGCTGGTGGACGTCTTTTTTCTTATCATGGCCACCCTCATGTGGCGCCAACCCGTTTTGGTGCACTACTTTTGGTTTACTTATAGAGTAAATTACATTATTATTTTTTTTTTAAAGAGCCAAGAGCTTTGAAACTTTGGAGAATAGCCCTTCTGTCTTTTTGGTCGCCTTTCTTAAAACATCCTTCAGGGGCTTGCATTGTGCTGTTAAAAGAAGGTATAATATTATGTTAATTGATACTACGTCACAGTGACGCACTGTAGTGTAAAGGAACGAAATGGAGGTATCAGCTGGTCAAAAACAACGTGCGAAAATAAATTTTAATCTACACATGGCCATATTCCACACCACAATACGTCGTGCACAAACTCGACAAGATTTCGTCGGCTAAGTATCATACCTCTGTATCATTTATGGCTCGTGTATCGTACCATATAGAAATCGTAATAACCTTGCGACTTTTATTTTATTTGTATACTTTAAAAATCTACGCTAGTTCTAAGTAATTTTAATCCTAAAATTCTATTTTTTTTTTTATTTTATAGTGAGCTTTGTTCCGTACAGCTGAAGATCGGTTTCATATTGACTAATACACTAGATCAAAAAACGAAAGATACCTAGTACTTACTATAGTAATAGTTATAAACATAAAAGTAATTTAAAAAAAAAATACTTCAAAATTGTGCAGATGTCATTACCAGATCTTAACCAAATTTATATGAGACAACCCCCGAGGTCCCGGTTACTAACAAAAAAAGGACCATAGAAATTGAACAGGGTTGTGAATAATTATCGCTAAACTTACGTACAAAATTAGGAGTTTGAGGATTTTCTCTTGGAACCAATTAGTAGATCTTGACCAAATTTATATGATACCACCCCTAAAGTATCCCATTTCTAACGAAAATGGAATTATTAAAATCGGACCACGTGTTAAAGAATTATCGCTGAACATACATAAAGAAAATATTCCGACGAATTGAGAACCTTCTCCTTTTTTAAAGTCTGTTATCTGTATCTATAACGTGTAGAGGTTGAGTTACCGCCACGGCACTTAGGCTTCACGAGGTGCATTTTGCATCCTCCTAAGATGATAGGCACCTCCTAAATCGTGAGCCAGTCTACAGATTTGACGTAGTTGACAACGTCGCCAAGAGGTGCAAATCTTATATCGGCCGGTGTTAGCCGATACTCGCTGAACACAAATCTTCTAATAAATAAGAGCGTCGAGCAATTGTAAAGAATATGCTCGATGGTCTTATCTTCTTGTTCGCACTCTCTGCATAATGCGGATTCTAACAGATATGTTTCCGTGCTTGGTAATGATCATATAGAATGCCTGTGACTAGGCGCAGATTTTGTCTAGTCATAGTCAAGTATTTGTTTGCTGTATTGTTGTCAGGATAACTTAAGAGCTTCCTGACAACTCTGCAGTTTCTTGTTTCATCCAATCTTTCCTTAAATTTCATAAGGGAATGTTCTTTAATTATGTCTGTAACTACCGATTTTGTCATGGCAATAGAAGTGCCAGGTCCAAAAAGTAGTGCTTGTCTGCTATCAGTAAAGATAAGCATGTTCCATCCAGTGATATTGTTTCTGGTAAGAACTTTTGCTCCTATGAGAATCTCCGTTAGCTCTGTTTGAACCACACTAGCACTATTGTTCACAGCCCATTTTATGTTTAGATTTAAGAATCTGGAATATATTCCACATCCCGAGCCTTATTTTGTTTTATAACCGTCAGTGTAGATATGAATGGTATCTGCCACTTCCGGCTCTTCTATTTGTTCTGTTATAACTTTATATGGCTTATGGAAGATTTATACCGGTGAGATGGAGTCCATGTTTGCTTGAAGCAGTGGGAGCGTATCGAGCGCTTCCTGCCAAAAGCGACGTCTCGCCTCACCAAATCTTACATCAGGTTCTATTCCAACCATGCGGAGGCATGTAATTGTCGTCAAAGCAACCTTCTTGATGTTAATATCAAGAGGAGTGAGACTAAGAATTACTCCATGGTTCTAGTCGTTGTTGTTTTCATGGCTCCTGTTATGTTGAGACATTCTGTTTTTTGAATTTGTTCTAGTTTAAGGATAGCTGTTCATTTTTGGGTTTTCCGTCTCTTACGATTAATAAAAAGTGAATGGTCCTTACACCACTGTTCTATAATTTTAAGAGCTACTTGCATTCTTTCGCAGAGTATGTTCTCAAAATTCCTTGTTTGCAAAATTACCAGGTTATCTGCATATGCTATTGTGTAGTGACTGTCATTATTGAGGCAGCTGTTGAGGGTGTCAAAGACCATATTCCACAGTATAGGTTAAAACGTACAGTTAATTAAGAAGTAAAATATAGGGTGTCCGACTATAAAGTAACACATTTAAACCGCTTATAAGTCAAAAAAGGAAAAATATATTGACGTGTAGTTTCTGCCAAACTTCTTACATTTACTTTAATTTTTTTTTGATATAGTTGCCAAATGTATATTTTATCCATACAAAAAAAATTTCCTTTTTACTTTGTCAATTAATACATTTAAGTGTGTTTATTATTGATCTACTTCACACATTATTTGACGTTTCTTAATGTCATATACACCTTTAAAAAACGCTATCCAAAATGTCAGGCGGCTTTGGAAAAATAATAGACTGATTATAAGAGCATCAGATTATTTTTTATTTGAAGGTAACCAGAAAATACACCCATAACAATTATAACAAATGAATAAACTTTAACACAAAATTCTGACATTCTCACAATTAAATGTTTGTTTATGTATATTCATAAAAAAATATCTTCTGCATACTTTTAATAGATAATGACAATTTGTTTATTTTTGAAAAGGGAAAGAAGGGGACTTTTAGATGGTGTAAAAATATAGGTTATTCTATTTAAAGTAAACCTATAATTCTTTTAAAACAAAAGGCAAATTTTTCCGATAGTTTCGATAATAATATACATTTCGCAACTATGACAAAAAAAATGGAAGAAATTTAATGAAAACTGCACGTCGATACCTTTTTCCATTTTCGAGTTAGTAAGCTATTAAAATGTGTTACTTTATATTAGGACACCCTGTATTTAATTGCAATACGTATGTACTTATTTATATTTTTATATAAATAGCTTACTAAAAAGCCAAACGACAGCTGCATGAAAACTAATATAATTTCTATAACTCATGTTTATTATTTTAATTGTATAATTTGGGATTTAAAGAACTATTTAGATTGGCCTATTATTCTTCTGAGAATATTCAAAACAGTCTGTTTTGAACTCTCGAAACTCAACTCGTGGAAGTTTGTGGAATGCTCTAAGTTGGTGAAAATAAGGTGTCAATAAAGTTAATGTTATTATGAAACTTGAGACTTGGAACGTCTTTGAGCACTCGATTTCTTAATAATTTCATTTAATTTTCCATTCAGGTGAGTAAATATTCAGAATTTAAATTTTTTTATTAAATTGCGTCCCTTTAATCACTTTTAAGGTTCTTAAAAGCGCTTATTGAAATATTTTAAATATGAATAGAATTAGGTAGAGTGTTAGTAAAAGGATTAAATTTAAAAATATATAATGATGCTGAACAAATTATTAAAAACGGTTTTTAATTTTAATTCAGGTAAGAAAATATTTTTTTAACGACCACTAAAGTAAATTACATTTAAGGTTCCGACAGTGGCATAGTATGTGAATAGAAGTTTCGTCCTCCTCTTCACATATTCTACATAGGGAGTCATCAGATATCCCTAAGAGATTTAGGTGTCTTCTAAGACCGCAGTGTCCCTTAAGGAGTCCTATTACGGCCTTGAGTTCGCTTCTGCTTAGGTTTAGCAGTTGATGTTGTCTGCTTGTGGATGGGGCCCCTCTATGAATCTTTTGGACTGTCTAAGTCTAGGAAGTTCCATCCAGAGCCTATGGTGTTCTCTTTTTATTTGTTCCTTTAACACCCATTTAACATGTTGGTATGAGATACCACATGTGAGTTCTGGTCCAATAAGAGTTTTTTTCGCTCCCTTCCTTGCTAGGAGGTCTGCTTTCTCGTTTCCAAACACTCCCTCATGTCCTGGCACCCATTCAAGGGTGACCTTGTTATGTTCTGCCAGAGCCTGGAGGGACTGTTGGCAATCAAATATTGATTTAGATTGTACTTCTACCCTTTTTAGTGCTTTAAGGGCTGCCTGACTGTCATGATAACGATTCTCTTATCTCTAAGAGAGTCATTTAGCATGACTTTGGCGCAGGCATTTATTGCTGTTACTTCAGCCTGGAAGAATGTTGTCAGTGATTCCAGGTTCAAACTAATTGTCCTCCCTGAGTTCACATGGTAGATCCCAGCTCCTGTGCTGTTTTTCATTTTCGAACCGTCTGTATACCAGATTGATTCGTTTTGTTTTTCCCTTTTTTCCCGGCTTTTGGCCCTTTCTGGTATTTGAATATCAAAAGGTTTCCTGAAGTCGTGAATAATGGGCGTTCTATCCGATGGCATTCTTAGTACCGGATTTTGTTTTAATTTCTCTAATATCATTATGTGGTGTCCTTTTCTCAAAAGTTCCCATCCAAATCCATTAGTAAACAGCCTGTAAGCCGCCGCCATAGCCTCCTTCTCCACTACAAGGTGTAGTAGAGAAAGACCTAGCAATAGCTCCATTGCTGCTGTGGGCGTAGTTCTAAATGCCCCTGTTATTATTAGACAGGCTATCTTTGTACCTTGTCTAATTTTCTGTTAGCTGTTATGCTTTTAGTCTTGTGCCACCATATGACTGATGAGTAAGTTATAACAGGTACTACAACCGTAGTGTAAAACCAGTGCATCATACTAGGTTTAAGCCCCCATGCGTTCCCTACCATCCGTCTACAGGCCCATAGTATTCTTACAGCTTTTTCTGTTGTTCTTTCTATATGGCTGCAAAAGCTAAGCTTGTCATCGAGAGTGATTCCAAGATATTTAACCTACTTTGTCATACTTAGATGTTGTCCCCACATATAAAGCTCCTCCATTTATTGAAGGTTCCTTTTTCTTGTGAATGCAACAACAGAGGTTTTTGTCAAGTTTGTGGACAATCCCTCTTTTAGGCACCATCTTTCAACGATATTTAGTGCTCGCTGCATCCTTTCGGATACAACAGTCCCAAATTTACCGTTCACTACGATGCTTATGTCGTCTGCAAATGCTTGTGTGTACAGACCTTAATTATTTAGTGTTTTCAGCAGTTTATCTGCCACTAGGTTCCACAGTAGAGGAGAAAGGACTTCACCCTGTGGACATCTCCTGTGGATATTCACCGGCATGGTTTCACTGAACATTTGTGCTTGCCTTCCGCGTAACATGTTTTCTATCCACCAGCAGATGGTGTCTTATATTCCATGATTGCGAGCGACAGCTATCACTGATTTAAAGGAGATATTACCAAAGGACTATTTCTTTGCTACTGAGTTATCCCTCTATCTTGGTTACGAGATGATGCAGGGCAGACACATACGATTTTCCTGATTTATAGACATGTTGGTTTGTATGAAATGCCTTCTCTTAGAGTGGTTTGACGGCCATGCTGATCAATCAGTTTTTCCAATTCTTTCAATAAAAATGACGTCAGAGTTATTGGTCTATAGGCCTTACATACGGTCTTTCCATACCGTTTAATGCATAACGGAAATTGGCATATAATATTTAGGACGAATAAAGAAACAATTTCTTATGAACTTAGGGCCGATTCCACCGTTGTGTTAAACGGAGATTACAATGACATTGTTAATGTAAACATGTCAGTTTAAACATCGTTAAACAAAACGGTAGAATTGGTCCTTATTTAATAAAATATAATATAAATTAATTAAAAAGAAACACATAATAAGTAAACAGTAACTTCTATAACAGTAAATCGGCGTTTACATTGGTATAGTAACTTGTACCAGTTACTTGTAGAAGCGGCTACCCGGGATAGTTAACTTTCATATATGAGGAGTTGACGTGGAAATATGAAACATTGGCATAGTCGTGCTTTGTTCAAATCAAAAATACCTAATAAAAATCGAGTTAAAATGATTTTTTTGCAAATATCCATTTTGACTGAAGAAATTAATAGTTTATTAGAGGAAGAAAAAGGCCGTGTAAAAATAATATGGATTAGGAAATGGATGTATACAAGAAGTACAAGATGAGTAGATGCCCCTCTACTCATCTTTTAAAAGATCTTCGTTTTAAAGATCCAAAAGAATATAGATTATGCCTTAGATTGACACCCATTAAATATGAAAATTTAATGGCCACGGTCTTGCTTAAAATTTAAAGGAATGACACATGAATTAAACCATAAATTACGATCAACTTTTTAGCAACAGGAAATAGCTTCAGAGCCCTTCAACATCTTTTTCGAGTTACGAAACTATCAATAATCAAAGATTGTACCTAAGGTTTGCGATGCATTATATGATGTACTGGAGTAGTGTCTGTGGTAATGTATAAAGGTAAGTTACAAAAACAAAATTTTAACACGAGACTACTTAACCAAAACATTAAGTCAGATTTTTTTAAATAAGCAGTCATAAAAACTTCCGTTCTACGTTAAATACATTGACATAAACATATTATCGTCGTTAGATCGAACATTATCATTAGGTATTAAAGTGATAGACGATGGCTGCTAATCAGAAGAAAGTACAAAGAAAGTTTTATAAATCAATTGCCATAAAGTTGCCAAAAGCATTAAACTCATCTTCGTCAGTTCCTGGTTATTTTTAAACTTGATTCTTGTTACGGAGCTCTGAAACAGCTGTGGATAATTCTTGGTATTTTCTCTTTGATTTTGCTGAGGAACTGCATACTGTTGATCCATGAGAAATAAAGCTTCCAGCTGCAGGACCTGCCGTTATTGAGGTAATTTGAGAAATCTTAGTTGATGTTTCTTCAGTAGGTCTATGTTTAAATTCCGGTTAATTGTCTGTGCTTTCTTTATCCTGTGCAGTTGACTGCGAAGTCTGAAAATAAAATTTTAAAAAATTCAAAATTAAATATTGTTATCACGACAAGTGCATACTCAGCTAGGCGAAATTCTCTATTTTGTGCCAAGTATAAGAAAATTATCCTGATTTTCATATAGTATATGTCATATCATATATATGTAGGAAGTAGGCGAATGTCGCCCTGCTCAGTATAAACCTTAAATTTTTTCATGTAAAGTTGAAAATGGATAACTGACGAGCTATCAAAAAAATGTAACTCCAAGTAAGCTTAACAAAGGAATCCTATTGCTCATATTGACGTTTTTATACTGCGTACTAATAGCGACTTTGAACAACTATTAAACAACATTCAATCAAACGTTTATATTTAGCAAAGCAGAGTCTCTTTATGGTTGCATTTATTTGAATGCTCGGTATTAACAGCTGTTGTCACTCAAACATATTATTATTTATATCTATTGTATTTTTAGATTCCCTCTACTTTAGAAGATTGGAAGATAATTTCCAAAGGTTTTAAAATAGGCATTTTTTCAAATGTTGGGGGGCCATCGATGGTAAGCATATATTGATCCAAGCTCTTCCGAACTGTCGAACCTAGTTTTTCAACTACAAAGGACATAGTAGCATTGTACTTCATATATTTATTTTACCCCATGATCGGTTGATGGGCAAAATCTGGACACCGGAAAATTGAGTTCTGGCCCTCATTCCATCCCAGGACTACCTGAGTTTCCTCAGGGTGGAGGCTTCCAGTCCTCCAGTTTACTTCTATCTTACTCATATTTGCTGATACTCTCGTTCTTCCTCTACTTCTTCTTTATTCTTAAAAGTTTGTGATATTATTCCATTTCTCTTGGTTTTCGGTAATTTTTTGCACTATATTTTGTGGAATTAGGAATCCCGCTTTACGTCTATCTTCTTAATGTTCCATCGATGCACGCAAAAACGGTGTTTCTTAAGGAAATTGGGTGAAGAAATATTACTAAAAATTTTAAGGGTGAACGGGCTAAATGTACATCAAATTCGGATTCAGAGTATCGAAATACAAAACCCTAGGTGGGTCTAGTCAAATTAACTGTGTTCCGGTGTTATTAACGTATCATGTTACATTATATTTTCAAACTAATAAATCTTGTGGGTTGGAATACACATAATTGAATTATGGAGGCATTAAATTCCATCAAATGTCCTCAAAACTAGTAACAGAATCTGCCATTTAGTGTCAGCCTGGATAGAAGAATAATGGTGTATTGACCAAAGAAGCAGAGAGGGTAGAATGATAAGATACAGTCTGCGCATCCATCACTAGTGTAGAAATTGTGCATGATTCAACCTTCTCCTCTTACACATGTAAATGACAAGGAACGGTAGCCCTAAAGCACAGAAAACTTATTTTGAGACTTGACTCTATTTAGCCATAATAATCAGGTTCATATTTGTTTTTTGTTTGGGTTGTGGCTGTTGTAAGCTTTTTTGGCATCGGTTATTTATTGGCTTGCTTATATTTATGATTTTTTGTCCTTTGATTTCGATTTAGTATTACACTTGTCAACAAAATTATACTTTTTAACTGATCAATGACTTATGTCATATGCGTTGAGTTCCAACGTTTATGGACAAATAAGAAAATACATTTTTGTTTGGTGAACATAACTGGTATTAACCGAAAAAATCAAGCCAAATGGAGATATCCTTTTATACTACAATCGGCAAATAGACGTGTCCTGAGCCCTAAGTCTACACTTGAACCTCAATCTGGTACTTTACAGGAAGAGCCAAAAGATTTTAAGACGAAAAACGACAGTAGAGATAGTGACTTTGAATGCGACCTGGGAACGCCAAAACCATTAAATCAAGTTGATTTATACAACTTAATTGGAGATCTGGGACTGTGAAAGTCAGCTTCAGAAATTTTGGGTTCAAGACTAAAAGAAAGAAAATTAGTAACGAAAGAAACTAAAATTTCTTATTACCGCACAAGAGAACAGAATTTCCTTAAATATTTTGCTGAAGAAGACAATTTCGTATTTTGTAAAGATGTACCTGGATTGATGGCTGCAATGAGATTACAAAATTATGTTTCTAGTGAGTGGCGTTTATTCATAGACTCGTCAAAATGGAGTCTAAAATGTGTTCTCTTACACAATGGAAATAAATTAGGGTCGTTGCCTATTGCACATTCTACAAAAGCAAAAGAAGAATATACAAGTATTGCTCTGATTTTTGTACAAAATTAAATATATGGTAAATAACTGGATCATATGTGTTGATTTAAAAATGGTCAACCAGCAAGGTGGTTACACAAGGTAACCTTATTTTCTTTGCTTGTGTGATAGTAGAGCTTAAACTCAACATTGGGTTAAAAAGGATTGGCCTACTCGGAAAGATCTAAATTCAGGACAACAAAACGTGATATACCCACCTTTAGTGTCAAGAAATCGTATAATTGTGCCTTCGTTGCATAAAAATTAGGGCTTATAAAACAGTTTGTCAAAGGTCTTAACAAAACTGGAAATTGTTTTCTATTTCTATAAAAAAAATCCCGAAACTGAGTATAGAAATGTAAAAGCGGGTATTTTCGATGGGCTACAGATAAGATCATTAATATAAGACACAAAATTTACGGACACTATGACAGAAATTAAGAAAAACGCATGGAATGAGTTTGTCTGGCTTGCTCAAATTTTTTTGAGAAATAAGAAAAGTTCTAACTATTCTCAACACGTTGAACAACTAATGAGTCACTTTCAAACCCTTGGATGTAACATGAGCATTAAGTTGCACTTTCTTCACAACCACCTAGATTATTTTCCCACTAATCTTGGGGATCTAAGTTAAGAACAGTGCAAGTGATTCCACCTTCGTACGATGAAGGAACGGTATCAAGGCTACTGAAACGCACACATGACGGCTGACTATTGTTGGAGAATTTAGAACAGTTCTATGGGTTCAACCTCTGCAAGGAAGTCTTATAAAAGAACGTTTTTTACACCTTAAGAACTAAATAAAATATGATTAACTTTTAACAATTTGTGTTTTAATATGAAACGACCATGTGTCATATTTTCTAAACTAGAGGTAATACAGAAATTTAGATTACAGATTTAAAGTTTTCATTAAAAATTAAGCTAGTGTCATGTAATATAACTAATTCATCAGAAATGCGGTTTTGCAGTATTATTTTCCGATGCAGTGTTTTTTAATTGTTGCACAAAATGTTCATTAACCGTCCCTGAATCTTGTTTACAAAATTTACAAAACGAAATTGTATACTTTTTTATTGTCAGTTATCATTCTACCCCTCTCCACTTCATGATATTATCTACGAAGATTAGAGAGAAAGAGGCGAATCGGCCATGGTCATTTCAAATTTCCGTCCTTCTTTTTTTAAGGTTTGCGAAATTGACTGTAGTTGGCATGTCGAACAGAAATGCTGTCAATTTTCTATGTATATCAATGTAAAATGATGTGATTTTTTAAAAATTGGTGAAAAGAATCAAAATAATGTGAAAAATGTACCTGAGTACAAGTAACGTGAGTTACAAAAACCATCAAAGCAAGATTTACTTTGTTCCAGATTGCAAAACGGGATACAAATCAGATGTAAAACTAAAGAAAACACAAATCAATTCTTTTTAAAGCTTCTAATGTAAGTAAAATAATGTATTTATGTCTAAATAAAATATTTATTGTAAACTAGTCACAACACGTATCACGGAGTTTAGTTAATTTTATTACAAGTTTCTATAAAATAAAATTTCACAATCATAGATCCTGACTTATAAAACAACAATAATTTTATATTAAATTTTACTTACCAGAGAAGAAATTTTTTTTTTATAGAGTTTTAATGTTATATAATGAGTTGCTTCTGTAGTTTTTTGTTGAATCTCAATTTTGTCATTATAAATGTTTTTATAGGATCCTAAGTGCCTAAAACAGTGGCAGCATATATTACATCCTTTCTAGGGCCGATAAACCACTTTCTAGAGATGATGCTGTTCTACATTTTTTAGAAGATATTTCCAAATATTATGAGACTCTTTTATACTGATGATACTGTTAGCAAAATGAAAAGTGGAAAGCCGAAATTGAAGTATCAGGCAATATTAAGTGTAATGAAGTCAATTTTTCTCAATCAATTTATTTTCATTTTTCATTATTAATAAATATTAATCGCGGTTGAACTGCTAATTTTCAGATGCGCGAACGCCACTCGAAGTCTCGATGCGCGATAGCTTTGAACGTAAGTGGGATTTTCGATTGGGAGAGGGACATTTGTTTGAACGATAGCGGAGATGCTATTAAAATTATGAGTTCGAGATAAATTTTGATTGCCAGCAGTTTAGTCCGATAAGCCGCAGTAGAAATCTAAACACCGCCGATATTTTTTTTCCGTTTTCAATATTTACGAATCCGTTAGGTAAAAAACCCTATTCCGCTTTTTACATTTGCAATTGAAACGGTATTTCATTTTAAATAGCGAATTAGTTTGTAGGAATAGGAATATTTTTAATAGATACTGTTTAGTTAAAAGAATTAATTTGATTTAAATAATAAATAATAGGATTTGTTTCTTGGCAAATAATACCGCGTCTTTATTTTTATTTTATAGATAGGGTTTAGTTAAAAGAATTAATTTGATTTAAATAATAAATAATACGATTTGTTTCTTGGCAAATAATACGGCGTCTTTATTTTTATTTTATAGATAGGGTTTAGTTAAAAGAATTAATTTGATTTAAATAATAAATAATAGAATTTGTTTCTTGGCAAATGATACCGTTTTTTTTTCTTATAAATAGGGTTTAGTTATAGGGTTTAGTTTGATTTGGATAATAAATATTAGAAATTGTTTCTTAGCAAAAATACCGTTTCTTTAAAAAGGCATAGAATTTGAATTAAATATTAAATGATAGGATTTAATTCTGTAAGGTTGTAAAACCGGGATTTTAGACTTTTGATTGTTAGTCGGTTTTTAGAAATTATTCATTTTCTTTTCATAGGTTAAATTGGGATTTAAATTTGACTTAAATACTTTTGTTTAGTAGGTACCGCGTTGTAATTAAAAGTTGAGAATATTTATAAACGGAGTTTTCGAGGAGACGTTTTCCCTCTTTTAATAATTTGTTTATTTCTTTTACCGTATATTTGAATAATCATAAATACCATCCTGTCCTGGTCTGAACGGGCTCGTGATGACGATCAGTTCACCCTTGGAGTAGGTGCTATCCGCGTTATATATATATTTTTTTGAGTTAATCTGTAAACCGCAATTTTTAAAAAATTTTAAATAGTATCCTGTCCTGTTTGAACGGGCTCGTGATGAAGATCAGTTCACTCTTGGAGTAGGTACTATCCGCGTTAGTAAATTTTCTTCCCTCCGATAATAATTTGTTTTTCTATTTTTCCGTCAATTTAAATAATTTCAAATAGTATCCTGTCTTGTTTGAACGGGCTCGTGATGATGATCAGTTCACTCTTGGGGTAGGTACTATCCGCGTTAGTAAATTTTCTTCCTTTCGATAATAATTTGTTTTTTCTATTTTTTTTCCGTCAATTTAAATAATTTCAAATAGTATCCTGTCCTGTTTGAACGGGCTCGTGATGACGATCAGTTCACTCTTGGAGTAGGTACTATCCGCGTTAGTAAATTTTCTTCCCTCCGATAATAATTTACTTTTCTTTTTTTATCGACAATTTAAATAATTTTAAATAGTGTCCTGTCCTTGTCTGAACGGACTCGTGATGACGATCAGTTCATTCCTGGACTAGGTGCTATCCGCGTTAATTTTCTTTTCCGCTTTATATGCTTCATTTTTTTCGTGCAAATTGCAAGTTATAGAAATAAAAAATAGCTTCATTACCCTGTCTGAGCGGGCTCGTGATGACGATCAGCTCATTCTGGGATAATAGGCTACCCTGGGTATAAATTTATTTTTATTTTCTTTCTGTGTATTAACTATAAGTAATTCTTTCGCGTCCCTGTCTCCTCGCACTCTCTTCGACCGTTTATTTAATTTTTCCTCACGTAAAGTGCAAAATAACTACATTTGAGTTTAAATTCCCGATACCGCGATTAAACAGTTATTTACCGAGTAAATAAAAAAATTAATATTTTTTTCCCTGCGATCGAGACATATATTTTAGTTTGATTTAATTTTGACGTCTGATTGAGACTAGTCGCGAATTAATACCGTCCGTTTTGTTTTTTTTTTTATATTCAGGGTTATATTGACTATCACCACAACTGGGGAGAGCGTTGAAATATTTATTTTTTTTTTGTTGTAAATAGTTAACCACAATATATGTGTCAATGTTAACCTGCCGTATTACTGGTTAATAATTCCCTACTTTATTTCCCCCTTATATTTCAGCTAGTGATAAATTCTGTACGAGCCCAAGCAACGATTAAAGCCCGTTACTTGTGGCCTACTATTACCTGTGTCTAAGTGACCTTTGAACCCTGGAATTTCTCATCTCCATCTGTAGCTACCCGAGTACTTTCGACGCTGTTTCGAAAGTTTGTGGAGTAAACCATCATCAAAAATCTGGCGCTCGAGAACCGCCCGTAACCAGCGTCATTCGTAAGGAACCGTTTTGTCTGTGGCGAGAAACCCCCTTACACAAGTACATTCCCAAATATTCCTTTATGCTTGTATTATAACAATAAAAAAATCTGTTAACTGTGTTTTATTTTGCTCTTAAAACTATATTTAGGTATAATTTAAAAAATTTAGACACAAATTTGTACTTTCACCATTTAACAAATCGTTTCGAATTTGGTCGTATCTACCTAATTTGTATTTTATATAGATAAAATTAAATAATTTATTAATTAAAACATACGAAACTTATTTAGAAATAAATACAACACTATATTATGTTCTTTTACAAAATTATGTAAAATTCCCATAAGAAGCCATGTATTTTGAACTGTACTACTAGCACCAGCGCCCTTGCGGTGAATTAAAAAAGCTCAAAAAGCGTTCGGTTTATGGGACCATATTTCGAGTATGCCAATTCGCCTCCTTATTTCTAGTCTTCATAATATTTTGCATTTTCTGTTACATCTATTAATAGGATTATAAATAGTTAAAAATTAATCTCGCATATGTTATAGGACCAATTTATGAATTTTATATAAAGATAGGAAGCATTGAATTATCTAATAGGAAGTGTGAAATATTATGAAAAAACCTTGGATAAAAGAGACCAGAGATATAACATACACCGGCGTTTAACCTGCGCAAATGTTGCCAATTTCCAAAGAAAGGTTAACGGAGTGGAGGAACTGGGCAGGGACCCGAACTCTGTGACAGGGGCCGGACTTTCTTTATTAGTATCATAATAAACTATTAGATTTATTTAAAATATACGTTTAATGGAATTTTGTATTATGAAATAAATTTAACGTGATTTTTTAATATCAAACAGATGCCACGACATTTTATGTAAAAAGAAGACCTTTTATTGAATATTTCATTAGCTATTATTTACTACGGACTTTTCTGTAAGAGACTACAGTAAAATGTTGAAATAGAATATTGTTAATCGAGTAAGAAATGGTACTCATTGTCTAAGAGTATTTAAAAAATGCATTTGCGCAGGCGAATACTGCAAATCAAACTTTGTAAGTTGAAAATTATATTTTTTCTACGACTCTCACATAATAATAAAAATTAGTCAAAATGAGAAAATTCTGTTTTGTATTATAACCTGAGAAAAAGATATATTAAAGCTTGTTTCTTTAGGAATATTAATTAATATAGAGGATGAGTTACATAAAATTCTAGAAATGCATATGTCTGAAACCAGATAACATTTTTAAATTTAAACCTATTAAAGGTCATTTGGTCGCTAGGGGTGGGTGATTATCAAAATAAATTATCGATCATTGAAAATAATCGATTATTTTCTATCGATCAAATATTTTCAAACAATCTATTTTTTTGTCGTATTTCTTTTAAAATCGACTACTTGGTTATCTTTGAAAAATCAAAAATAATCAATTACTTTAAAAGCCAATTAACCGATAAATCAGTGTTTATAAAAAATAATAAAAGAATTATCGTTTATTTTAAATAATCGATTATTTTCAAATAATCCATTTTTTTTTCGTCCATTGAAACAGATTAATCTATAATCTTTGAAAAATCTAAAATAGTCGATTAATCAAAAATAATCGATTAATAAAAAATAATCGATTAAAAAATAACTGAATTATCAATTATTTTCAAATAATCCTTTTGTTTCCATATTTCATTTAAAATTGATTATTTGATTATCTTTGATAAATCGAAAATAATCGATTAATAAAAAGCTGATTGACCGATAAATCGATAATTCTAAATTCTAAATAACCGGTATATCTATTATATAAAATAACCGATTATATTTGATCAATCGATTATTTTCATATAATCTATTTTTTCGCATTTCTTTTAAAACAAATTATTCGAATACATTTCAAAAATTGAAAATAAACGATTAATCGAAAATATTCGGTTAATCGAAAATAATCGATTAAGCGAAAATAACCAATTAATTAAGAAGCCGATTCTACGATAAATCAATTTTCAAAAAAAAAAAAAAATAACTGAATTATTGATTATTTACAAATAATCCAATAATCCTTTTCTTTTTCATATTCCTTTTAAAATTGATTATTTAATTTACTTTGAAAAATAAAAAATAATCGAATAATAAAAAGTTGATTAACCTATAAATCGATAATTCTAAAAAATAACCGAAATATCGATTATATAATGTAACTGTTTATATTCGATCAATCGATTATTTTTATATAATCTATTTTTGTATTTTAAAACAAATTATTCGAATACTTTTGAAAAATCGAAAATAATCGATTAATCGAAAATAATCGATTAATTTAAAAAGTCGATTAAACAATAAATCGATTTTTCTAAAAAAATCGATTATTTTCAATAAATCGAATATTTTGAATAAATCTACTCTCTTTTTGTAGTTCCTTTATAATCGATTATTTCATTACCCAAATAAACGAAAACAATTTATTGAAATTGTTTGATTAATCAAAAATAATCGATTAATTATAACGGATAAATCGATTTATATGAAATATTATATATTTGATGCTTAATATTTATTGAAACTCCTTAATGCGGATCTGAAGTATTTAGCTCAAATAATCATGGCGACTTTATGTCAAAACGTCAACAAATATTTACCGCTGAAAACGAATATATTTCTTATTAGAGAGTGAAATTTGACATCTGCGCATACGTAATAAAATATCCTTCATGTTTACGTCTACGTAAATACGTAAACTTAGGGGTTCTGGCGTATACACGTAACGCAAATAAAATAACCTCTTTTTAATTGGAAAATAAGAAATCTCAATATAAATTGTCATTAATTGTCATTATTTGTCATGATACGTAAATGTGACGATGCGTTTAACAACTTCAACTCATATTTTGTACAGCAACGTAAACATTATTTGCGTTCACGTTCACGTTTACGTTAACGTACTGGAAACGCTTCAACTCTCTCATAACATTGACACTTATATTATTTGTATATACAATTTTTCACCATACATCGTGACATTTTCAACTTGAAATAGAATAACTAAAACACTTTAAATTGTTAATAACACCAACAAATATTTCAAAAAACGGCAGCCAATAAATGATTTACTCACGCGGACACAAGCATAGAATAGAAATTTCGGAGCAATTCGGGTGGCGTCGTGAACACAATGATATTTAATTGGTGGGTTACTTAGGGTTAAAATAGACAAAGTGCGCGATGTGCAATGTTACATCTCCGGTCTCTTTTATCTAAGGAAAAAACTTATTTTTACTTTATCGTTACGTATTTATTTCACTTATAATTTCGTAATCAAATTTTAATTTGCATAAATTTCACGTATCTTATCATTAAATAATAACTACATAGTTTTGAATCACACATTTTTATAACATTTGCATATAGTGTGCTTGGCCTTCACATATTTTTCTTAGTAGCAAAATAAAGTTAAAACAAATAGAACATCGTTGATAAATTATTGTTTATTTATTTTACGATTAAGATTATAAATGTACTAAATGCTATTATTACAATGCATAATTAATTATTTTCAAGTTCATTATTACAGTTTCTTTAAAGTACATCAGCGATTTCCTGAACACATTACGTCTAATACAAATATGGTGGAGACTATTAAAAATCTACCAGAGTTACTCAAAAACACTTTGGTTGATTCAAAAATTAAAAGTGTTGAAATTAAGCGGCTAACAGCTCCTGGAGAAAATTACGGTAGTTTAATGCTGAAATTGGATGTAACTTTGAAAAGTAACAGTGGACATGAAGAAAAATTGCAACTGGTCGCGAAAAAAATTCCTGTTGATGAATTATTTAAAACAAGTTTTAACATTCAAGTTACTTTCAAAAATGAAGTGGCTATGTACGAAACGGTAGTACCGATTTTACAAAATTTTCAAAGAGAAAATGGCGTTCAAGAAGTAATAAATTGTTTTCCCAAATATTACGGTTCAAGAATTAATTTAAATAACAGCGATGTTGTAGATGAAAATGCTATTTTGATTCTGGAAAACTTGGTAGCATCAGGTGAGTTTTTAAATAGACAACCATTATTTTTTTATGTAGTTCAAAGTTTAAAATATGGTTTTATTAAAAAGATCAGGGATAAATTTATTTAGGATCGCTGGCTGAGTTACAGGTATTCAAAACTTGCAGAGTTAGGTGCCCATCTAGATAGTGAAATGCATAGTTTAATTGATTGGGAAGGATTATGGTATCCAAATGATTGTATAATCTTATTGACTTCTTTATTTGTTGATATGACACAGTGGCGGCTCGTGATAATACGAGATGGTAGTGCCAGATTTTAAACAAATGTGAAAATCCCGCCGGAGGCACCTTGCCAGAGGCGCCTTGTCGGAGGCCCGCCACCGGAGGCGAAAAATTTTTTGGGGTGCCACGCTCAAATGTTTACTCAAAAGTTGTTTATAAAACTGGTTTTCAGCAAAAATTTATCACGGTATTGTCAAAATAGACATAAAATTTTATTTAAAAAAATTAAAGAAGGACGGATACTTTTATATCTATTAAATGACTACTATTTATGGGGTTTCTAACACAAGTTTTGTCAAGAAACAGGCTGTCAGGGTTAGTCTTATCCTAAAATTTGCCAATAAATTACTCAAGACTTATTAAAGAACTAAAGAAAAATTATAAATTTACTTATCCCCAGTAATTAATGCTGAAAGTCCTTGCAGTTTGTTATTACCATAGTCTTTAGGTCGATATACCAAAAAAATCACAAAAATAAAACTATACCTATTTAATGTATTTACACACGCATACAAAGTTGCTTAATGTACTAGTTTTAAAGTTTCCGATAAATAAAATCCATTCTTCTTTCTTTTTTGGTTGCAAAATTTTCAATTACTTTATTATTAAAATTTTCAATTCCATTTACAAAATGCGGACAACATACCTAAAGCATTAAATCTTTCTTCCTTCATTGTATTTCTAAGGAATGTTTAGTCCGTTTAAGCAATGAAAAACAGCGCTCTGCTTCAGATGTTGACATAGGTATTGTTATCAAAATACCTTAAAGTTTAATGGTTTCCTAAAATGTACAATTTAAACCTTCCTCATTTAATATAATTGACAGGGGAACAGCTCCGGAGGTGGTACTTAATTCGTTACTCTGATACAGTACTTGTAATTCATTTTTAAGCATATTTTTGTCTAAAAATTAAAATTGTATACATGTTTCATTGAGGAATGATTTGGGAAACTGATGTCTATAGGCAGAAAACTTCTCCGTCATAAATAAATTAGAAGCGACCAAATGCCCAGAGAAATTGAACCTTGTTTTTATTTGCAATAAAACGGCATCGCATATTTCTATGCCTTCGCGTTTTCTGCTGTTCTCTTCAATTCGTGCCTTTTTTTTTTTTTTTTTCATTGGTGCACCAGTTTCTCTTTGCGACGTGTTTATTTCTTCTTGAATATTGTCAATAATGCTGTCCATTTGCTCCCGTATACCTTAAATTGCTGCTTCGAAATTCTCCCAATCTATCTTGACCTTAACAGAATCTATGCATACTTTTTGTATTTGGTTAGAAATAATTTCCATGTGAGGCATTATTTGATGAAAAATACTCAACCGAAACATAATATTTTTATCCTAAAGTTTTGTTCTGTATCCACTTGCTTGATTAATAGACGACGAATCCTGTGAAGTACTTTCTATAATGTGCACAACTGTAATGAGGTCTTTTCTATTCTCATAAACAGTATGAACACCTCGCGATTAAAAATTCTAACGTATTTGGAAAGATCTTGGCAACCTGCGATTAACTACCTCATCTAAAATTTTTGTTCTTTGAGGAGACGTGGAAAAAAAAGAGCACAAGCCAGATAAATTAGAAAAAAATATTCTAGCCCGCTTATTGACAGAACATGCACTTGTCATAACTAAATTCATGTGGCGAGCATAGCAATGAACGTAATTTGCAAGAGGATATGTTTGTTTAATAATTTTTTAAACACCATTTAATCCACTACTCATTACAGACGCGCCGTTATAGCTTTGATGTTTTAATAATGGATGTTAAACATTTAAAATGCCTTTAGCGATTAATTTGGCGTTGTGTCCATCGAGCATGTAAAATCTCCAAAATCTCTCAACTGGTCGTCCTTGTATCTGAAAACTTTAACAAATTGAAATTTACAAGCAACGTCCGTCGTTTCAGCGGCAATCATTGCAACAAAAGGAACATTTTCTATTTTTTTCCTACCTTCTGTGTGATATACATCTAACATGCACTCAAAAAGTTCATTTTATGTTGTATCTGAGGTACCTTTGAAAGCTTTTATACTTTGAATATAAACCTTTAAGTCTTTGTCTAATTCGGCGCTAAAATTCACCAGTTCCTTAAATATGCCTCTATTTTCCGAATTATCTTTCTCATCTTGACCCCTTAAAGCTAACTTAAAGCTCCACAAAACATTATACAATTTATAATTTAATTCAAAACATATCGACTCTTATCCACTTGTTAATTATGTTTAATTAAAGCATCACGATAAGCCGAATTTAACTGGGTTTTTATATTTACCTTACCACGCATGGAAAAGCTAAAAACATTATTCATGTGCACTTTAGATTTTTGATGGGATTTTATTTTATCCCATATATGGACAAGATCGTCTCTGCCTTTTTTTGACACCTTCAAACAAAACATACAAAACAAAACAGTTTATTAGTTTCTTCGCAACTACACAACCAATTATTTTTATCATAAATAGTTTTATTAAATTAACGACACCGCGATTTTTGCCCACTTTTACTTTGTTTTTCAATTTTTAAATCGGGAATTGGCTGGCCTAATTCTTTAATTTGTAGTTTTTCTTCTAGCGGAAAACCACTAAAAGAGTTTTTTAAGGCGCCAATTTTATTCATTGCCACAATAAATTAAAAACTAGGAAATAAGATAAGAAAACAAGAAGATACATATTAACGTCACTAACACTTCGTAACGTAAGAAAAAACTTAAAAGCACCTATGGAAATTCAGTTAATTCAGTCAACAATCGACATTATCAAGAAACCGCGATTATCTGAACCGCTGTGGGCGCCGCTGTGCCTGGCACGAACATTCCTTGATTTTATTATTTAAATGCATGTAAAATGTCCCCATCTTTGTTGCTTACATAGGCTGCTGGTAATATCTCTCTCTCCCTCTCTTAAATAATTTTTGAATATAAAAAGAAATGCATAAAATAAAATAAAAATATGACGTTTTAAAAATAAAAAATATATTTTTGCATCAAAAATAAGGTAGTGCCATGGCACAGTGGCACTACCTCACCAGCCGCCACTGAATATGATATCAGAAATAAATTTATTATTTCTATCAAGCGGATGTTCCTATATTTCTTCTTGAAATTTATCAAAGGATATTATCCCTGTTACTCTTCTGATATTCCTCTCCCACTTCCACCTTCAATATGCCTATTGAATTAAAATGTTACCCTCCCGTTCAGCTTTACTTAATTTCCTACCTTATTTTTTTTTTTTAGACACAATAAACCTGACGATGACCCTATTAGTATTAGATTAGTAGTGCTGTCTAATAAACAATATACATATATGTTTTATTTTTAGGATACAAAAACATCGATCGAACAGTGGGCTTTAATTTAGACTCAATCAAACTAATACTCAAGGACTTAGCGGAATTACATGCAGTTCCAATAGCACTTAAGCTCAAAAAGCCAAATAGTTTTGAGCCTCTCAAAAAGCATTGCCACGATTTTGAATTCAGTGCAGAATTGCATCAAATGTTTTGGGAAACTACAAGAGAAATTATAAAAGAGAACGAACATTGTGCAAAATTATTAGATAAAATAAATTTAATAACTGAGGTTGATAGACCTAAAGTTAAAGAACCTTTTGCTACTTTAGTCCACTACGATCTTTGGTGCAACAACTCCATGCAGAAATTTTCACACGATGTAGCAGTACAAAACAAATTTCTTGATTTTCAGTTTTTAGCTTATGGTTCTCCAGCATCTGATTTATTCTTCTTACTATGGACAAGTGTACAACTGGAAGTCTTAGAAAATTATTTTGAAGATCTACTCGTTCACTACCACAATCATTTTATTAAGACATTAAAAACGTTAGGTTGCGATACTAAACCGTTCTGTTATGAACATTTTTTGTATGAAATTAAGGAGCAGTGTGTATTTGAAGTTGGTCATACGCTTCATTTTATATTTTTCGTTGTTAATGGTAAAAAAGATAGAACGGAAGATATAAAGTTTCCTGATGATATTGATAAAATTAAAAATGAAGTTACTCTAAGAGCTAAGCAGCAAGTTTGGCTAATGTTGCAGGATTGTGAGAAGAGGGGTTGGTTGTATGAAAGTAAAAATTAACAAGTTATGAGTTTGGTACCAAAAAATCATTTAAGATAAAATAATCGTTTTTTTTTAATGAATAGGTATCCTACAGAGATTTAACCGAACTGCTATATTTTTTTTTATGAAAATACCAGTTTATTTAATTATAAGTACAATTTCAACTAAACCTTCTTGAGCGTTCAAGTTTTAAGAAAATACTGTAAAAATTATTTTTTAATTTAACGAAATAAAATAAAAACTTATGTAATAATTTTGTTGTTTTATTCGTTCTGATGAAAATTGCTTATGTGTGGTAATGTTTGAGTATTAGTAATAATAATAATAATAATAATAATAATAATAATAATAATAATAATAATAATAATAATAATAATAATAATAATAATAATAATAATAATAATAATAATAATAATAATAATAATAATAATAATAATAATAATAATAATAATAATAATAATAATAATAATAATAATAATAATAATAATAATAATAATAATAATAATAATAATAATAATAATAATAATAATAATAATAATAATAATAATAATAATAATAATAATAATAATAATAATAATAATAATAATAATAATAATAATAATAATAATAATAATAATAATAATAATAATAATAATAATAATAATAATAATAATAATAATAATAATAATAATAATAATAATAATAATAATAATAATAATAATAATAATAATAATAATAATAATAATAATAATAATAATAATAATAATAATAATAATAATAATAATAATAATAATAATAATAATAATAATAATAATAATAATAATAATAATAATAATAATAATAATAATAATAATAATAATAATAATAATAATAATAATAATAATAATAATAATAATAATAATAATAATAATAATAATAATAATAATAATAATTATAGTAATAATATGCCTTCCCCAAAACTCGTTCTTCCACTTAACCTTTTACTTCGTGTAATAATTTACTCTTACAAATATATAAACCTGACCAGAAAATAATACATTTTGTAGGTCTCCTTAAAGTTTTGTAGACTGTTACTTTTTAGAGTGGAGGAAACATAAATGTATAGCAAATAAAATCTGATATGTGTAACACCGTCTGAAGATCTCGTGGTGAATAGGAGAAGTAGACGAAGAAATCCTAACGTTTTTAATATGAATATCAGTCCCTAAGGTATTTTTTGGTTATACAGGGTGTAACTAAATAAGTGTAAAATATTTAAGAGGGTGATTCCTCATCGAAAAAAAGATAGGATCTTTCATATAAAGAAACTTCATTGTTAAGATACAGCCTCTTAAAGGGGGTACATAAAATTTGTTTAACAATTTTTTTCACAAGCACTAAACAAGTTACAATATTGAAATTAATCTGACATTTTCTACTATCAAAAAGACACTTATCCAGTAATTTATTTGGTTTACCCCATGGTTTTAAGGGGTGGAAAACGCAACCCCTAAAATTTCGTTCCAACCTATTTTTTTGTCTTATTATTTTTTTGTCATTTAAAAATTTATTTCCAATAGCCTGTTTTATTCTAAACAAAAAATGTTTCTTGAATTTTTTGCCCAAAATAAACCAGTTCGCAGCAAAACATTATTTTACGAACAAGATAGATATCGCTATAAAATGAAAATATGAAACTTATTTATCTAGTAGGCCGCTATTACCGATACTGACAATTACATTGAAATCAAGCTGTCAGTTTGTAAATTTTTTAAATTGAAGTAATACTAATTGTGTATTGTTGTTCTGTTCGTAATTTGTTACTTTAATAATTCACTTGTTATTAAAATGGCATACACAAATGAGGAAATAGCTGATATGCATTACGTTTACGGTCTGTCGCAGGGGTATGGGTTAAAAGCTTCTAGAAGATATGCTGAAATGTATCCTCAACAGCAGCATCCTTCACATAGAATATTTGCCCGACTTCATCAACGATTACGAGAACATGGTTCATTCAACAAAAGAACGCACGATTGTGGTCGCCATCGAGAAGTAAGAACACCACAGCTTGAGGAAGCACTACTTAATTTTATTAAAGAACAACCTACTACCAGTACTAGAAAGATTGCTTTCCAGCTAAATGTTGATCATATAACGGTATTTCGAATTTTAAAGGAACATCTCTTTTACCCTTACCATCTGCAACGAGTACAAGCACTGTTACCGCGAGACTTTCCGAACCGTCTTGAATTTTGCAATTGGATGCTGGAAATTATTAGAAGAAATCGTGACTTTCTGAAGACGATCGAATTCACAGAAGAATGTAGTTTTTTTCGGGACAAGATTATTACTTTTCATAATTACCACATATGGGCTGATGGAAACCCTCACGCTATTGTCGAAACTCACTATGAAGAACACTTTTCTTTTAACGTGTGGGCCAAAGTTATTGGTGATTATTTAATTGGGCCTCATTTTCTACCTTCTCGATGAAATGGTAAGGTATACGTTCAATTTTTAAGAGAAGTGCATCCCGTACTGCTGGAGGAAGTTTCTTTGGGCGTCAGAAGGGATATGTTTTTTATGCATGATGGGGCTGCCGCCCATTTTAGTCAAGTAGCACGTCAGAATTTATCTGAAACATATGCAAATCAGTGGATAGGTCGAGGAGGACCACAAAATTGGTCCGCTCGATATCCGGATCTCAATTCTCTCGATTTCTCTACTTGGGGCCATTTGCAGCATTTGGTTTATCGTACTCCTGTTCGCGATGTAGAGGATTTAAGAAACCGCATCATCGATGCGTGCAGGATTATTTGAGCGAATATGTGGCTCAATGCGTTGACGTCTAGACGCATGCATAATGTCTGAAGGTAAACATATTAAACATTTACTATGATTTCTACATGTTGTATGTTTTGTTATTAATAAATTAGTTTTGATTATTCCCCTTTTTAATCATTTAATGCAGGTAGTAACTATAAAATAACAATAAATCCAGTTCGCATTTATGACGATGTATCTCTGTAGGTGTTCGTAAAATTATTTTTTGCTGCGAACTGGTTTATTTTGGCAAAAAATTTAAGAGACATTTTTTGTTTAGAATGAAACAGGCTATCGGAAATAAAATTTAAAATGGTAAACAAATAATAAGACAAAAAGTTACGTTGGTACGAAATTTTAGGGGTTGCGTTTTCCACCCCTTACAATCATGGGATAAACCAAATAAATTACTGGCTAAGTGTCTTTTTGGTAGTAAAAAATAACAGGTTAATTTCAATATTGTAACTTGTTTAGTGCTTGTGAAAAAAATTGTTAAACAAATTTTATGTACCCCCTTTAAGGGGCTGTATCTGAACAAGGGATGCTCCAATAAAGTTTCTTTATATGAAAGATCCTATTTTTTTTTTGATGAGGAATCATCCCCTTAAATTTTTTACACTTATTTAGTTACACCCTGTATAAGTAAGATGGCGTTTTATCCAATTTTTGGTAAAGAGTTGTAGCATCAATAAGTCTTCCACATATTATCCATATTTAACCAATTATTTTTAATAATTTTATTTAAAATAAGTTCTCTTCTGCGTATATCAAATATAAAGCCCAAACACTAGTTTGAACGTTTTAAATTTTATAAATAGTGAGAGTATCAAGGATTAACATAAAATTGACTTAAAATTATAAGACAAAAAGTATCTATAAACATGAAAAGCTCTAAATACGAAAGATATTGTCTTTAAAAGTTGATTTAAATATTTTTTAAACTTTAAACTAGAACTCAATATAAAACCCTAACTTTTAGCTCTACTTACTTTTTGCAAACTCTTATGTTTAACAACAATTTTACCACCAAAGGGAATTTTTTCGGGTTTAGACTTGGTACCAAAAAATAAAACGTTAGATTTTGAGCAAGATATGTTTGAACAGTGGTCCTAAGTATTCTTAATAAAAATTTTTAAATATTAATTTTTTGTTTTATTGCTAGGTTCAATTGCAATATAAAGAAGTTATAACAGATTTATATGTCATGCGCATACATGTGTATATTGGAGACTTAAAATAAAGTTAAATGTTTATAAAGTAAACAACAAATATCTTCTGAAGAATAAGTTCTGGGTCTTTACAAGATATTGGCAGATAACTAAAAGATTTTTGACTACAAAGAAACTATGCCAAGATATCCGTGTTTTCTGTTTTCAATAACACATTACCATCTTCTCCCCTTGATAAATAGGCATATTATTTGTTAGCGCTTCTATGTTTCTACGGCTGGCTACAACATTGCATGTCAACACCACTACACCCAAATCAACATGCATACATCGCAGGAAGATCTACTGATTTAGCCCTTTACCTAGTTACTGGCTAAACAATAAGGAGTCCACGTTATGTATTTTCATATACATAAAAGATGGTCTTGACGAAACTACCTTTCACAAGATCATACACTCACTAACCAACAGAACTGTTCCACAGATGGTTACACAGAGGTGGATACAAAATATGCTCTCAAAGTGAACAGTAAACAGAGGTGTAAAAAATGTGCATATAAGAGGAGATGTCCACAATGAGGAACATGGTCCTCGACACCTTTATAAGCCGCCTCAATAATGACAGTCACTGCACAATAGCGTATGTAAATGACCTGGTCAATCTGGAAACAATGATTTTGAGAACACACTCTGTAAAAGTTATTCTCAAAATTATAGAATAGTGGTACAAGGACCATTTACTGTCTATCAATCCCAAGAAGACACACAGGATAGGAAAATTAAGACAAGAAAAAAGAATGAGAATAGAACTAAAAGCTCCTAAACACGAGGTGAAATACCTAGAAATCGCCTTTAACACCAACTCACACTTAGAAAACAGTCAAACGAGCATACTGTACCCTATATTTTCTGGAAGAGAAAATATAGTTCTCTGCTTAAACTGCTGTTCGTCTGGTGGCACTATGGGTGACTGGCTTTTTGACTAAAGAATTTAAGATTATAAAATGTATTATTTAAATCCTTTTTTTATAATGGGCGCCATTCCAAGTTTTTAAGAAAGTTGTTGGTCTAAGGAAAACATGAAGTTACCAAAATAGGAGAGTTTGGAAAAATTTGCATTCCAGTACCTCATAAATAAAACAAATTAATTTTCAAAAATGTATGTTTATTATAAAAAAATTGTAAAGTTATACCATCAAAAAGTAAAAAAAAATAAGAAATATGGAAAAGTTAATATTTACATATTTTACATTTAATGTGCAAGGCTTATACACAAATAAAAATCTGATGTGTCCAACACATGACTTTCCTATCTAGTTATTACAGGCTTTTTCCGGTTATTTTGTACAACCTATTGCAGCACCTCTATAAATGTTTAGAGGAGGATAAACTAAATATATACATTTTCCACATACATCTACCTCGAAACATTTTTCTATAGATATTCATTGAAAACGAAAATGCTGAAAAATTTATATTTAGCACTTTTCCTACAATTTTTTTTATTACGGTCCATTTTAGAAAAATCATGTATGAACAAAAATTATAAAGATCGATATCGAAAACAACTTTTATTTCAACAATTTTCATAAAAGTCAGAATTTTGCACATTTTGTCAAATTTCTCGAATACGGACCATTTCAGGAAATTTTTACATAAAGCAAAAATTATAGATAATAATATTAGAAGTAACTTTTATTTGAAAAAATTTTTTCTCCAAACATAAATAACAGATATATTCCATAAAATCGGCCTCCCATAAAGTACCCCCCCAGATGTTCCGACTTTGTCCAAAATCTAATCATTTCACGTCAGGCCAAAATAAAACTTAAGTTTAAAATTTAATGTTTTTTTCTTTATAAAAATTATAGAATATTACAAACAACTTTTGTTGGAACAATTTTTATAAAAAATTTTTTTTTTACATTTTGTCAAATTTCTCGAATACGAACCATTTTACGAAAATTTTGTATAAAACAAAAATTATAGATAATATTATAAGAAGTAACTTTTATTCGAAGAAATTTCTTCCCCAAACGTAAATAACAGATATATTCCATAAAATATAAAAAAGACCACCTATAAAGTACCCTCCCCAGGTGTTCCAAACCTGCCCAAAATCTAATCAGCTTATTATATGCTGGAACAAAGCTTAATTTTGAAATTTGGTGTTTTTCCGTGTATCGATTCATGAGTTATGCGTTATACAGACACACACACACACACACACACACACACACACACACACACACACACACACACACACACACACACGCACACACACACGCACACACACACGCACACACACACGCACACACACACACACACGCACACACACACACACACACACACACACACACACACACACACACACACACACACACACACACACACACACACACACACACACACACACACACACACACACACACACACACACACACACACACACACACACACACACACACACACACACACACACACACACACACACACACACACACACACACACACACACACACACACACACACACACACACACACACACACACACACACACACACACACACACACACACACACACACACACACACACACACACACACACACACACACACACACACACACACACACACACACACACACACACACACACACACACACACACACACACACACACACACACACACACACACACACACACACACACACACACACACACACACACACACACACACACACACACACACACACACACACACACACACACACACACACACACACACACACACACACACACACACACACACACACACACACACACACACACACACACACACACACACACACACACACACACACACACACACACACACACACACACACACACACACACACACACACACACACACACACACACACACACACACACACACACACACACACACACACACACACACACACACACACACACACACACACACACACACACACACACACACACACACACACACACACACACACACACACACACACACACACACACACACACACACACACACACACACACACACACACACACACACACACACACACACACACACACACACACACACACACAGAGAGAGAGACATCATCGCGAAAATAGTCAAAACGGATTCAGGGGACCTCAAAACGTAAAAATCCGTCGAAAACTCGAGGTCGAAAAAAATCATGATTCCTATACTTTCCTTATATCTGTAAACAGATAGGAAAGTAAAAATATTGTCAAGTTTTAACAACTAATCTCTTGTTAACGATTGAAAGTGTTCTATCTGACTCAATAATTAAAAAAAAGGGGTGGTTTAATAATATGACTGTACAATATACCAATGCAGAATATACCGATATGTTACTGACATTAGGATTTTGTGAAGGAACTGCTCGAGAGAGTGTCAAGGTGTACTCTGAAAGGTTTCCAAATCGTCGTGTACCTAGCCACCCAACTTTTGCTGCTGTTGAGAGACGTCTTCGAGAGACCGGTTCCTTTGCTTCCAACACTGTTGATAATGGAAAAGAAAGTTTTGTAAGGATTCCTGAAGTTGAAGAAGACATTTTAGAACGTGTTGAAGAAGATCCAGAATTAAGCACCAGACGAATTGGAAGGGAACTAGGAGTAAGTAAAGATGTCGTTCATAAAGTGCTTGGAGAACAATTGCTATATCCATACCATAAGAAGCCAGTACAAGAATTATTAGTCCATGATCCTCAAATTCGTTTGGGTTTTAGTCGATTTGTTAATATGCAAAGAGAAAGAGATCCAAACTTTGTCAAGAAGGTTCTCTTTACCGATCAAGCGGGTTTTTCAAGAAGAGGTATAACTAATCCCATAATGAACATGTTTATGCCGTTAAACATCCGCATGCAATAAAGGTAAACCATTTTCAGCACAAATTCAAAATTAATGTATGGGCTAGAATAATTGGTAATTTCATTGTTGGTCCTGTCATACTTCCACGAAGATTAACTATACACTTTACTTTACAATACAAAACCAGGGAAGTTTCGTCCAAGGGGTGAAAGTTCTGGACCTTAGTCCGAACCCGACTGAGAGTTTACCCAAGTGATCTTTCTTTCTGTCTCCTCTTTATATAAACTAAAATTTACGTGATATTTGGTTGTATTTAAAAATGTCACGTTAAATGTAGAATAATAACCTGAAGATTTGTTTCATTTTAATACGTGTCTTTTTAATTATTTAATTTAAATTTTAATTACTTATTTAGAATTTTTGGTAAATTCTTGAGATTTTTCAAATAATAATAGTGTGTATTACAAAGGGTATTTTCATAACCGAAAAAACCTTCAGGTAGGTGAGTTTTTCTTGACTGTTTTTGAAATGCTACGTTTTTATGTGACCAGGTTTAAACGCAGTTATTTTAATAGGGTCCTATCTGGTTTCCGTTACGACCTGTTGAAGTAGCGGTAGGCCGTATAAAAGCAGTAGTTGCAGTCGTAGTAATTTCCAAACCTCCGCCCTTTTTTTTAAAAGCGAGTAGATTTTTTTTTACAAAAAAAGTCTTTGTAAAGTCATGATTGAGACATTCGTTTCTTTTCATGATAAGGTCCTAGGATACAGTTAAAGACTTCGACGAGGAGAAGAGTTCCTAGTATGTGGCTGGAGGGTTCTAGGATTGAGGACATAAGAATTGTGGTTAATGACATGACCTCGCCGTTTTCTTTCAAGCCACATGTTTCTTGTTACTGTGGAGTCCAGTCTAAATTTCAGTCAGCCGTCATGCAGTAACTAGCCCAATGATCACCGCAATTGATGTCCAGAAGTAGTAATTTTAGTTTCGTTTTATCCTCTGGGAACTGAAGAGTTGGTAATTTTTTAAAATTTCAAGTAAATTTATGTATTTTTAAACTTGACATAACCTGCCTCAATATTAAGCGCTTATATAACTTTAACATATAGTGTACACCGAAAGTAACGTTACTGGAGGCCCATACAGTATATATCTTAATGGGATGGTTCAAATGGTAAATGTTTTTTTTGTTTGACCATGTCCACATGATTTAGTTAATTTTAAGTTTTTTTATGCTCTTTAGTGGGTTTCAATAAATCAATTGTCACATTTTGTTAGTAAAGGTAAACTATTCTATATCTAAACTAATAAATGCCATAAGCTATTTGATTATTATACGAAAACCAACCCTAAATTCCCTAATTTTATATTTTTTACTTTCCTATCTGTATACAGATATAAGGAAAGTATAGGAATCATAATTTTTTTCGACCTCGAGTTTTCGATGGATTTTTACGTTTTGAGGTCCCCTGAATCCGTTTTGAATATTTTCGCGATGATGTCTCTCTCTGTGTGTGTGTGTGTGTGTGTGTGTGTGTGTGTGTGTGTGTGTGTGTGTGTGTGTGTGTGGGTGTGTGTGTGTGTGTGTGTGTGTGTGTGTGTGTGTGTGTGTGTGTGTGTGTGTGTGTGTGTGTGTGTGTGTGTGTGTGTGTGTGTGTGTGTGTGTGTGTGTGTGTGTGTGTGTGTGTGTGTGTGTGTGTGTGTGTGTGTGTGTGTGTGTGTGTGTGTGTGTGTGTGTGTGTGTGTGTGTGTGTGTGTGTGTGTGTGTGTGTGTGTGTGTGTGTGTGTGTGTGTGTGTGTGTGTGTGTGTGTGTGTGTGTGTGTGTGTGTGTGTGTGTGTGTGTGTGTGTGTGTGTGTGTGTGTGTGTGTGTGTGTGTGTGTGTGTGTGTGTGTGTGTGTGTGTGTGTGTGTGTGTGTGTGTGTGTGTGTGTGTGTGTGTGTGTGTGTGTGTGTGTGTGTGTGTGTGTGTGTGTGTGTGTGTGTGTGTGTGTGTGTGTGTGTGTGTGTGTGTGTGTGTGTGTGTGTGTGTGTGTGTGTGTGTGTGTGTGTGTGTGTGTGTGTGTGTGTGTGTGTGTGTGTGTGTGTGTGTGTGTGTGTGTGTGTGTGTGTGTGTGTGTGTGTGTGTGTGTGTGTGTGTGTGTGTGTGTGTGTGTGTGTGTGTGTGTGTGTGTGTGTGTGTGTGTGTGTGTGTGTGTGTGTGTGTGTGTGTGTGTGTGTGTGTGTGTGTGTGTGTGTGTGTGTGTGTGTGTGTGTGTGTGTGTGTGTGTGTGTGTGTGTGTGTGTGTGTGTGTGTGTGTGTGTGTGTGTGTGTGTGTGTGTGTGTGTGTGTGTGTGTGTGTGTGTGTGTGTGTGTGTGTGTGTGTGTGTGTGTGTGTGTGTGTGTGTGTGTGTGTGTGTGTGTGTGTGTGTGTGTGTGTGTGTGTGTGTGTGTGTGTGTGTGTGTGTGTGTGTGTGTGTGTGTGTGTGTGTGTGTGTGTGTGTGTGTGTGTGTGTGTGTGTGTGTGTGTGTGTGTGTGTGTGTGTGTGTGTGTGTGTGTGTGTGTGTGTGTGTGTGTGTGTGTGTGTGTGTGTGTGTGTGTGTGTGTGTGTGTGTGTGTGTGTGTGTGTGTGTGTGTGTGTGTGTGTGTGTGTGTGTGTGTGTGTGTGTGTGTGTGTGTGTGTGTGTGTGTGTGTGTGTGTGTGTGTGTGTGTGTGTGTGTGTGTGTGTGTGTGTGTGTGTGTGTGTGTGTGTGTGTGTGTGTGTGTGTGTGTGTGTGTGTGTGTGTGTGTGTGTGTGTGTGTGTGTGTGTGTGTGTGTGTGGGACCTCAAAACGTAAAAATCCATCGAAAACTCGAGGTCACACA
This sequence comes from Psylliodes chrysocephalus, assembly GCA_927349885.1. Classification (NCBI taxonomy): domain Eukaryota; kingdom Metazoa; phylum Arthropoda; class Insecta; order Coleoptera; family Chrysomelidae; genus Psylliodes; species Psylliodes chrysocephalus. The sequence goes on along the minus strand of OV651814.1, from coordinate 61,699,129 downwards.
CACACACACACACACACACACACACACACACACACACACACACACACACACACACACACACACACACACACACACACACACACACACACACACACACACACACACACACACACACACACACACACACACACACACACACACACACACACACACACACACACACACACACACACACACACACACACACACACACACACACACACACACACACACACACACACACACACACACACACACACACACACACACACACACACACACACACACACACACACACACACACACACACACACACACACACACACACACACACACACACACACACACACACACACACACACACACACACACACACACACACACACACACACACACACACACACACACACACACACACACACACACACACACACACACACACACACACACACACACACACACACACACACACACACACACACACACACACACACACACACACACACACACACACACACACACACACACACACACACACACACACACACACACACACACACACACACACACACCCACACACACACACACACACACACACACACACACACACACACACACACACACACACACACACAGAAAAAAATTATGATTCCTATACTTTCCTTATATCTGTATACAGATAGGAAAGTAAAAAATATATAATATTAGGGAATTTAGGGTTGGTTTTCGTATAATAATCAAATAGCTTATGGCATTTATTAGTTTAGATATAGAATAGTTTACCTTTACTAACAAAATGTGACAATTGATTTATTGAAACCCACTAAAGAGCATAAAAAAACTTAAAATTAACTAAATCATGTGGACATGGTCAAACAAAAAAAACATTTACCATTTGAACCATCCCATTAAGATATATACTGTATGGGCCTCCAGTAACGTTACTTTCGGTGTACACTATATGTTAAAGTTATATAAGCGCTTAATATTGAGGCAGGTTATGTCAAGTTTAAAAATACATAAATTTACTTGAAATTTTAAAAAATTACCAACTCTTCAGTTCCCAGAGGATAAAACGAAACTAAAATTACTACTTCTGGACATCAATTGCGGTGATCATTGGGCTAGTTACTGCATGACGGCTGACTGAAATTTAGACTGGACTCCACAGTAACAAGAAACATGTGGCTTGAAAGAAAACGGCGAGGTCATGTCATTAACCACAATTCTTATGTCCTCAATCCTAGAACCCTCCAGCCACATACTAGGAACTCTTCTCCTCGTCGAAGTCTTTAACTGTATCCTAGGACCTTATCATGAAAAGAAACGAATGTCTCAATCATGACTTTACAAAGACTTTTTTTGTAAAAAAAAATCTACTCGCTTTTAAAAAAAAGGGCGGAGGTTTGGAAATTACTACGACTGCAACTACTGCTTTTATACGGCCTACCGCTACTTCAACAGGTCGTAACGGAAACCAGATAGGACCCTATTAAAATAACTGCGTTTAAACCTGGTCACATAAAAACGTAGCATTTCAAAAACAGTCAAGAAAAACTCACCTACCTGAAGGTTTTTTCGGTTATGAAAATACCCTTTGTAATACACACTATTATTATTTGAAAAATCTCAAGAATTTACCAAAAATTCTAAATAAGTAATTAAAATTTAAATTAAATAATTAAAAAGACACGTATTAAAATGAAACAAATCTTCAGGTTATTATTCTACATTTAACGTGACATTTTTAAATACAACCAAATATCACGTAAATTTTAGTTTATATAAAGAGGAGACAGAAAGAAAGATCACTTGGGTAAACTCTCAGTCGGGTTCGGACTAAGGTCCAGAACTTTCACCCCTTGGACGAAACTTCCCTGGTTTTGTATTGTAAAGTAAAGTGTATAGTTAATCTTCGTGGAAGTATGACAGGACCAACAATGAAATTACCAATTATTCTAGCCCATACATTAATTTTGAATTTGTGCTGAAAATGGTTTACCTTTATTGCATGCGGATGTTTAACGGCATAAACATGTTCATTATGGGATTAGTTATACCTCTTCTTGAAAAACCCGCTTGATCGGTAAAGAGAACCTTCTTGACAAAGTTTGGATCTCTTTCTCTTTGCATATTAACAAATCGACTAAAACCCAAACGAATTTGAGGATCATGGACTAATAATTCTTGTACTGGCTTCTTATGGTATGGATATAGCAATTGTTCTCCAAGCACTTTATGAACGACATCTTTACTTACTCCTAGTTCCCTTCCAATTCGTCTGGTGCTTAATTCTGGATCTTCTTCAACACGTTCTAAAATGTCTTCTTCAACTTCAGGAATCCTTACAAAACTTTCTTTTCCATTATCAACAGTGTTGGAAGCAAAGGAACCGGTCTCTCGAAGACGTCTCTCAACAGCAGCAAAAGTTGGGTGGCTAGGTACACGACGATTTGGAAACCTTTCAGAGTACACCTTGACACTCTCTCGAGCAGTTCCTTCACAAAATCCTAATGTCAGTAACATATCGGTATATTCTGCATTGGTATATTGTACAGTCATATTATTAAACCACCCCTTTTTTTTAATTATTGAGTCAGATAGAACACTTTCAATCGTTAACAAGAGATTAGTTGTTAAAACTTGACAATATTTTTACTTTCCTATCTGTTTACAGATATAAGGAAAGTATAGGAATCATGATTTTTTTCGACCTCGAGTTTTCGACGGATTTTTACGTTTTGAGGTCCCCTGAATCCGTTTTGACTATTTTCGCGATGATGTCTGTGTGTGTTTGTGTGTGTGTGTGTGTGTGTGTGTGTGTGTGTGTGTGTCTGTGTGTGTGTGTCTGTGTGTGTGTGTGTGTGTGTGTGTGTGTGTGTGTGTGTGTGTGTGTGTGTGTGTGTGTCTGTATAACGCATAACTCATGAACCGATACACGGAAAAACACCAACCTTCAAACTTAAGCTTTGTTCCAGCGTCTAATGAGCTGATTAGATTTTGGGCAGAGTCGGAACATCTGGGGGGGTACTTTATGGGTGGTCATTTTTATATTTTATGGAATATATCTGTTATTTACGTTTGGGGAAGAAAATTCTTCAAATGAAAGTTACTTCTTATTTTATTACCTATAATTTTTGTTATTTACAAAATTTTCATAAAATGGTCCGTATTCGCGAAATTTGACAAAATGTAAAAAAATATTTTTTTTTGTAAAAATTGTTCAAACAAAAGTTGTTTGTAATATAATTCTCTATAATTTTTATCCTATAGATAATTTTTCTAAAATGGACCGTATTCGAGATATTTGAGAAAATGTGTAAATTTCGAAATTTGAAGAAAACTCAAAAACGGATAAAGAAAAAAACATTAAATTTTAAACTTAAGTTTTATTTCGGCCTGACGTGAAATGATTAGATTTTGGACAAAGTCGGAACATCTGGGGGGGTACTTTATGGGAGGCCGTTTTTATATTTTATGGAGTATATCTGTTATTTATGTTTGGAGAAAAAAATTGTTTAAATAAAAGTTACTTCTAATATTATTTATTATCTATAATTTTTGTTTAATGTAAAAATTTCCTGAAATGGCCCGTATTCGAAAAATTTGACAAAATGTGCAAAATTATGATTTTTATGAAAATTGTTGAAATAAAAGTTGTTTGCGATATCGATCTCTATAATATTTGTTCATACATGATTTTTTTAAAATGGACCGTAATGGAAAAATTGTAGGAAAAGGGCTAAATTTAAATTTTTCAGTATTTTCATTTTCAATGAATATCTTAGAAAAATGTTTCGCGGTAGATGTATGTGGACAATGTATATATTTAGTTTATCCTCTAAACATTTATAGAGATGCTGCAATAGGTTGTACAAAATAACCGGAAAAAGCCTTTAATAACTAGATAGGAAAGTCATGTGTTGGACACATCAGATTTTTATTTAGATGAAACTGTGGAAACCAACAATAAATGTTTTTGTATACGTATTGCAGGCAAATAATTAATATTCCTCAAAAAATCGTACATGGCAAGAATCGAGTATTTTTGTTAAAAGTCTCGATTAGAGGTGTTGAAGAAGATATGAAAAAAGTACATTTTATGTTTTTCATCTTATAAAATTTTGTCCGATAATAATACATAGGCGTAGAACTTCATTTTTTAAATAATTGCACCTCTAAAAATTCTACTCCAATGGCAAAAAAGGGGTTTGAGTATGAAATTTGGATTGGGTACTCATTTACCACAAAAAAGTACCCTTGATAACACACGATTTACTCTCATGGTTTTGACAAAGTTTGTATTTTAATAATTATTGTTTATGTTCTAAAATTACTAAAATGCGAATTTCGTCAAAACCATGAGAGCAATCGAGTCTTATCAAGAGTACCTTTTTTAAAGTAAATGAGTTGCGCAATCTAAATTTCATACTTAAACTCCTTTTCTTTCATTAGCGCAGAATTTTTAAAGGTGCAATTATTTAAAAATTCAAGTTCTACGCCTATGTATTATTATCGGACAAAATTTTAATACCATTTTTTTGCCACATAAAACTCTACCAATATACAAAATTTCAGCAAAATCGCATATGCCGTTTTTAATTTATATGGGAAAAACGATTTAAAAATTGTAACTTCAAGGCCCTCTGGAGCCCAAACGAAGCAACTTTGTACTTAGGTAATTTTACTTAAATCGACTTATTTTGGTCTAAGGAATATGTGGTATGTTTTTGTAAAGAACTTTTACAGACACCCTGTATAATCCTAGTCGTCTAAAACTAAATTATAAGAATAAATGGCAACTCTGGCAAAACACTTAAAGTTTTATTCTTAAAAACCATTGAACTACAATCTGAAGGTAGATAAAAACTTTAAATTATCATTACGCTGCCTTAGTCTTGGTCCTTAGCATGGCAAAGTCAAAACCCGGTTTCTATCGAAATGAAAAGGGCTCCTGCCCTCTAGAGAGTTGCAAGGGTGGGAACTTGAAAATCCCATGTTGACACCAGTTCCTTCACACACGAACATCACTCGAAAAAATAGAAAGAAAATAAGGCATCTCAGGGTTTAACGCTGAAAGAGGAACTCCTTTTTAAAAGAAGCGCATTTCGTAAAGTACTGCCGTTTTCACAGAGGCAGAGCTTTGCTCAGTGGCGTCTCAAACTTTCGTATTTTACAAAATTTACGAGCTGTTAGGTTTGATTAAATAAAATCGATTCTGGTATTGCCTTGAAATAAAGAAATATCTTGTTTAAAATACTTTAGACGAGTTTAAAGGTTAATAAGAAGTGTCTAGACTTGCAAAATATTAAATTATAACACAGAACTACACAAACAGAACCTCTTCTTTAAATAAAAAGATAAAAAATTTGCTGAAAATGGGTCAGTTGAAAATAGGGACTCAAAAAAAAAGGAATAATTTTCCTTTATATATATTAATGAAACATAAGACTGAAATTTGGTGGGATGATAGACATGGGTCCCCTGATAATATACCTAAGTTTGCGACCCCAAAGGGTTGCCGCTCGAGGGCTGGAGGGATAAAATCTCTGTGTCGCTACGCTTTTCGGGAAATAGCTCCGTTGTGGTAACTGCTTAAGAAAAAAAGTTTAAACGAAATATGTATAGGACAAAATCGTGCACAATTTTGACATCTACATTTTTTTGGTCTGCGATCAATAGTATCCGCTCTACGATGCGCCAAAATAGGGAGTTGATTTGCAATGTTTAACAAAGTGAGAATTTCATTAGGTTATAAATGTGATTTTGATGTGACAGATTATCCATTTACAGCTACTAATAGATACAGAAAATAAAGTAGATACCGGTTGCTATCAAATTTTTATATGATATTTTAAACGAAATGTTTTATCACAAGATTGCATTTGTAATATTGTTAAAAGCAATACTGGAAGAAAGAAGTCAAAATATATGTCAAAAAGAAACGATTAATATTCTTCATTACCTCTGTGAAGGGGGCACTTCTGATGACATTAACTGGACAACTAGTATTTTGTATTGATTGAAACGATAATAGTAGATGTAATTGGCCGGTTCTGGAAATGAGAAAGAGGTACAGAGAGAGGCAATTGGGTAATTAGTAATTATCCTAAGTACCCCCCACCCTTCGCGCAATTAGCAAGTATCTCCCAATTACATCATGTACTGTAATAAGTGCAATTGCACAGTAAGTACCACCCAATTACATCAAATTTTTAAAAATATTTGATAAGATAAGCATTTTGTTTCTATTTGTGACCACATGTCATTACAAGGCAAGAAAACATTAAATGAAATAGGAGAAGGTACAAGAGTGTAAAAAATTAAAAAAAATTTATTACAAAAATTCGACTAAGCGCTTTTAGCTTAATAAAGCCATCATACAAACGACTTACGCCATTAATACCTTCCACGTGGAATCGATCAACTGAAACATTAAAATTGTTACCATAAAAAATTGTAGTTACATATTTAGGGACGGAAAGATACCTAATCCCAGTTAGTTAATTGAAAGTAAAACATTAGAGTACAATTGTAGAAATTATTAAAAATAATACATATTTAACGGTACAACATGCAACAGGTGACAAGCGTACCTAAAGTTGGTAATTGACAGTAGACAAATGACAAAGACAGACTGACACAAAATGATATGACAAGTGTAAAGTGCGTATAGTGGTTCTGGAGTCAACCCGGGTTAGACCAGACTTATCATCAATGGAACTAAAAAATTTTAATAATGGACAAGAGAGGTTTCTAAAGACATGAACCATATGAAGGTTCTAAGAGGGAAACTATTTAATAACGGAATTTTGTAGAGAAGGATGAATAGCAATGACTCTAGATTCATACTAGGCCAAAAAACCTAAAGTAAATAGACGTGAGTAAGCTATGGTACCTAGTCGAAAAAAGGATAAATAAGAAAGAAAGGATAAAAGAAATAGTTATAGAAAAGTGATAAAGGTATAGTAAAGACAAATTACTATCTAGATCCATACTGGGCCACAACAAAGTGAAGTGAAGACACGTATTTTGCCTTTTACGCCAGAGTCAGAGTTGCCCATTCTACGACCGAATAACCACAGTGAATATGATGATAAGTATGTTCGACAAGGGGAAGGCTACAAAACCATCCGAGTAGCCAAAGTAATAAATAGCCAGACTGTAAATAACAAATTATAAATATTTAAAAGAGTAGATTCCAGAGTGGAATAAAATGATTGAAGAACAGTGTTGAAAATAATATAAATTAAACTTAAGTTAATAAAGAACCTAAAGTGAAATAATATTAGGAGACAATTAAAAGTAAAATATTTAATTATGTAAGGATGTGATTATTGCTGAACTAAAAATAATTAAATTGAGGTTAAATGAATTAAAAGAAATTTAGTTTAACTGTTGTGATTTCCAGAGAGCTCTAAATAACGAATTGTAATTACAATTTTAATGAAATTGAGTGTTAATACAGTTACCAGAATTTAAGTTCATCTCCTGAAAGATATCCAGGTCCTCCAGTAGGAGCATCTTCCTAAAGTTATCGACTGGAACACTATTTAAAATTTTGCTATTTGATGTAGGATAGAAGCTATGGTTAATTATTTTAATCTAACCCGAAAAAGTTAGATTTTTCGGGTCTAGAGAGGTGTTTCTTGATACGAGTCACTGAAGGTCTAATGGTTCTACCGATATAGGTTTATAAATACCACTCCTAGACAACTTGCCAATCTTGTCTTTAGTTTTTGAGAACAATGATTTATGGTGTTTTGAGTTTTTAAAAAAATTAAGTTTCTCGACATTGTTCTGTAGTATTTTAGCTATATCGCTGGAGATACAACCAAAATAAGATAAGTGTCTATATTTTTTTTTCATCGTTGTTAAAGGTGTTAGATGCTAGGTTGTTAGATTGAAAGGAGTTTAAATAAAAATACTGCTTACAAGGTTACATGTGCATAAATGTAGTTATACAAGAATCCTGTAAGGATGCACATAGGGCCTTGAACGAATCGAATCCCACAGATTTCGTCATTTTTATTAAATATTTAATTTAGGTAATATTTCCATCTGAGAAGCAGGACGCCTATGGATGTGCGTCTCAATCCACATTATAGGGCTCTTCGTTAGATAAAAGAAAACCTCCTTCTGAATATTTTATTAAGCACGCTTCATTTCAAACACTTTTTAACTTTTTTTTCCAACAGGATATAAAAATCCTATGAGCTCCCCCGTTCAAATTCGGACTGCAACATAATCGCTATCTACTTTATCAAGTGGGAATAAAAGAGATTTCTTTTCGGGAGTAGGCATTTACTAAACGGGAGTCTTTCATTTCTGTTTGCGAGGTTTAGCTGAAAATAATTTTTGTAAGAGAAAAGAAAATTGTGAATCCGGAAACACATTAAATAAATTAAGAAAGTAAATTTAGAGGTGATGGAGTTTTATTTCTAATGATCTTAAAGGTATTTGTAATCATTTAAGTTTTTAATTAAGAGAAAGCTTAAAGAGGATATTTAGCTTTAACATTAAAAATGAGACTGGGATTTTCCAATAGATAAATATGATTCGAATATTGTTAAATTATAATTGGGGCAGGAACGTAGTCTGTTACCACTAATGTTTTAGTTCACAGTACAACAGATATATAGCTTACTACAACAAGGTTATATGCATAGTGAATAGAAGAACTGAGCTTATTTTGTTCCGATATTTCGAAATGATCATTTTGATTTTAATACATTATAGTCGAAGTTGTGCATTTTGAGATGATACCAATTATAAGTGCAAAAAACCTCATTCTGAGTAAACAAGCTTGATACATTATATATTCCATTTTTATATTTACGCAAGAGGAAGCTGTTTTAGAATTTGATATAGTGCAAGAACTATTTTTTATGTGTGTTAGGTACAGTTTTGAATCTATAAAAGTTAATTTATTTTTAAATTAATAGTTCTATAAACAGGAATTAACGACTTAGTGTATGTTGCCGCTTACGTTTATTCTTAAATTGGTGAATTTGGTTCGCTTCTTATTTAGTTGAGTTAGTTGGGGTTTAACTTAGTTCGGTTTCAGCTATACTGGTGTAAGGCAGCAGAGTGGGGGAATCGTGCGCGTCGGGTAATCTTGCGCACCAAACTATTTTATATTTTGCGAGCTTTTAAGCGCCACCGACAAGTGCTGCGTTCTCTCATTTCTAATGTGCATCATTGACTCACCACTACTCACATCAGTTGTTTATGTTTGTACGGAACGAGCCCTGTTTATTTGAAATCCAGCTAGTTTCTGTAATTTTTTGACCTCGGAAAATAAGACGGTAAGTCCACTTTCTTTCCTTAAGAGCGTACGTACAATTTTTCGGGTATAGGAGTTTCAATGCTATTCTTTTTCCCAAATTATGAAAAAACTAAAGAGTATTTTAAAAAAATTTAAAAAGTACAATAAAGAACGTGTTGATATCTAAAAAAGTGCTGGCTTGGCAACATCGTAATCATTTTTTTATGGAAACAGAGGGCGGTTGAAAACTGTGAAAATAACAACAAATTTTCATTTCATAAAAATAATAAGTCAGCTTTTTTCGTTTTTTATATAAATCTGCCACTTTCTAAGGTAATAAATCAGAAGGAAAATCACCGAAAACCGATTTTAAAAAGGTCTATTAGTTTTTTTAGGAAATGGAAAAATAAACAACGCTTTTTAATCGAGTTAAAATTCTTTACTAAATTCGCTGTCTTTCTTCCACGATGTCCGGTCTCCATCTTGTTAAAAATCGATAATTATAGACGGATTAAGGTATTTTGTACCTCACGCGTGCATGTTACTACATTTACATTAAAACATTTGTGAATGTTAAAAAATTTAAGAAAGATTTTGTAGAATATAAATCTTTTTTATAAAGATTAGTAAATTTTGCTGTATATATATACGATATTCTAAAAGGTAAATCACATTTATGTGATTATAATTTTTTTAATTATTTTCTAATATATTATGGATTGCTCTCTAAATATATATACAGTGTCTCGCAAAAAGCCTGGCCTGGCCTGACAACTTTTTATTGTCACTTTTTTAAGAAAATATTATTCCTGAAATTCACTCGTAAGGGGGTGAATTAGGGAGAGTATTATTATAAAACTTGGTGTTCAATTTTAAACCTGAAACTTTATTTTAAATATAAATTTGGATGTGCAGTGAACTAGGTACCCACATTTTTACATATAAAATTAATGTAATATAATGTATATAAGCCCATATAGTACTTTAATAAAATTAATCTAATGTATTATATACTTTTTTAAGTAGATTAAAAAGTTTAAAAATGTGGTGCTTTCTTGGTGCGTCGTATGATTTCATTTTGTATATGTTTAGGTACAGATTGATACTGACAGTTTATTTTTAAATCAATAAAATAATATTTTGTTAATCCAAAAAAGGCAAACAAAAAAATCCATGCCACATACAGTGTAACAATAAAAATTAAATATATAAATATAGCATGTTATGTATTAAGGGACTGAAATATTTTAGTCCTAAGGGAATAAAAACGACACTTTAGTCCCTAAAATAAAGGAATGAATTACATGTTTTAGTTCCTTTGATACAAAAAATATTTATTTATGCAACTAGTGTGTAAAGTTACCCTTTTTTGACGAATGTGAATGTTGTCGCACTCACCTACGGCTTGTGCGACAATCACATGAGTCAAGAAAGGGAATTTACACACGAGTTGCATACAATATTTTTTCTACTACCGTACACATTATCTACTAATATTAGAAATATAATAGTTACTTTTTTCACTGGTGCGTAAAGTACATAGTGATTTGGCTTTAGAAATTAATCTTCAACTTATACTTTTGTCGTGTTCTGTGATGATATACTAATAAAAGTTTAGAGATTGACAGTTCTTCTAATCCACACAGCCACGGACTATTTACTTTTACCAAAATCGACATCCACGGTTTGTTTACTTTTAATTAAATCAGTGACATTTAGAGAAAATTACAATTAAAATAAAAAACTGTTGATAATTTGTTGGGGACTAAATAGATAAAAGCAAAAATAATTTACTTATTTGTCTTAGAAGGATATAGCATATAAATGGTAATATAAAATAAAACATTTTATTTTGTTGCTATGTACAATTTTTGTCAAATTTTATTTTTTTTTTTTACTAGTTCGTAAAGAGTTTTACACTCCGTGGAGTGCGCAAAGTAACATTTGACAATTATTTTTTTTTTCACTAGTGCGTAAAATAATTTACGCACTAGTGAAAAAAATGAACTTTTATATTTCTAATATTAGTGGATAATGTGTACGGTAGTAGAAAAAATATTGTATGTAACCCGTGTGTAAAGTGTTAAGATAATTAACACATTAGGTTACAGAATACTTTATGAACACTATCATTGTAGTAGTAGTAATAGCTTATTTGAGCATGTATGTAAGCTATTACATGCGAGTGTACTACGGCTATAAATAAATTAATAAATAACTGCTTTACAGATTTATTCCTACAAACACTAAAAATTATAATAATATTTAATTATAGTACATTTGATTACAATAAATTATTCATTATTTACAATTTCTTCCAATAATATTGTTTAATAATGTTCGAAATAAAAGTTCGTTAATTTTGACAACATTTCCCTCCAAAGGTTCTGGTCCCTTTCAATTCTTTGATAAAGAATTCCTTTTGGTGTCCATATAGTAAAATAACAAAATTTTCTTTTACTCACATGAAGTTGACCCTGTACTTGATAATAGTATGGATGTGTTTTTTTAACCTATAGTTACCGTTAATTTTTTCCATATATTTTAAAAAATTTTTATCAATAGCCTCTTCTGGTGTATAATTCTTCGCTGAAGGAGGACATTTGACTTCCACCAAAAGGTTTTTACTGATTAAGCCATCTGGAGTTGCAGCCAAAAATGAATGTTCGGAATCTATGAATATTCCTGAGTTGAATATTTTGCTCAAGAGTAAAGTACGTTTGTTTTTGACATAATCGAAAATTTTCATTGTATATATACTAAGTAAACTAATATAAGTGGGATAAGAGCTTTATTAACGTACGTATGCGAAATTTGCACAACGAGTGCGTAGCATGAGTTGGGCAATCGCAGAAGTACCTTAATAAACCGTTATCACACGTATACTGTACAAATTTTTTTCTACGCCTCTAAATGTAAAAATAAACGCTAATTATAATTTTTGTCTAAGACTTTAGGGTTATTGTTTTCCACCACTACCTACATGTCGATTGGTGACACATCGAAATGTTGGGTAGCTGTTCTAACAATTGAATAAAAACTTTTTTTTTCTTAGCAACGATAATATTGTCATAAACAATGAGTCAAAAATAATTCATTTTTAACGTATTTTTGCATTTTCTAGTAATAAAATGAGTGATTCGGAAAGTTTTTCATCTGATATTGAAGAACAAGCTTAAATAGTTATTTAAACAACAAGTGCAATAAACACTTTTTGCACAAGTTGCATACAATATTTTTTCTACGTTCATGCAAAAACCAAAAAATGTTTTATAGAACTGCAGTTGTATTATCCAAATCATAGTAGCCGGATCGTGTACCTTTGTTTGAGGCATTTTGTGTTCATAATTTGTAATGCCTTTTTTAATAAAATACATTTTTTTATTAATTTATTTATTAAATGATTGAAAATAATATAAAATATGCGATTGTTTTTAAAACGTAACACAGAAAATGAAAATAGACTAAATATTTGGCGTTGATTTGAATATTTATGTTTGTCATGATCATTAAACGCTTTAGTAAAATGACAGATGAGTGCAATACAATTTTTATTGCACTAGTGCAATAAAGAACCAGTTTTTTCACTAAATATAGTTCAATAAAGTTTTGTTTTTTGTTTAAACGTAGAAAAAAGCTATTATTACTTGTTACTTTAAATTGTGACAGTATTTTGTTATTAAATTTAAATAGATTTTGACATTTTGGCTTTTTTATTTGATTGATTGAAAAGCAGTGAGACGGGCGTAGATAAAGAGATTTATTAAAGGTGAGTTATTAATACTTAATTGAGCACATTTAAGAGGTTATCTGAATTTTCAGCCAAAATATGTTTTGAAAAAGTTGAATGATTTTTGTTTTTGATATAACTATTGTAATGTTCTGAATAGGGTTTTTTGAAAGTATGGCCCGTATTACCGTATACAATTTTAGACAATTACCATAATTTACTTTATATACTCCCAATTTATTAATGGAACAATTTTGCCCTTTTTGTTTTTAATATCCCAAGCGTATCATTGTTTTTGAAAGCTATGTTTTGGTTTTTTAAGTATGATGAAACCTTTTCACTGGGGGTTTCTATATAATATGAGAGAATCGCATAGTTACAATTTTGATGGATTTCATCAAGTTAATGCCTAACAATCAAGAACATAGTTGTTTGTTTAACTAGGCAGAGTAGTAACAGATATATTACCGCAGCTAGCATTTCATTGGCGAGGCGAAACCGAGGCAATGAAACAAGCCAAGTCAGTAAATCTGTGTCTCTGCCATGTGAAATATCTATTTTTTTCTGATTGTTTATACAGTGTGTTTAAAAAATGGAACTAAAATGAAAACCTCTTTTAAGTATAACTGATATAACTCACGCATTTTTAATATATCGTATTTTATGATTTTTGATTAAATATACTTATAGTAACTTTGTATTTAATTTATTACAGTAACCTTTTTTGGCCAGATGCCCATGCAGAAGTTTTGAAAAGAAATAGAAGTAATTTTTTAAAGCCTAGGCAGTAAAAGTGTTAGGTACTTCTAAAATCGAGAAATATCACTAAAAGTTACATTTAATGTCAATCGACAAGAAGATTAGTTCATCAGAATGGCAAATTATTGAAAAAAAAATATTTCAAGTATAAATTCACACAAGAGTGTAAAATCAAATTTTACCCTAATTTTTCTATTAGAGCCTATGAATTTCACGTACAGGTTAAAAGTGAGTAGTTGGCTCTACTGGTTTTGCTTTTTTGTACATTATAAATATTTTCCTATTAAAGTTGTGCATAAATTTGACGCACTTCTTACATAATATACATAGAATGCAGAACATAGAATGCTTTTCATTACTAGACTATATTATAACATAAAACATTTTTGTAAAATTTTGCTTTACTTACGTGTTGTCCTCTGATGTATTGACTACCGGAAGATTACTTTTCCACCTCAGAATAATTTTCCATTCTTTTTTTCAAGTACCTAATATATAGAACAAAAAATAAATCAATATTATTTAATTTTAAATATAAATTGGTATTACCTTAATCGAGCCAGTCGCTTATTTTTCCGTTTGTATGTTGGTTTTATTTTTCCCATCTTTAACAAAAATACACTTAACAACTTAAAAAAAAACTAACTCTATACTCCTAATTGTAATTTATTCTAACTACAGCTATTCACTAAATTAAAATAAAAAATATTGTAAACACCCTCTAATAAATCCAACTATGTTATAATAATATCTCACAATGCACCAAGAACAACTAAATGCGGTTCTGGTTTCCTTAATTCAGGTAACTCTGACTCACTTAAGACCTCTGAACGTCGGCAGCCGTGGTAGGGAAATAATATATGGGATGGAGTACACGATTTCGAGTTCGAACGTTAAAATTTTGTAGGTACGCTCTTAATCAATAAGATATATCTATTTTAAGGAAAAGTATGATCTTTTGCATCTATTGATGCCTGTTTTACATTTTTAGGTTATGTAGTTTGCTAACTCTGTTACAGATTGTCATTTAATGTCTAAAGGAGTAATAATGCGCGCTGATGCTTACCATTACCCCACACATAATCTAATTTTAAATATATTTTTTTCAGATGCCGAAAAATTATAAAAGGAAAACCACATTTCTTTCATATAAGGAAGAAGATTTACAAAACGCTTTATTTGCGATAAGAAATGATGGCAGGAAAATAAGGAATACAGGAAGGGCCTTCAGTATTCCTGAATCGACACTCAGAAAAAAACTGTCAGAAAAAGAGCCGAAGCCTCCTTGGTTGGGTTTCAAGCCTGTGTTTACAGAGAAAATAGAATCTGAGTTAAGAGAGTACGTTTTAACGTTAGCAAAGCTATTTTATGGCCTAACAACCAGGTGTCTTAGGCGACTAGCTTTTAGATATCCTGAGCAGCATGACATTACCTATAAATTCGACAAGGAAAAGGGATTAGCTGGGAAGAACTGGCTGTATAGATTTTTAAGGAGATCACCTTTTATAAAGCTACGGCAGCCTGAAGGAACCAGTTTGAATAGGATTGCATCTTTTAATAAGGACTCAACCAAATTATTTTTTTCAAACCTTTAAAATATTATGGAAAGGTTTAAATTTGAATCCAAGAGTATTTATTACATGGATGAGACAGGCATCACCACGGTACAGAACAAATGCTCTAAAGTTTATGGTCGTAAGGGATCTAAAAAAGTAGGAGCTGCAATTTCCAGCTAAAGAAGAAGACCAATAACAGCTGTATTTTGTACGAATACGACTGGGAATTACATCTGTCCCATGATAATATATCCTAGGAAAAGGATGCTCAAAACTCTTGAGAAAAATGGACCGATTGGGGCGTTGTATCAATGTTCTAAGAACGGTTGGACCAATTCCGGACTCTTTTTTTAGTGACTGGGTCACTTTCAGAGGCATGCTAAGCCTACTGTTAGGAATTCCAAATAATCAATCCAGTTTACTGAAGGCCAAATAAGTACGCCAAATAAGTACGCCAAATAAGTACGCCAAATTTAAGATAAATACTTTATTGGCTACACAATATGTCCATTTACATAAGGTGAATTTATACTTAAATTCCTAAAATAGTATGATAAATAAATACAAAATATAATAATTCAAACAAATACAAAACTTACGATTTCCCCTAACTGGAAGGAAGAAACCTAACAAACAATACTATTAAAACTATTTTAAATAATAATAGTACATAAATTATTTTTAGTGACAAATCAGTAAATTATATCTGCCAAGCAGACATTTTCGTTTTGATATCATATTTCTACGGGGTGAAATCTATAATTTATCAATCATTCTTCACACCTACTGTTACCGGTCGTCTCCTTCTGGTCCTGGATAACCATTCCAGCCATATTTCTGTTGCAGCTTATAATTTCTGCAAAGAAAATAACATCCACATGATCTCGCTTCCTCCACGCACATCTGATCGCTTTCGGCCTGTGGATCTGACATTTTTTAGCCCTCTGAAAAAATGTTTAACATTGTCTTAAAATTTAATAACATGTTTTAAATGTGGTGGTGTCCTTCTAATTATTAAGTATTTGAGTTGTTTTAGCCTGATGGTAAACCCACGATCCTAGTACAACAACTTTAAAAACTTGTATTTCTAAAAAAAATATAACATTACAGTGGTTAGTACTACTTTTTAATTTAAATGAGCCTCTCGTGGAGGAAGGATAGTTGAGAATTGCTGTTTCTTTGTAGAAATATGGCAACAAGTTTGCTACAAGCGGCATATGGGAGGGAATTGTCTACCTATTACTTAGTTGGTAATATAGATAATTGCAATCTTTAGGTATTTAAAACATAGCGGTGTTTTGAATGTAGCTCTATTTTTTTTATAATTAAAATTTTGCATGTTTATTGTCATTTTTTGTAACATAGACAAGGTGCATTATGTAACAAAATGCCAATCATAATGTAAAATTTTATGACACATAATTTTAGGAAGATTAAAATAAATGTAATGATAAACAATTATAATAATATTTATAACATTATTTGATTAAAACAAATTATAATAAACTTTCTAAACAAACATTTTAACAAAGCAAATAAAACGAGACCCATCAATATAATCTGAAACAAAAAAAAATTCAACGCAGTACCTACCTTCATATATTTGATTTTAGACATTATCAGAGCTTTATACTATCATTATAATATTTTCTAATTAATAATGGTAGTTCCTTTACATGTTTTAATTAGATGTATAACTTAAAAACACCTATGCCGGCGGGATCAAGCTTAGAATTGAATTCTTGAAATCATTTTGATTCTGAAATTTTAATTGCATTTTTAATGATATAGTTAAGTTTTTTGAGTTAATTAGTTGTTTCTTTGATTTGCAAATGTTACTTTTTTCTTTCTAGACGTTAGCTATAATTAGTTTGATTTAAGAATCATTATCTAATGAATGAATGAAATTTTGATCTATTAAAATTTAACTTTTTAATTTACAGGTAATTTGTTTGGTGGTATAACAATATTACTTAGTGTTAATTGAGGTTTTAAGGGTACCAAAGGCAAAGCCAATTATACATAAGTCTTGTAGCCTACAAATATTTTTTTGTGAGTGGAATGATGTATATTATGTGGCACCATTTTGTTCTTTGTTTAATATCGAAAGGAAATTAAAAAATATATATATATTTGTTCTGTATTTACCTTTTTACAGAAAACGTTATGACAATTCGAATAGGGTCTGGTAAACGACATGTTAAAGCATTAAAATATCTTTTAATTTTAAATGTTTCTATTTTATTGACAAGGGGGGTAGCCATGTGTGAGTTAAGGTAATTTTAAGGTGAAGGGGGAGAAAAAGTCCTTTATATCTCACAAGGAAAGTCAATGTTTAATTATTTAACAAAACATTGAGTGCGACCGGTTTCGAAGTGTCATCACTTCATCTTCAGGCTCGCCTAGTTGAAAGGAGAATATGTGGTGTAAGGTGTGTTAACTTGGAGCAAACGATATATAAAATATTAAAAAAGAGAAAACTTACCATACTCTCCATCCACTAGGGAATACTACAAAACAAGTTTCATCAAATGTGGGGTGAAATAAATTGTAAAATGAACAAAGTTTACAAGTAATAAAAAGTTAAAAATATTTGAAAAAACAAATATAAGTCAATTAAAATAGTAAAAATTTAAAATATTCAAGACCATACAAAACAAATCACATACATTAAACAGATTAAAAGATAAGGCTTATTTTAAACAACCTTGTTGTTTTTTCAAAAAACTTACATTTTTGAAAGGAGACCTGTCAAGTTAAGGCCTCTACAGGTGGTGGCAAGTATTAACAAAAAAATTCTTGGGTAAACCCATGACAGGGTATAGGTAATAAGATGTAAACCATGAGTGAAGAAATATTTATTATTTATTATATAAGATTTGGGCCATGAACCAATCACCAAGTGTATGTGATGTTGTAGGAAGAAGAAAGAAGAAGAAATGACTGGGTTAACTGTTGTGAAGCAACTGAAGAATAAAAGAAGAAAAGAAGAAAATGACGGATGTGAATATCACACAATCTAACCTAATCTTTAAACGTGCTCGTTGGTTTCTTGTGGGAAAAAAATTACTTACTGAAATGTACCCCTTGCAAGAAAATATGTGAATAGAAATAAAGGGGGACAATTTTTTTGTTAATACTTGCCACCACCTGTAGAGGCCTTAACTTGACAGGTCTCCTTTCAAAAATGTTAGTTTTTTGAAAAAACAACAAGGTTGTTTAAAATAAGCCTTATCTTTTAATCTGTTTAATGTATGTGATTTGTTTTGTATGGTCTTGAATATTTTAAATTTTTACTATTTTAATTGACTAATATTTGTTTTTTCAAATATTTTTAACTTTTTATTACTTGTAAACTTTGTTCATTTTACAATTTATTTCACCCCACATTTGATGAAACTTGTTTTGTAGTATTCCCTAGTGGATGGAGAGTATGGTGAGTTTTCTCTTTTTTAATATTTTATATATCGTTTGCTCCAAGTTAACACACCTTACACCACATATTCTCCTTTCCACTAGGCGAGCCTGAAGATAAAGTGATGACACTTCGAAACCGGTCGCACTCAATGTTTTGTTAAATAATTCAACATTGACTTTCCTTGTGAGATATAAAGGACTTTTTCTCCCCCTTCACCTTAAAAAAAGTTTCTATTTTAACTTATGGCTAAAATAAAATTAAATAAAAGTAAAAGTAATGTTGTAATCATCAACCATATTGTTTTCTTATTGGGCGGCAACTCCAAAGTCAGATTTACATTGTTCACATAATTGATCAAATTCATGATTTTTTAAATAATTGTAGTATTTATATAAATACATATATAATTTTGAAACTTTCCATTTCACTTTCCATGTTTTACTTTTGTTAAATTATTCAATTAGACAGTGTTTTATATATATTTAAATAGCATTATGTTATAACACGGACTGTATGCGCGTATTTGTTGCACAAACCTGTTGGTGTAATGCGCATATGTTTATGATTAATCCCCCCTAGTGCCTCTGTTGTGGCTGACTACACTAGGTCTGTTCGGGTTCTTTAAAATACATTGAAAACTATCAGAGGACTAGTTGACCAGTGGACAGTTTAATAGTTGTGTGCGACGTATACTTTAGAAATGAACTGTTCCACTAGTTCTCAGACGGTTTGCATCGAGTTTTAAGGAAACCCGAACAAACCTACTGTGTTTAGAGATAGGGGATTGCTAATATCAGTTTTTGTATTGTTTGTAACAACGACCGAGTTTGATCTTTATTCTGCAATAAAAGATCTGGCGCGATATAAGTCATAAACAGCAATAGGCCTAGTTGGTGTAACTGTTAGCAAGAACGTCTCTGATAGTAGGTTATTTGGGTTAAGGTGAGGATAATTTGTCTGGGATATAATTTAAAGAAAAAAAGGACCGAGTTGTGCGATTATTCTTTACCACGTTTTGCTATATCTATAATTATTTTTTGTTAGAAAGGGGGCACCTCATATCAATTTATTTACGATCTAATGATGACATCCATGAGAAAATCATCAAAATATAAATATTTGGAGTCGGTTTCTTAAATTTCTTTTATAAATTGTTTAACAGCAATGTGTTCGAATGATAAAACGAATTTGATCTTTATATTTGATGTGAGAAATAGGTATGATAAGAATTAGAGTTTGAAAATTGTCCAATGATCAATTCGGGAAAGGGAGTTGTGAAGATGGGTTCAGTTTTCTAGAGACTGTTTAATATTAACATTATTGTATTTTATGACATTAAGCACCAAATTACAAGTTTTTAGATATTGATAGAATATATCAGGCACTAAAAGTAAAAAGTGTAATGCCCAATAATCCCAAATCATAAACTAATTAAGAAAAAATCTGATGTGTCCAACACATGACTTTCCTATCTAGTTATTATAGGCATTTTCCGGTTATTTTGTACAACCTATTGCAGCATCTCTATAAATGTTTAAAGGATAAACTAAATATATACATTTTACACATACATCTACCTCGAAACATTTTTCTATAGATATTCATTGAAAACGAAAATACAGAAAAATTTAAATTTAGCACTTTTCCATTACGGACCATTTTAGAAAAATCATGTATAAACAAAAATTATAGAAATCGATATCGCAAACAACTTTTAGTTCAACAATTTTCATAAAAATCAGAATTTTGCACATTTTGTCAAATTTCTCGAATACGGACCATTTCAGGAAATTTTGACATAAAACAAAAATTATAGATAATAATATTAGAAGTAACTTTTATTTGAACAATTTTCTTCTCCAAACATAAATAACAGATATATTCCATAAAATATAAAAACGGCCTTCCATAAAGTACCCCCCCAGATGTTCCAACTTTGTCCAAAATCTAATCATTTCACGTCAGGCCAAAATAAACCTTAAGTTTAAAATTTAATGTTTTTTCCTTTATCCGTTTTTGAGTTTTCTTCAAATTTCGAAATTTACACATTTTCTCAAATATCTCGAATACGGTCCATTTTAGAGAAATTATGTATAGGACAAAAATTATAGAGAATTATATTATAAACAACTTTTATTTGAATAATTTTTATAAAAAATTATGTTTTTTACATTTTGTCAAATTTCTCGAATACGGACCATTTTAGGAAAATTTTGCATAAAACAAAAATTATAGATAATTATATTAGAAGTAACTTTTATTTGAAGAATTTTCTTCTCCAAACGTAAATAACAGATATATTCCATAAAATATAAAAATGACCACCCATAAAGTACCCCCCCAGATGTTCCGACACTACCCAAAATCTAATCAGCTCATTGGACGCTGAAACAAAGCTTAAGTTTAAAATTTGGTGTTTTTCTGTGTATCGGTTCATGAGTTATGCGTTATACAGACACACACAGACACACAGACACACAGACACACAGACACACAGACACACACACAGACATCATCGCGAAAATAGTCAAAACGGATTCAGGGGACCTCAAAACGTAAAAATCCGTCGAAAACTCGAGGTCGAAAAAAATCATGATTCCTATACTTTCCTTATATCTGTATACAGATAGGAAAGTAAAAATGTCTTACTAAAGCTAGATTGTCTATTCTTTTGGAGACTATACTTTTTTCCAAGAACCTACAGATATTTTATGAAGTAATAGTAAATCTGAGACAAAAGTGATCGAGACACAATATAATGGAAGTGATAAATCATAAATTAAAGTCAGTACCGTTGATGACAATATAAAATATACATAAATAATTTTAAGCAGTCTAAATATATTAGTATATAATAATTATATAATTAAGCTAAAACATTTTTCTGGCGCTTCTAATAATATAATTTCATTAATCCCTATGTTCCAAAAGATAAACTACGTAGGTTCATACATAATTTTAAACAACGATAATTATTGTTACAGAAATTATTTCTGTATATGCTAGAAATAAAATAAAATTAGCTGCATCATTTAAACATAACTTCATATGATTAAAAACTTAAGCCACATTAAAAAAAAAACAGCTAACATTTATATTATTTAATTTGAAGCTTCCATCGTATATGAGATTTTCGTAAACCGAATTTATATTTTCAAACTACTGAGAGATACTTTAAAGATTTAAATTCAAACTGTATTTAAAAAGTCCAAACCCATCAACATGAAACTTCAACTAGCATTCACTCGAAAAGTGGAAAGCGGAAGTTTCCGGATAAGATTATGTCATTAAGATGATAAGAGATCGAGTTTAGGACTCGAGAGATCGGCCGCCATATTGAGCAAAACTTACAAGTGTGCCACAAACAGAAACTCGGCGAGAGAGATTGGAGATTGGATGGGATTTGTGGGGTTTAGCGAGCAGCTATCTCCGAATCAATTAAAAGTGCGGTTTCAAAGTCTCCAGTGCGTGGCCCGCACTGATGCGTGTGCACGCACATTAGTTTTAAACGTCGTTTGGACCAATACAATTTGATGAGCGGGGGTTTCATTGTTGATTTAGTTGTAAAAATTAGTTCTTGGCCATAAAAGTAGTAGTATAAAAGGCCAATATAAATGGAACATTCAAGCAGAAATCGAAACCCGTGCATAAAAACGCGTCTCTGTGCACAATATCGCAAAAGAGTAGATATGTCGGTATGCGCATTATGCATGACTTATAGAGCTAAAGTTAGGTAAACAATTCTAACATAAACGAATTTCAAATTAATTTATTTTTAAATTATAATATTTAAACAATATCTATAGAATATTACATTTACAAAATATATCTTTTAATATATTAAAGAAATAAGGTATCATTATTTAACATGCAGTTACCTACATATTCAATATTGACTTGGCATTGGGAGTTCCTAGGACATAAAGCTTTCTCCCTGACATGACCTTTTCCTATTTAAATTCTTGCAGTTAAGTAGAACACTACTTGTGATATTTTTGCTTGAATTTGTGGTTTACTATTTAATTACATAGTGAATATGGTATTTCTTAGACATTTTTTATTCTTAGGCTTGTGTTGTACTGTGGGGACATTGTGATCACCATATAAACTTACTGTGGCGATATTGTGATAACCACATAAACTTACCTTTAGTTTTGACTTTTATGTCATTTTTAGTTTAAGACTATGAAGACTAGAGATAAGGAGGCGAATCGGCATGCTCAAAATACGGTCCCAAAAATCACACGTCAATTGAGCTTTTATAATTAACCGCATGGGCGCTGGTACGGTTTACGTGGTTCAAAATACATGGCTTCTTATGGGAGTTATACATAATTTTGTTAAAATAATAAAAATAAACTTGTTTATAGCTAAATAAAGCACAGAACATACTATTGTATTTATTTCTAAATAAGTCTTACATATTTTAATTGATACATTATTTACTATTTATTCCTATTTAATTAAAATACAAATTATTAATGATAAGTGTTGAAATTTGATGGGTAGGGCTAATTATTTTTTAATTAAAGCAAAATAAGGCTAAGGGCATACTAAGACACGGTTTAAATGAAAATATTTAGTCAAGGATATTACAAAATTTTACGAAAATAATAAAAATCAAATTGTTTATTGCTAACTAAAGCATAGAAAATACTGTTGATTTTAATTATTGTAAATAAGTCTTTGTTTTAATTGCTAACTAAAGTACATAAAATACTGTTGGTATTAATTATAAATGAGTCTTTATGTTAAACATTATTTACTATTCATTATTTAATTTTATCTAAATAAAATGAAAATTAGGTTTGTTAAATGGTGAAATTTGATAAGAACAGTTTTGTTGTAATTTTGTATTCGACAACTACAATTTCATCATCCTGGTGAATAGTTTCTTCAGCAATAGATTCTAGTATTTTCTTCCTTTTTTTTATTCTAACAAATTCAGTTCATTTCAATGGTAGTTTTGTCTTTTCCTAATACTGAACAAGTATGAAGGGAGATTCGGGAATATACATGGTATTGCTTCATTCTTTATTCTCGGCCTTTCCCTTCTTATTTTGTTAACAGTACCATTAGTTAAAATAGTCTCATCAAATTTTAAAATATCATCTTCTAAAAAGTGTAGCTCGCAAACAGAATCATAACTAGACAGTACTTTATCAGCCCTAGGAATCACATGCTGCCATTGTTCTAAACGTTTAGGATCCTATAAAAAATATTTGCAATGACTAAATTGGAGTTCAATAAAGAAAAATAACAGTAGTAACTTAATGTGTAATTATTAGATTTATGACTTTATTATTTTTTATTATAGAATTTTGTAATTAAATAAACTACACTCCATAAGATACGGGTTGTGACTATTTTACAATAAATATATATTATTTAGAAATAAATACATTATTTTACTTACACAGAGCTTTAAAAAGAGATTTTATATCGGATTTGTATCCCGTTTTTCAACCCGCAACGAAGCAATTCCTGCTTTGCTGTTTTTTGTTACTCATTGTTACTTGTAGTCAGGTACTTTATTTCAGCTTATTTTTATTCTTTTCACTAAATTTTACAAAAATCACTTTAATTCCCATTGACTTGCATAGAAAATAGACGTCGTTATTTTGCCACCCGCCAACTACAGTAGTGTTTTGGAACTCCATAAAAATAGGGACGGAAATTTGAAATTTGACCAAGGCCGATTCGCCTCCTTATCTCTAGTCTTCATATTTAAGACCTAAGTCAATTTTATTGAGGTTAGCTAAGTATCAGTGTCGGGAAACTGATGTCATAACAACGCTAATAACGTCACGCCTTAAGTGCATATCTTAGTCGATAACCTTGTGCGCCCTATGTTGCCAGAAACCTTGGCAACGGAACGACCTGGGTTGCTAGGCATTATAAATATTTATATAAAACATCTGGCCTATACAGGATGTTAGTAAATAAGTGCGACAAACTTCAGGGGGTGATTCAGCATGAAAAAATAATGACAGTTTGCTATATAAAGGTATGTCTGAAAATGCTTCGTTTTCCGAATACGGGGTGTTGAAGTTTTTCTTAAAAACTGACGATTTGTTTATTGCTCTGAAACCGGTCAAGATATGCCCCATACGAAAAGATTTTTTGTCACAGATTGAACGAGGAACTCAAAAGTGATTTTTAATTTGAAATATCTCAGTGGCGTACCATTTTTTTCTTTAAAATAATTGAGATCATTACCCGTATGCGCGCCAATGATGAACATGAAGTTCTTAAATGCATGTCAAAAAATGCGCAATAACTACCTCTTAAAGCTCACCAAATTTCATTTGCATATCTCGACGGGATTCAGAGCAATAAGTAAATCATCAGTTTTTAAGAAAAACTTTAACACCCCGTATTCGGAAAACGAAGCATTTTCAGACATACGTTTATATAGCAAATTGTTATTATTTTTTCATGCAGAATCACCCCCTGAAGTTTGTCGAACTTATTTACTAACACCCCATATATTTTTTATTAACTGTCATCGCGACTAATTGCATTTTGGCTATATTTATTTTGAAATTAAATTAACATTATTAACCAGGTCCTTTATTTATTTTTGAGAGGATCCTAGATATATGAAACTTACACTTACCTTTAGTTTTGATTATATCCAAGTCGATGCTGCTGCTACAATCACAGAATCGAAAGACTACCACAATAACTTGCTTCTAATCGTAAAGATTCTTATGAATTACAGGTTGTCATTTTCGGGCTGTTATTCGGGGTCACCAAAATATAGTTTGCATATATCTAGAATCCTCTCAATAATAAATAAAGGACTTGGTTAATAATATAATTTAAAAATAAATATAGCCAAAATACAATTATTCGCGACGACAGTTAATAAAAAATATAGGCTCAACTTTCGTTTAGCCGAAATCTGTTATGCAAAACCTGTTGTCATGATAACAATAGTGATGGCTATAAGTACACAAAAACCTTAATCCTCAGATAAACAAATGAATAATAGATAAGTAACGGTCTGGATGTGTTTGAAGCACTGATCTGTATTATTTTACTGGATAGGATATAGGCTATATTTAACATACTAAATACCGTTCCACCAAGGAGACCGGAAGTGCAACAATGCTGGCCGATTTGGGCAAATTATGGTGGGTTCCAGAACTGAAATTTAGGATAATTTGACATACCTAACCTATAATTTGATTAGTTTTTCTTCTTATTCTTCTTCTATTCCTTTTGCGGGCGATGTCCTTCGGGAAAATTCACCCATGATTTGATTTTTTATGAAAGAAAATATAAAAATGGAAACGTGAAGCATGTTGTGTCTTCAGGAATGAACGTTTATTGTTTATTTCATACTCTTTTTACTTTGTTTTCCACAATAAAAACGTCTCATCGTAGCTTGTTAACACAATTAAATGACAAATGTGATGACAAATGGAAATAGAGGTTATGTTAAATAACATCCGGTCCGCCATATCATTTGCCCAAATCGGCCAATTTTTCGGAACGTTTTTTAGGGGGCTATATCCTATCCAGTAAAATAATGCAGATCAGTGGTTTGAAGCTAATATGAACCGTTTTATCTATTACTTTCTCTTTCTTCTTGGTCTTTGATGTGATTCGTCTATTTTAAATAGCAGCGCCATTTACTCACAACTGTCAACAAGCATTTGGGAACTGTCAGTTTTGTTTGCACATTTTGTGTGATTTTATATTCCCAGGGCATATTTTTAAAGTTTTTAGAGTGTCTAAAATATTTATTTAACGAATTTTTTTAGTTGTAAGTCTAAAAATTATTATTCAATATTTGTTTGCCCTGAAACAAATTTGGAGAAGTTTCACGTCGTTTCAAAGGTAAGTAAATATAACACATGGGCGGTACACCTATATTGTAAAATATTTTTAGTATTTTTTTAGGCAGGCTTCCTACAAACTGAAGCAATGGAAATTTGTATTCAAATCCTAGAATTATAGAAGGTTGAAGTTGATAAAATTAACATAAATTGGAAATATAAAATATATTGGAAACATTTTATAATATTTTGTTATGAATTCTGCTGTAAATAATGAATTTAAAGCTGGAAGCAATTCCTATTTTATTCACTTCTCAACTTGGTCCGTCTTCAAGTAAGTTATACAAGTAAGTTATAATAATATTATGTAATACAATGCCTAATACAAATTATTCATACATTATAAACTTGGGAGATTAAATTTAAAAAATAAATGCTATCTTGTATTCTCCTAGACAAAGTAAAATAAATCTTAGTGCTTTCTGGAAAGAAAACATTTTATGAAAATATAAACTACTCCAAAGAGTTTCTTGTATCATAGTAATGAAATGAATTATACTTATAGAATGATTATGTTGTAAATATTTTATAATTCTTTTTAGGGAAAATTTACTTCCTAGTGAATGTAGTGAAAGACAGAGTCTAGAAGTGATTTATAATATGCACATACTGGATCAGAAAATTTATTGCTCCAGAAGCTATAGAATAGGTTATTCAATTTATAAAGAAGACATCTATAAAAATGCCCAAATTTAGAAAAAGGTTATTCTAAAAATAATACATTTAAAAATGCCCGTTTTTAAAAAAAATATTTGTCACATATCATTTTGGAGATTATTAAAATATCTAAAATTCCAAAAACTTTAACAAACATGTTAAAAGTTTATAAATGAGAAGTGTGTTAATCTAGAACAAGTCAAAGGGGGTTATTTTCTAACTTTCAGCTGAAAAACGAAAGCAGACTTCTCAACAAAGTTCGATCACCAAAACGACAAGCATGTGATTATGGTATTCTCTAATGCTAAACGATTTTGATATTCGTATGTGATTTTAATTTTTGTTGTAATCTGTCATAATAATTATAAATCGTAAATGCTAATTTGTCTAAATATCTAAGGTTAGTATTTGAATGTCATTTTGACATTATTACAATTATAAACTCAATTAGAATATATTACGGCCAATTTCGGAATTGTAAGGAATCAAAAACAATAACCATCATACATTTGCTGACATTTTAATATTCAAGTCATAATATTTAGATATATATTTTAATGTTTGACTTATCTACTTCCGAAAATAAACTTTTTTGAATGCGCTTTACTTTTTTCAAATAGGAACAGCACAACAAGTAGAGAATACCAAAACGTTTGTGCTTTACACTTTTGCTAGTTGTTGCGTTTATGGAGAAGGCTGAGTGCTTTCAAAAATGGTTAGACAATAAGCCCCCGTTTTAACTCAGCGAAGTAGAAGAAGGTTTCAATCTAGAATATCTGTCAATATTCGCTTCTAACATATAAGAGACCAAAAATTACATGAGTGAAAATGCATTAGAAGCAGTTGAGGTACCTATGTATCTAGTATTAAAATAAAAATAATTCAATTTGGTGACATACATTTAAATATAATATGTAGCCCATGCACAACTTCGGTTCCTATGGGATTTCCATTATATTTCTTTGAAAATAGACACTCCACTAACCAATTTTATTCTTTTTTTTATTTATAATTACCACTTTTGATACTTTTATATTGTATTTTTTATTAATTAATTTTATATTGAATTTTTATAATTTATTTCTTGTATTGTTTTTTAATTTGCGTTAATTGTATGTTAATCCATTTTTGGATGAAGCTTAATTGAGTCTTATATATAAAACATTTTTATCACACACAAGTTGTACATAGACAAAATTTAATTTATGTGATTTATTAGATGTATACAGGAGGTTTTTCAGAAATTATACATACCATGTAGGAATAAACTAGCTAGATACTGGCGTCAAATATCTGGAATTATTAATAATTGCTCTCGTGAAAAATAAATGCATGATACGGATTTTCTATTCTTACATAAGTTGTTAAATGGATGTAATATTAGTTACCAGAAGTTACTTGGCCTCGGCGTAAATTTCTGATTCGGCCGTAAAAGATCAACTCGATACTTACAGCCTTTGGTACACAAATATCTATTTTAATTCTATAAATGTCATTAAAAATTTATGAAAAATGTATTTCTCATCTATAAAATTGTTATTTATGATAAAGAAATATGTTAGTTTATAAGAACAAAAATAAAACCTGAATCGATACCAAATCAGTTAAAATGTTGCTAGAGTTGGGGACGCTTTTATGCAAAATTGTAATGTTACTATTTTACTAATAAAGCTACAGTTAATTTATCTTAGCATTTTATTTAAATATAAATATATTAACCGAATAAAATTAATGACGTTAGTCAAGGTTTAAAGGCCTCGTCACTTCAACCTTTTTTATGCTTCTAGTTTATATGTTTGTGAAAAGAGATCTATTGTTAATTAACAGTCTCCATTAGATCTTTCTTGGAACAAGATTACAGACTATGGGGTCTATTCTGTAACAATTCCTTTATATTTAACGGCCTTTAAAAATATTGGCGGCCTATAAAAATATGTTCGTATTCGTTAATTTACTTCTGACATTATTTAAACAGATTTCTTTAAGATAGTCCTCTAATGTATTTTAAAGATCCGTTTAAATAATGACAGAAGTAAAGAAGAAAATATTTTTAAAGGCCGTTAAATATAAAGGAATTGTTACAGAATAGACCCCTATAAAGGTAAGTTTCAACAAATTTATAGATTGGTATCTATCCATTATAAATTACTTTCGAAGCATATAATGTGTTTGTTTATTCTTAAGAAATGATAAAATCTATTACATATAATTTTTTTTATATTTTTAAAAATAAGTAACTGCCTTAATTCCCATTTTTTGACATCACTCGTATATGCTAAAAAAAATTAAATTTATCACTTCAAGTGGTAAGAATGCTACCTTTAGGTATATAAGGGAAAAGTAAATTGGATTTTTTTTATTGTTGAGTTTTAGAAATATTAATTTCTCCTGGTTTTAACATAAGATGAAATTATTAAAACGGACCTGTTGCAAAGGCACTTTGTGCACCAATCTCACCAGTACTCCTGTGACCTAATGGGTAAATTCAGTTTGGCTTAATTTTTTCAAAAGGGATTGTTGTTCCATTTGAATTACACAGTTTACTGATATCTACCTATAAACAATATTAACAGTGTAATTATTTGAATTATAAGTATAATTTATTACATTTGAATAAAAAATAGAATTTAATTTTTGTAAAATGAAATTATATGCATGAGTTGCATTGTTCTTTAAATTTGTTATTGACAAAATATTTACAAAAGAATACTTTGGGTTCTGATGAAAAACTATTTGATACGCCCATGGGGACCACGGCTGTCAAAAGTTCGTAGATACTGGCTTCAAACAAAGTATATGTAAAATTGCGCCCGTAACACATCTATATTTCATTTGTTTATCTGAGCCTTAATCTCATGGTGAGGAAATGCGTAGTTGCCAAGTTGTAGATGATTGCGGTTTTTGTTTAATTTCATTTAGCTGAAATCACTTATGCAAAAAATGTTGCCATGGGCACACTTGTCATGTTACCGGCTAACAAAAACCCAAATCTCGTGGTGAGAAAATACATAGTTGCCAAGTTATAGATCATTTAATGTTCATTTTAGTTTAGCCGAAATCAGTTATGGAGAAACTGTTGCCATGGAAACACTTGTCGACTAAACAAAAACCCAAATCTCGTAGTGAGGAAATACATAGTTGCCAAGTTATAAATAATTTAATGTTCACTTTAGTTTAGCCGAAATTAGTTATGGAAAAACTGGTGCCATGGAAACGCTTGTCATATCAACGACTAAACAAAAACCCAAATCTCGTAGTGAAGAAATGTGAAGTTGCCAACTTTTGGATCATTTAATGTTCATTTTAGTTTAGTCAAAATCAGTTATGAAGAAACTGTTGCCATGGGAACGCTTGTCATGCTATCGACTAAACAAAAACCCAAATCCAGCAGTAAGGAAATGCGTAGTTGCCAAGTTATAGTTTATTTAATTTTTACTTTAGTTTAGCTGAAATCAGTTATGGAGAGAATGTTGCCATGGAAACGCTTGTTATGCTTAAGACTAAACAAAAACCTAAATCCTTTGTACTTGTTAGGAGGTGGGTGGGAGAAGCGTAGCGTGATCTTATGGAGAAACTGTTGCCATGGAAACGCTTGTCATACTAACGACTAAACAAATCCCTTAGTGAAAAAATGCTTAGTTGCCAAGTTATAGATGGTTTCATTTTCACTTTAGTTTAGATTAAGATATATGTTAAGAGTTAAAATAAATATAAGAGGCAACTGCGCATTTCCTCACCACCGTATTTAGGTTTTTGTTTAGTCGACATCACGGCAAGTGTTCCTATGGCAACGAGTTCTCCGTAACCGATTTCAGCTAAACTCAAGTGAAAATTAAATGATCTGTAACTTGCCAACTATGCATTTCCTTACCACGGGTTTTGGGTTTTGTTTAGTCGTTATCATGACAAATGTCTCTATGGCAAAAGTTTCTCCGTAACTTATTACAGATAAATTAAATCATCTGTAACTTGGCAACCACCCATTTCCTCACCACGGGATTCGATTTTTTGTTTACTCGTTACTATGTCAAGCGGTTCCATGGCGACAGATTCACCATAACTGATTTCGTCTGAACTAAAGTGAACATTAAATGATCTATAACTTGGCAACTATGCATTTTCTCACCACGAGATTTGGGTTTTTGTTTACTGGTTACCATGGCAACAATTTTCTCGTAACTGATTTCGTCTTAATGAAATTTGACCCAAAATATATGTCAGAAGTTTTATATAAATATATATATAATGCCTAGCAACCCATGTCGTTGCCGGAGAGGCTAGCCGCAAGCTTAGTGTGCATCCACTTACTCGCAACAGCTAAGCAGTAATCTCTCCGGTCACGTCGTGGATGAGTGACCGCTAGGAGGTTCCACCATGGGCCGTGTCTCAATGGGATTCATCATCCAACTAGCGTTTAACCATCGACAACGTGGAGTGAATGAGAATGAATGAGGGTGTGAATGGGAAAGTAGTAGGACCTTCAAATGGTGGTACAATAAGCCGCAGGCTGCACAGTGCTGCTAGACTACAGACGGATTAGGGTGTAACACGGGAGGTCTGAAGGGTATAAAACTAAAAAAAAAAAAAACAGGTCGTTTCCTTGCCAAGGTTTCTGGCGACATAGGGCGCACAAGGTTACTGACTAAGATCTGATATCGGTTTCCTGACACTGACCTCGGCTAACCTCAATAAAATCGACCTAGGCCTTAAACCACATACTTTGATGTAAAGTATGTGGGGAAACATCACTCAAATTATTTGAAAGTTATCTTACAAACCGACAACAAGTTACAAGAGTAGATAATGTCTACAGTGATCTAGGATCCATAACTTACGGTATCCCATAAGGTTCGGTATTCTGTCCTATTCTATTTAATCTTTATATCAACCGATTATTTTCTATCGAGAGTTCAGGGGAAGTTTTGTAATTCGCAGACGATACTTCAACATTTTATAAAGCTAACTCATGGTTAGAACTAAAGTAAAAAGTTGAAAAGGACCTCCCAAATCGGAAAAGCTGGTTTGACAGTAAGTTACTGACATTAAATGTAGATAAAACCCACTTCTTACCATTCAGTAATCATTTTATAACAAGACCTCCATTTAACAAATTAACTTTTACTTCTTCTGGGCATATACTTACCATTCTCCCTGAAAATAAGATAAAATTAATACATATTTTAAAAGGAGAGAAAACATAACTTATATATGCCAAAAATTAAAAATGATAATACATAAATTTAAAAATATAAGAAATTATCTAGAGCCACATCAACTTAAAATCTTGTATCATAGCTTAGTAGAAAGTCATTTGGGATATACCATTATTGTATGAGATTGTACTTCACAAACATATTTACAACCACCAGAAGTTCTGCAAAACGATTCTTAAAAATAATGTCTAAAAGGCCCACCAGGTATCCTTCAAACTCATTTTTTGTTGAGGAAAATGCTATGGATCTGAAAAAAATTTTGTAATACAATCTTAATATTAAATATTCATATAAACAACTATTTAACAGATCATCCATATAGCACAAGGCAAAAACATCTCCTTACTGTGCCTCGTACTCAGAAATTAGTAGGGCAACGATCGTATTTGTATTTAGGTCCAAAATTATATAATACTTTCCCAGTCGACATATAATGTAATACCTTGTCCATATTTAAAAATAATTTAAAAAAATTTATTAAAAATAAGAAAATGGACGTAATAAATAATATTCTCTCAAATAACTGATATTTATTTGCGTTTTGTATGTTCAACGTTTCGATATCTTTTTAAATAAATGTAAGTATTTTGATTGTGTTTGTCTACTATATAAAATATTATCTAAAATATATATATACTAGCTGACCCGATCCCGCTTCGCTGGAATTTCTCAAACCTCGATTTAAAAGTGAATAACAGTTTTCGTTACTCGTGAGAAACTTTTTCATGCGATACCTGAAAAAAAATTATCAATTTCAATTTTATTAGTTAAATTTTTATTTTTTTTTTTTTATTTATTTTTACAATATCCCCCATTTCACCCCTACTTAATTTGTGAAAATCCAAAAACCTTATTTACTTACAACAATTCCAGTTTTCAAGTTCCTACTTTTAAAAAACCAAAAGTCTTATTTAAACATTCTGCTCCCGTTTCTGCCCTTACTATGAAAAAATCTAAATACCCTAAAACATGTCTATTTATTTATGATGAGTACCTACAATTCCAATTTTTAAGTTCCTACCTTTAAAAAATCGATAACCTCATACAAACTTTGACCCCCACACCATTCCCCTATTTCTCCGTTTTTCTTTTTTCCCCATTTCTCCTCTTTTCCCCATTTCCCCTCTTTCTCCCATTTCCCCTCTCAAAATATGAAACCTGAAACACACCATTATTTATTTGTGATGAATTGCTATATCCTACCTTTAAAAAATCGATACCCCTATACAAACTTTCACCCCCACACATTTCCTCTATTTCTCCATTTTTCTTCTTTCCATATTTCCCCTCTTTTCCCCATCTCCCCTATTTTGCCTATTTCCCCTCTTTCCCCAATTTCCCCTCTTAAAATATGAAACCTGAAACACACCATTAATTATTTGTGATGA
The DNA here is from genome assembly GCA_927349885.1 of Psylliodes chrysocephalus. Taxonomy (NCBI): domain Eukaryota; kingdom Metazoa; phylum Arthropoda; class Insecta; order Coleoptera; family Chrysomelidae; genus Psylliodes; species Psylliodes chrysocephalus. The sequence continues at coordinate 61,665,314 of OV651814.1, read as the reverse complement.
GCTGCTATAATACCAATTTTCAAGTTCCTTCCTATAAAAAAATCGATACCCATGCAAACCTTTAACCCCCGTCTTTTAAGTTGCACCAAATGACAGATAGTTACGAAGTTTGATCAAAATCCGTTTAGTAGTTTCGGAATTTATCGCGAACATACATCCTGACACGAAATTTTTATATATATATACAAAAAACATTTAATTTACAATAATAAATATTGAGTTGGACCATATTAAAAATGGTTACAAAATTTTATCAAAATCCGTTTAGTAGTTTCGGAGTTTATCGCGAACATACATCGTGACACGAAATTTTTATATATACAGTGTATCCATGGATGGGGTCCCCAAGGGGAAAAAATCTTTATTATTCAATAATATTCTATTTTAAAATATTGGAATTTTAATTTAAAAATTTGTATTTAGTCTCTATGCTAGTTTATAAACAACTTTGTTTCATAAAATTTTTGTTAAAAATAATAAATAATGGTACTTCCCTCTTGAAGCATTTTCATATTTTCCTAATTTATTAACACCCTGTACATTTAATCTAAAATTTTTATAGGGCAACTCCATTTTCTCAACAAGCAGAACTTTTTATAAAGAATGACTTTTGGTCGTAAAATGAATAATAAAGATTTTTTCCCCCTTGGGGACCCCATCCATGGACACACTGTATATAAAGATTTATAATGCATAACAAATTATAAAATATTTAAAAAGAAACATATTTTTAGTAGGTATTATTGGACCCACGATATAATTTGAATATATACTTAAAAAAAATTAATTTACCCAACATTATTAGAGAAATAATGTAGAATACTTCACATGTGTGTATTTTACAAATTTCTCTGACAGCTGCAGTTTATTAGATCGGGTTTAAGTTCATAGATTATCCCAATAATTACTTATTATCTCACCGGCACGAAAAACGGAGCAGTTGAATTTTTTAAAACAAACTTAAAATTTTAATGCTTTGTGATGTTCTATTATTATAATATCTTAAACATAAACAAAACAACATGTTTTAAGTATTTTCTAACAACAATTGGACCTTTATTTGAAGAAAAAAAGGGTTTTGTAACAATTTAAAAAACGAAGACGAAAAAGCACAAATTGGTGTTGTTGCTAAATGACCTTAAATTAATCAAAACTGAAACGACTTGCTAGCAAAAACTGGGGAGCCGCATTTTTAATAACGTGTGTTGCCCCCACGTGCTCGAATAATAGCCTGCATCCTCCTTGGCATGCCTAAAATTAAGTGGCGAATGTCCTCTTGTTCCCATTCCTCTAAAAGAGCAACTGATTTAAAGTTAAAGGAGCAGGAACACGACTTCGCATCCTCCGCCCAAGCATGTCCCAAACATGTTCAATTGGAATCGCATCCAGGCTTAACGCTGGCCACTCCATAACAGGAATGTTTACATCGTTTAAGTACTGTTGAGTGATTCTCGCGATGTGAGGTCTGGCATTATCATGCATTAGAAGAAAGACATTTCCAATAAAGTCAACATAAGGGACAACAAAATCTTGGAGAATTTCATCAATGTACCTGGCAGCAGTTAAGGAGCCTCTCGGAAGGATGTACAATTCTGTGTGTGCCTGCATAGAAATTCCGGCCCACACCATAACTGAGCCTCCTTGGTAGCCTATCCAAGGACTGAAGATACATTCTACGAAACGCTCTTGTGGTCTTCGCCATACTCTCTTACGACCATCTGGAGACCGTAGGCTAAATCTAGACTCATCCGTAAACAAAACGCGCCCCCATTCATTTTCACCCCAGTGCTCATGATTTCTGGCAAACTGAAATCGCGCAATACGATGACGCCTAAGAAGCTCTGGACCTGTTGCAGGTCTACGACTGGTAAGATTGGCTTCTCCGAGTCTTCGTCTAACTGTCCGTTCGCTTATGTTAGTTTGCCGGACGTGATGAAGTCGATTTCTGATTTCAACAGCCGTAGCATGACGATTTCGCAGACTTTGTAAGATGATAAAGCGATCATCATGAGCGCTAGTTCTTCGTTGGGGACCAGTTCCAAGTCATCTGGTGTAAGCTCCAGTTTCCAAAAAACGTGTAAAAGTACGGTGCACAGTGCTATTGGATATGTGATACTGTTGGGCAACATATCGCTCACTTCTTCCATCTTGAAGCAACGCAACAATAGCAGCCGCTATTTCGGGAGTAACAGCCATAATTTTGTAGGTGTAATAAACGCAGCACAACTTTAAAACGTGTTTCGATATGTCAAATTTCTCAAAACAATGAAAACAACAGCATTGTTGGTCATGGTTTCATAGCCAACTATGCACTTTGAAGTGATAAGTCCGCTCAATTTTTGATTTTTATTCAAAAACGCTTTTTTCTTCAAATAAAGGTTCAATTGTTGTTAGAAAATGCTTAAAACACGTTCTTTTGTTTATGTTTAAGATATTATAATAATAAAACATCACAAAGCATTAAAATTTTAAGTTTGTTTAAAAAAATTCAACTGCTCCGTTTTTCGTGCCGGTGAGTATATGTTTTAACATGTTGAAAAATATATAGATTGTGATTATTTGAAGAAGTTATATACCAAAGAGATTCTCACACATCAGATCCATTTTATAATAGTGAATCATGGCTGGGTTTGACCGAAGAAGACGTGAGTGATAGCATTTATCTAGAAGGCCGTTGTTTGATCTTCAGCAAAGTGAATCGATACCGTGACTGAGTTGTATTTAAAGTGAGTACGGAAAGAAAATGTTTTTTGGAAATATATTTTTCATTTCCTAGCCATCACATATGAAAATTGAGTTTTAAAACGCAAAACTTTAATATTTTTTATTTACAAAATGTATTTCAGCAAAATAAAAACTTATTTAACTAATTAATTTATTATTATAAAAGAATAGAATATTAATTGAATAGATTTTTGATTTAAAGTAGCGCAAAGTTGTGTCGCTCCTTTTTATCTAACAGCAATTCCATATTTTACTTTTTTATATTAACATTTTATTTTTATTGTTTTCAAAATTGTGTTTAGATATCATTATATATCTTCTTCAACCTTCTTCATCTTTGGTACGTACTTTGTTAGGACGAATTGTTAAGATTGGTCATTTTGTCAATAGTTTTCCGTGAAAAATGTTTAAAAACTTTCCCGGCAATGTACTCATTGTACATCCTGCTAAGATGAAGGGGCACCTCCTAGCTCGTGAGCCAGCCTACAGCTTTAATGTAGTTGACAACGTCGCCCAGAGGTGCTTTTTTATATCGGCCGGTGTTAGCCGATACTCGCCGAACACAAATCTTCCAATAAATGAGAGCGTCGAGCAATCGTAAAGGATATGCTCGATGGTCTCATCTTCTTGTTCTGATGAGTGCGGATTCTGACAGCCCCATGATATGGAGATGCTTCCGTACTTAGGCGCAGATTCTGTCTAGTTATAGTCAAGTATATGTTTGCTACAGTATTGTCAGAATAATTTAGGAGCTCCCTGGCAACTCTGCAGTTTCTTGTTTCATCTCATCTTTCCTTAAATTTCAGGAGGGAATGTTCTTTAATTAGGTCTGTCACTACGGATTTTGTCAGGCCAATAGAAGGGCCAGGTCGAAAAAGTATTTGGTTGGCTTCTTTCTGAACTAGTGAATCAGCAAGACGGCTATCTATGAACTATTCCAAAAAAATTTAACACAATTTAATTGTTTACTTAAAAGTATATTTCTTATAGGAAACAATATAGGTATAGGAAATACTGAATACAACCCTGTACAATTGTATGCACAAGGCATGGATAACTTGGAGGTTGTTTTAAATAATATATAATTATCCACCGGTATGAGAAGATGTTGTCCAATTAGTTTCGCACCAAGACAGCATAGTGTGGAGACCGTCTTGCTGTAGCCATAAATCATTTCTATTTGGGAACAATCAGTTCCATTCGGGGATCAAGAAGTTTTGAAGAAATTCTAAATATCGTGGACCTGTTAAAGGTTTCTTCGAAAAAGTATGGCCCAATAGTCTAATTATCTATTATTCCCGCCCAATCATTTACTTTTTCTGAATATTGAGAATTCAACTGCAAAGTCATCTTCCATAAGTTCTTGTACTAAAGTAACTTTGTAGGGATACCACTTTTGCTTCTTTAGCGTTCTAAGAACTGTTGAATTTCCCAAGTCATAATCTAATGCTACTTGCCGTGAACTGGTATGGGGATTACCTTCAAAGGCTAACATAACATCCAGTTTCTTATTTTCGGAAATTGGGTTTCTACTACCTTTAGTATGTCTTTCACATGACCCGTTTCTCTGAATTTTTTCTTAATTTTACTCACAGTGCATTGTGAAATTGGTTCTCGGTTTGGGTATTTATTATTAAATAACGTACATACATCTTTCTGCGTACATGTTTTATCTCCACAACCAATTAATTATTTGCGTTTCCGTCAGCTTCATTTTGATAAATACAAAAACTTTTTAAAAACGTCCACCACAAAACTATTAACTACTTGATAGAAAGCGAATTAAGTTGAATGTCAAGGTAGCAATTTTGATAAGATTCGTTTTAGAAAAAGTAAACAGATTACCTGATGAAATAAAAAACGTGAACTCGAAATACTTGTTCAAAAAATTGGTTAGAAATTGGATTCATTCACATTCAAGGAACAATATACACCAAATAATTGAAAAATATTACTTTTATCCCTAGCTTTCTGCTTAACCTGTAACATAAACAAAAAGATTTTTATTTATTTTTAGGAATAAGTATAAATATATATATATATATATTTATTTTGTTAATATGCTATTGTTTGTATCCACAACTTCCAGCTCAACCCGTATTTTTTTTTCTTTTTAGTAAATAAAAAATATATGTATTTTGTTATTTAAATTAAAATAAACAACCAATCAGCCAGCCAAAAATAAAGTCTTACCTTCCACGTACAGGGCTTTCCTTGTGGAGTGTAAGATATCTAAGGAGACACTTTATTTTGAAACTGTTTTATTTATTTATTTATTTATTTTAAATTTATTGATGTAAATAAACATTATATTAGTATTATCACTGCCCAAAAATGGGAAGTGGGGGAACATTGAATTCTATTTTAAAAATTGCGCTTTAAGTAAACAAAATTGACCTGAAAAAAACCAACTACTTCCATTATAATGAATTTATTCCTTTCATTTGAACCATACTGTATACAAGAAATATTTGGCTATCACTGGTAGGACACAGAAAATGAAGGTATCCGAAGAAGAGTGTTATGCTCGGAGCATATTTTGAGGGTTTGGATATATTAATTTAAAATATTGTAAAAACCTTTGAATCTAACATATCAAATTTTTTTGGAGATCACATTTTTGATGTCGATATTTTTAAAAATCATGCACTAGATTTGATAAAACTGATATTAAAACATTATTTTAATATTTGCATTCATTATGAAACCTCAAAAAGTTAGATATTTCAAGAAAAAATAGAATAAGAAGTATAAATACAAAAGTAGTTTTCCATTTAAAATCCTAGCCTTGTATGTATATTAAATTTATTGATTTATTAACTTTTATAAATTCATTAGTCTTAAAAATCTGGATATTGATTTAAAAATCTCTCATTATTACCAATTTGTAAAAGTGTTCAAATTAACTCCAAAATTGGATTCGTAAATTTGTTTAAAAAAATCTTGATTTATGTATCTTGTTTTTATTTTATTTATTGTATTTTATTTTGTTTCACATCTTTATATGTAATAAATATTATATCATTCTTGAAAAATAAAGTAAATAGTATTTTTAAGTTTTTACCTAAATTCCACTTAACAGCACACCCTTATTCCAAATCCAATAGGTTTTAAAATTTAAGCCGTTATAAAGTTTATTGCACACCATAACACCATATAGGTTAGTATTTTATAATTTATTTTTTTATATTTAACTTACACAAAATTAGTATTTACTGCAAATTAATAATCTTCTTCCCAAAAAAACGAGAAGTTATGATCTTATCTTAAATGAGATATGCCACTGGTATCGACAGACTTTTAATTGCGGGTAAAAGCAGCTTTGCCAGACGAGATCTACGATTACAGTTTGTCTTCTTTCAATCCACATACAATATCTTCTTTCTCTTTTCCAATAATTGGGACCAAACAAATGCTACGTCATGAATTAAATGCTTTATTTGTTGCTTCTTTTATCTAAGTTTATTATATATTAAATAAATTTATTCTAAATTTATTACCGACCACATTTAAGAAAATGGACATTTTATTCTTAATTATATTTTATAATTTTTTCGTACGTAAATCTCGACGTAAGTCCTTATGAAAACCAGCAAATCGTTTGAAACTTGACACAATAGTAAAATAACTAACAAGAAAAAAACTTGTTTTTGGTTTATGAAAATTGAAAACCTAAAATAATGATGTGCTCTTAGCCCGATATCAAACTCAACAATTTAAATTAAGGGATTGTTTTTAGCGCCCTTTAAGCCGTTCCTGTCGCTTGAACTGGTTATCACATTCAACAGAGCCCGACTAGAGCAACAATGGAATGGAAGAGTGATGCGATCGCAGAGATACAGGACCTTCAATGCCATCGATTAAACTATGTTGCTCGAACGACAATAGCCTGTGCTCATTCACTAGAAACTCGCACATATCTAAGAGGAAGCGAACTTGGATGGTTCATGCATATAAACTTTGAAATGTCAGCTTTACGTATAAGCTAGATGTTTCTTCAAATTGGATTGTTGTGTTAGCTAAAGGTAGCTACAATCGGATTTTATTTAAAGCACAAGGTTTATAAAGTTTAAAAATAAAAATAAATATAGCAGTTTATAGATGATATTGCAATAAATACCTTATTAACTTAACTGTTAGATGCATAAGTTTTCGGAATAAAGGTAAATGCCCGTATGGTATCCTTCTCGCGGCAAAAATTATAAGATTTTTTGTAAATATTTATAGTCTAGAGAAGAAAGGAGTGCAGTAATTTAATTTGCAGAAAGTAGTACAGTTTCAAGAAGTAGTAATTTTATTTATACCTCCATCCTTCAATGCTTTTTAAAGTTGAAACGCTAATTTTAATACATCTGATCGGCCTAATAGAAGTTTTCGTTTAGATTTATTCATGTTTACATAGTTTTTATTGTAATAAACCTTGTTTTTTTGACAGATAAGTCAGAACTTATTTATTCACAGCCGTATCATATGTAATTGATTCGAAATTTTGCATTAGTATACTTTATAATTTTATTTACAACCATATATGTAATGTTGTCATTACTAACGTCATTAAATGTTGTGAAGTGTCACATTACATACCTCTACTTCCCGCCCTCACTTCCCGCCCTCACTTCCCGTTCTCATTTCATCTATTCCAGATGAATATTTTTTATATTTAAAAAAAATAACACATTTTTTTGACAAATTTTATAATACCTATTTAATGGCAAACAATAAAAAACAACAATGAACTAAAATAAAACAAACTACTTATTGATATTTATTATTCGCGAATTTAATATCCGGCTTTATCTGACATTTATTTATATTGGTAACAGTTGTTCACCCCGTAATCACAGTAACAATATATTTACTTGATTATTCTGAGAAAACCGCGCGCTTGGTAATTTGTCGTTAAATGTAATATTTTAGGTATGTTCAGAATTAAACAGAGATTTATTAACTTTGATTGAAATATGATAGTTGTAAATAAAATAGTATACAAACCTCGGTAGGAAGTTTTATTCCTGTCTCAAGATCATAGCTAACCTCGACGCTTCGCGTCTCGGTGATCTATCTAATCTCACGACAAGAATGAAACTCTTCCCACCTTGGTGTAAAATATACTATTACAGTTATATGAGAATGGCGAGTTCATTAGAAAATATTGCAAGCACAAGTACGCGTAAACGACATAGTGGATATAAAGCAATATCTTTAGAAGAAAAAAATATCGTACCTAATGTATTTAATAATCGTCGAAAAGACTGTTTGACTTTCTGTGGATCAAATAGCCACTAAACGTAAAACCTTTCTATACTGGGGTATCTAGGCGGACTGTGTATGATATTATTAAAAAAGATACAGTTATTGGAGAAGTTACGCGTTCGAAAAAGCCCACAGGAAGAAACAAGACCTTTATTGAAACTTGGGTAAAGAAAGTAATGAGGCAAATGCTACTCTTTTTTCTTTCGAAATGAAATTCCTACAACTAAAAAATTACACTCAGAAATAGAAAATAGCCTTACTCTTCCAAATAAATCATATTTTCATCTGCAAAAAATGTTAAACGAATTAAATGTGCATTACATAAAAAGCGACAGGGACAGCTTTTTAACATAGAAAGGCGAAATAACTGCGTGGAGACATGAATATTTACAAAAATAGCGGACGCAAGGAATCAGTATGAACAGGTATTTTATTTAGATGAAACATGGGCCTCTCTTGTGGAATAAAAAATCCAACAAGAAAAGGAAATCGTTTAATAATAAGCCACTTTGAAAGTAGCGATGGATTTATATCAGGTGGTTTACTATTGTTCGAGTCACAGAAAACAAAAGATTACCATGAAGAAATGGAAGGCCCGATGTTTGAAAATTGGTTTCAGTCCATTATAAAAAAAAAATTCAGCCAACTCAGTTATTGTTTTGAATAATGCAGCCTATCAGAGTTGATTAAAGGAGTCATTACTTACAACAAGATGGAAAAAAGAAGACATTTCAAAATGACTTTAGTCTAAACATATTATCAGGCCTCCTAAATCCTCGAAGGCAGAATTACTCGTAATAGCAAGGCAACATAAAAACAAATTCAAGAAATATATTATCGACAAGATGGCCCGGAAAAAAGGAATTGCAATTCACGATTGTCTCCTTACCACGCCGAGTTAAATCCCCTTGAAATGATCTGGTCACAATTAAAAGGTTATGTTTCTCAAAACAATACAAATTTGTTGTTGAAGGCAGTTTTAGAAGTAAATGGAGAACATTAGACGAAAATGCATTGATCATGTTAAAAAGGTGGAAAATTCATCTTGGAAAGTGAATATAGCAATAGAGAACTTAATAGTACACCTCAGAAAAAACAGTGATAATAATACCAGTAGTTATAATGAAGACAGTGACTTTTAAAGTAGTTTTCGAACTATTTATTTTTTTAAACTTTGATTTTAGGTACTGAAGTGTTACTTTAAATGCCAACCTAAGCAGCAAGGTGTCACCGTTATGACGTGATTTTTTTGAGATTTACTCGTCAGGGACGTCATTATCACAATTAATACATTCACTGCCAGAGCTTGTGTGCAACCTATTTTTGTTTTACATATGTTAGTTTTATAATTATATTAGCTACTGGGTACTGTATTAAGTTAAACATTTTCGTTTTTTAACGCAAAACTGCCCTAGGGGCGTTTCAGGCACTGGGCAAGCTGGTTGCTTAGTGTATAACGAGGACCGCCCCTGCTGCATTCAATTTTGTATACCTGAAAAAAACATTTTGTTTGGAATTTAAAGCTCGCAACACAAGCAAAAAATATAAAAACGTTCATAACTTCACAGATAACAAAATTTAATCTAAAGTATATAAAACAAAAAAGCAAATTACACACATTCTAAAACAAAAAAAGGAACTATAAGTCAGTATAATAAATATATCTAAACAACTTATTAAAATTTTTTGGAATGTGAAAAGAAACATGTATTTCTCTTACTGTAAAAATATAAAACAATAAAATAAACTGAAGCTAAAGAAACAGTAAACAAAACTATTTGTTTAAGTGAAACTCCCGAAAAAATGAAGAAAAGCAAAGTCTAGGTTGACTTGGACACATCGGACAATAATAAATTAAATCCTTTCTTATTTTTGTTTTTTTCCCAGCACACCTGACATCGTCTGAGATTGATTCTTGCGTTGGCCCCTTCTCACTTTTAGGACAATGTTCAAGAAGATGTGTAATTTTAAGTTTTAGTTAGGGCTCTGGTGGCGGAGGTCATAGAAAATCTATAGTCATAAAAGGTTTTTTAATTGCTGGGATTTTTTTTAAGGTAAAATGAAGAAAGTAGTATGATAAGGAAGATGTGAATAACGAATTTTGTATACCAGATTAGCGTTTTATGTTCGCAAGAATAATAGGAGAGCATCTGGTCACAATGATCGGCTCCTGCCATAAATGCATTGTACTTATTTATCAAGGCAGGTTTTCTTTTTCTTGGCCTCGTTGAGTAGTTACAGATTGTATACGCGCGTTATATTCGCTTGAAATTGTCAAAATTTCAGGACGGTCTTTCCATTTAACTACACATTCCTTTTGAGTTGAACTGAACCACTAGTTCACCCTTTGTTAGTTTCTTCTTTACGACTTCCTCAGGATTTTCTTTTATATTTAAACGTAATGTTCCTATTACATACGTTTTCCTACGTAGCAACTCATCAGTTAGCTGACCGCTATTGTTATCCATAAATAATAAATGACCATTATCTAATTTCTCTGCCATCAGAGCTAAAACAACTTTTTCGGTATGCCTTTCACCTGATAGTTCAGGATCTGCAGAACCAGAATATACCAACATCTTGAGAGCTGTACTGTTAGGTTCACATAAAACATAAAGCTTGATACCAAACTTGTGTCTCTTGCCTTTTATATATTGGCGAAATGTCAAGCGACCCTTTACAAAACCATGCATTCGTCGATAGATAATTCCCTCGTAGGATAGTAAATTTCAACCATTTTTTAATTAAAAAATTTTATTAAAGGCATGATTTTGCCCAACTGAGTTCGTGGTTCTGAATTTTCAGTATCCTCAAACTGTAAGCTTCTCAAAAATAGCAAGAATCTATTACGGCTCATAAAAGATGAGAAAAATGTTAGATTTTAACAGATAATTCTTCTTAGAGTAATCATTCATTCTGAAAGTTAGATTATCCCAATGTGAAAAAGTAAACCCAAAAAAGTTCTCATTTCTGTTGGAGTGACATCAACCCATCTAGAAATTCTTGGTTCCTCTCCTGAGTCGAGTGCGATTAAATCAATTGCATGTTTGTTCGCTCGCGTACATAACATATCAAAAAAGTTATCTGTCTCTATCAGTTTAAAATAATCTGTTAACTCTGTGGAATTAAGCTTACCAAGTAAACCTGTCGTTTTTGTAGAAGGCATATTTTGATTTTAAATTTCAGTATAACTCCAATCATTGTTAACCCTAGAACGGTATCGTTTAATTTCTACCACTTGTTGGTATGGACACGTAAAATTTACGCATTCGCAAATTTTTACATATATACTTTGTAAAATTACCTGTTTCATTAGTTTTTTTTTATTGAAACATAAAATAGTGTTTTTAACATTTTAATAAGAAAACAATATTTTAAAATGAAAAAATTGCAGTAACTGAATTTAAAAATAAAGAGAACATTTTTTCATTTGATTTTTTTGGAACACGTGCATATTTTTATTTGGTATTCCCCTGTTTTGGTACATTTTACGCAGTACGTAGTTGCCATTTTTTTCTTTAATGTAGGACAAAGGTGGCAAAGGTCCATTTTTGATCCCCTCCCCTTCGTTATTTGTGCTGGGTTAAAAGGTTTCTTTAATATCCATTGCACTTACTGTACTTAGGTATCCTATTTGTTCACGTTGTGATTGCCATGGTTTAACATGACTTTTGTGAAGTACTCAGAACGTGTTAAAGTTTTACCACCTAATGCTTCAACATTGTGTGACTAAATTATGTATGAATTGATGCAAGCCATGTTTATCATATTGTAAAAGACACATAGGGCCATTTGCAGGGACAGTCGTTAAGAAATAAGCGAAGCCTAAAACTTTAAGCTTTGCGACACGTCAGATAAACGTACAATAAATAACTGCTTATTGGTATCGATGCGTATTTCTTACGTGTATACTTTTCAAAATCAAGCCACATCTTCCTTTGCTAAATAGTTGCAACTCTGACACCTATAAATCTTCACAAGTGGATGTTTCCTGAGGCACTGCTAAAAGCTCAAGATCGCGACTCAAAAGAATTAGTGGAGAGGGCCCTTTTGCTACAAACCACACGTAAATTTTACGTACGATACCGCTCTAGAGTTATGCGCTATATTCGGGGGTGTTGCAGGCCTTTGGGCAGGGCTTAGTGAAGATTGTGGTAAAGGATCCTCATCTTCATCTTCGTCACTTACATCGCTATTTTCTGAGTAATCAGGATCATCGTCGCTACTCCTCGCTCTTTTTCTTCAAAAATAGCTAACAGATCAGCGTCTGTTAATTTTTCTCTCTCTCTCTCTCTCGCAGTTAAATTTAACTTCTTTCGAAGGTCCTGGCTCATCTCCCATGATATTTGTAAGAAAATAATAATAAAAAAATTACATACGCTATGTGCCGGTCAACGCCTCTCGGGCGGTCAACGTCATATTTTTATTTATTTTTTAGTTTATGAAATTATTTTTGTTGGAAATACATTATAAAAGTCATTAAAAAACAAACTAAACATTGTTTGGTAAGAATTAATATTATAAAAAACAAAAATACAGTAAAACTTACATTTTACAATAAAAATCCGCTAAAATAGGCACCGATTGCGATTTTTTAAAACCAAACCCGACAGGTGATGCACTGATCCTTAACAAAACAACCTTCTCATACGGCGCACCAATTCACACTGTCCCCATTAATCTATTCAACGTTGTATTAGAAGTACACAAAAACACTTGCGTATCGGGGACAACATTAATTCTTTGTAGTGCGCATGTCATCTATAATTTTTATAACTTAACCTAGAAAAACAAATGCTTTCTTACTGGAGTTAAATTTTCTGCGTTCGAATTGGAACTCAAGTTTTTATATTTTTACTTATGACGAGCTTGTTTGGTTAGTTAATAATGGACACAGAAAACGAAGTTCGTATTAGTAACATTAACAACAAAAACTAAGAATTTTTTGGTGAAGAATTATTTTAACCAGCATTTTATTTTGACACAAAATGTACCTAATAAAAGATTAATAATAAAGAGGTTTTTATCAAAATTAGGTATATATAGTAATTTACTATTCCCTCTTTTGTTTCAGGAATATCAATACAATTACATTTGCACAATATGATGTAGAAGTAGGCAGAGTTAATCTGACTTACAATATAAAGAGAACGTTTGTAGAATTTTTAATAAACAACGCAAAAGCTGGCAACAATGGCTCAATTTTACAGCTAAATTTTCTTAGCCTACGATAGGTGACCCTTACCTCATGAAGACGCAATTTTATTGTGACCTTTTTCGAATCATGTAGGAAAACCTTTTTTGGGATGCAGTTTCGTAAGAGCCTCCTATCCTATCTAAAAACCAGCATGTTTCGAGCAGGTCATGTTGGCTTTGTCACTGTTCTTCCAGTTCATAAGAGATATGGCAAACACTTATTTTCCGAGAGTTCGTTATCATTCATCGCCAAAATATTGTTCACAGATGATCAAAGGCCTCAGTCAGGGACAATATAGAAATAAAAGTAACGATCCGTACTTTGAAGTAGACGAGGTAGAAATTTCTGACCTTCAGTTCCTATAGAGGAACTCTGAAAACTAATGCATGTAAACATATCGTTGAAACTACATTTATTTCTATTGTATCTTTACTTTTCTCGACCATCAATGAAGCGTGGCCAGAGTGACTAGGGCTTTGGCAGTAGCCCTGTTTCTTTTCTGCATTGTTCATTTGTTCTGTCCCTAGACTATTAAGGATAAAAATGTATCTACCTTAGTAGGTTGGCACCGGAAATACGCAAAATGCTTTTAGCTAATGTAATTGTTGATTATTTACTAAATCTTGTTTGTTGGATATCTATCCGTATTTAATATTTAAATATGTTAAAATTGTAGATAACATACATGAAAAATAAAATTGTAAACGTGAAAATTTTCTGTTTACATTTATAGTAATTTTTAAAGGGAAAGATAAAGATAAAAATGTAGTTTGATACTCGATTGTAAAACTATATTGCATTATCAATTAATTTCATTTTGTATTGCAAAAATAGAATTTCGAAATCTCTCATCAAAAATAATTATTTCTGAGTTCAAGTCAAAATAATCTATTATTCTCAGTTACGAGATGAAAAAATCGATATTTCCGAGTTAATGAAAGAAAAATCGATTCTTCAATTGGAAAAATAAAAGCATATCGTATATTTCCTTTACGATTCTCTAGCTCTAAGATAACAATGTAAAAATGTTAACTTGTTAACCATCTCTATTTGAGATATTAATAATATTCTTTGGAAAAATCAAGAATATTTTTGTCACGAACGTCTCTGGTCATAACCGTTCCAAATAGAACTCAAAGTCCGGCGCCTCCACACCGCTCAGTCACTCTCTGCTCATAGAGCCGTAGAGGCATAGAGCCATCGATGGCAATCTCTATCATTACTCATTTGTTCCGAAGCGGCTGGACCGTGTCGACACACGCAAAACGTCAACCCAAATACAATTTATATAGCCCAACAATGGCATTTGTCAATACCAAATCTCTGTAACGGGTGGGGCACCATGATATGTGGCCTTAACGCGTGACGGGGACATGATCAAAAACGAAGGGTTTAGATGGGATTTGTGATGTCTGCCGAAATTTACCAAATACATTATGATTTGTTTGATTTTATTATTTTATCAATCGTTTTTAATTGTTTATAAAAAAATGCTCAGTTTCGTATAGAGCTTATACAGGGTGTAACTAAATAAGTGTAAAACATTTAAGAAGGTGATTCCTCATCCAAAAAAGTTAGGATCTTTCATATAAAGAAACTTTATTGGAGCATCCCTTGTTAAGATACAGCCCCTTAGAGGGGGTACAGAAAATTTTTTTAACAATTTTTTTCACAAGCACTAAACAAGTTACAATATTTAAATTAACCTTACATTTTATACTACTAAAAAGACACTTCGCCAGTAATTTATTTGGTTTACCCCATAGTTGTAAGGGGTGGAAAACGCAACCCGTAAAATTTTGTTCCAACGTAACTTTTTGTCTTATTATTTGTTTACTATTTAAAAATTTATTTTTGATAGCCTGTTTCATTCTAAACAATAAATGTCTCTTGAATTTTTTGCCCAAAATAAACCAGTTCGCAGCAAAAAATTATTTTACGAACAAGATAGATATCGCCATAAAACGAAAATACGAAACTAATTTATCTAGTAGGCCGCTATTAGCGATACTGACAATTACATTGAAATCAAGCTGTCAGTTTGTAATTTTTTAAAATTGAAGTAATACTAATTGTGTATTGTTGTTCTGTTCGTAATTTGTTACTTTAATAATTCATTTGTATTTAAAATGGCATACACAAATGAGGAAATGGCTGATATGCATTACGTTTACGGTAAGTCGCAGGAGAATGGGTTAGAAGCTTCTAGAAGATATGCTGAAATGTATTCTCAACGGCAGCATCCTTCACATAGAATATTTGCCCGACTTCATCAATGATTACGAGAATATGGTTCATTCAATAAAAGAACGCACGATTGTGGTCGCCATCGAGAAGTAAGAACACCACAGCTTGAGGAAGCACTACTTAATTTTATTGAAGAACAACCTACTACAAGTACTAGAAAGATTTCTTTCCAGCTAAATGTTGATCATATGACGGTATTTCGAATTTTAAAGGAACATCTCTTATACCCTTACCATCTGCAATGAGTACAGGTACTGTTACTACGAGACTTTCGGAACACAGACCACATAATTGGCCCGCTCGATCCCCGTATCTCAATCCTCTCGATTTCTCTACTTGGGGCCATTTGCAGCATTTGGTTTATCGTAATTCTGTTCGCGATGTAGAGGACTTAAGAAACCGCATCATCGATGTGTGCAGGGTAATTAGAGAGACTCCAGGATTATTTGAGCGAATACGTGGCCCAATGCGCCGACGCGGCGACGTCTAGACGCATGCGTATTGTCTGAAGGTAGACATATTGAACATTTACTATGATTTCTACATGTTGTATGTTTTGTTATTAATAAATTAGTTTTGATTATTACCCTTTTTAATCATTTAATGCAGGTAGTAACTACAAAATAACAATAAATCCAGTTAGCATTTATGACGATGTATCTCTGTAGTTGTTCGTAAAATATTTTTTTGCTGCGAACTGGTTTATTTTGGCCAAAAAATTCATAAAATATTTTTTGTTTAGAATGAAACAGGCTATCGGAAATAAAATTTTAAATGGTAAACAAATAATAAGACAAAAAGTTACGTTGGAACGAAATTTTAGGGGTTGCGTTTTCCACCCCTTACAACCATGAGGTAAACCAAATAAATTACTGGCTAAGTGTCTTTTTGGTAGTAGAAAATGACAGGTTAATTTCAATATTGTAACTTGTTTAGTGCTTGTGAAAAAAATTGTTAAACAAATTTTATGTACCCCCTTTAAGGGGCTGTATCTAAACAAGAGATGCTTCAATGAAGTTTCTTTATATAAAAAATCCTATCTTTTTTTCGACGAAGAATAACCTCCTTAAATGTTTTGCAGTTATTAAGTAACACCCTGTATAAATTGCCATTACCGAGATTGCATTCAATATTTAGCATCTGATCAGTTTCAAAAATAGTTCTCGAGGTGCCAATAACAATAATATTATCGACATTTTATCCCTTTATTTACGTTCTCAGAAATCGTACTGTTTAAAATGTGCCCAGTCCTAAGTACCAAACCAATCAATAAATTCATAAATTAATAAAAAAAGAATAAATACAATTATTCATCAAGAGTAACTAAAATACAAAAAATAATGTTCTTGCCTGTCGAATTAATTATATACCTTAAACAACAATCATATCGGTTACATGCATATTTGTCTGTCTCTCGAACGTACAAACAATAAAACGGTGTTTCTTTACGGAATGCAGTTACAAGGTCTGCTTTAGAAAGATCTTGTGATCAAGCCTTGAGATCATTCGAATAACTGTTGAAAGGGAAGCTTATAATAAGCGATATAACGCTAATCTTAACCAGACCCTTAAGCCCCTTTTTACATTACATAAAGACATCTCTTGGGGCATTTATGCCATGTACTTATGCATAAAATTTAATTGCAATAACAAGTAAATGGTTTTTTCTGAGCTAATTCATACCTATAATTTGTGAAATTTATACTTATTCGTTAAAGATGTTGTTAAGCGGCGTAATCGTTAGAAATACTTTGTTCTTGTTTACAAAAGTGGGTCATTTGCAGTGCCGACTTTTGTTTATTATTTGCATAAATAAATCATAATTTTTGTTTACGTAAAAATATTAAATTAGGTAATATGCAACCACAGATTGAGTAATGAAATATATTGTTGTTTTTATGTTAACTGTACAGATTTATTTTAAATTACTTGTAGGGGGTAAATCATAAAAAGAGCAACTAAAGCATTTGTTAAAAATGCTTGTTATTTTAGAACCATCACTAAAAATAACTAGTTTGTCGCATCACTACAAATGACGTCAATAAGTGTAGCACTAGGATTTCCGCAGCTCTCCAGTGCACACAACACGATTGAAAAATCGTCTGTAAGCTGTAAAAGTAGGTAGGACTTTAGTCTTTAGAACTACTATTTTATGACATATTTCTTTTTTAAATCAAGCACACTTACTATTATTATTTAATTTTGTCAACGAATGAATAATTGATCATATTGATCACCAATCTATTTGAAGTAACTACAGAAACGAGGTTGTAAGCTCATATAAAAAAAATTATTCATCGCGTCTTCGTCCTTCTATGATAGTTGATAGATACACTTTATTGTGGATCGCGCGCAATGATTTTAAAGCCAAAAAACTGCTATACGGTACCCACATCGGCCTGGCGATAAACCCATGTACATGGCTCAGTTTCATTTTATTGCGCTTCGCGTGTGTTATGATATTTAAGATTGTGCAAAAATCGTTTTAAAAAATACCAAGATCAAAAGAAAAAAGAAAAGCTTTGGAAAATATTAAGGAATTTAAGAAGAAAATGGTTCGTTTGGAAAAAATATTAAGTAGTTCTGTCTCGGAAAGCACAAAATCTGCAGGTTAGTTATAAAAATAATAATTTTTTTGTACCTTTCTTGCGTTCTTTTTATAAAACCGATAAAGAAATATAATATAGAGGCATGGGTATAGTTTTTTGACTACAAAAGGCCCGCAGATTATTGTCTGTAGAGTAATGCCAATAAATTAATTAAGGGTGTGGTTGTTTTGATCATAGAAGCCCGCAGATTATTGTCTGTAGAGTAATGCCAAGAAATTAATTAAGGGTGTGGTTGTTTTGATCACAGAAGCCCGCAGATTATTGTCTGCAGAGTAATGCCACGAAATTATTTAAGGGTGTGGTTGTTTTGATCACAGAAGCCCGCAGATTATTGTCTGCAGAGTAATGCCACGTAATTGATTAGGGTGTGGTTGTTTTGATAACAGGAACCTGCAGATTATTGTCTGCAAATAATTGAATTGATTAAAATATTCAAATAGGAACATTATTGTTTGCGTTGTTTATTATAAAGGGTTTTGTTTTATTTAACAGATTCAGATCCATCCTCAGACTGTGATTTTGCTAGTTTAGACACAAATCATTCAGTTCTCAATTTTCTCGGAGAAAATACAAAGACAATTAATAGTACAGGAGCGGAACTACATGAAGAATTGGTAATTCGGTGATCCAACTACCTCAAAGAGGATGTATCGAAGAAAATCGGAAAGATCTGGTCAATAAATTTCCCTTTTCAAAAAATGATTATTTTTCACTAATCTTCAGGAACTCAGCATTTAAACTTCAAGCGTTCACAGTACAAAAAGAGAACGAAAGAAAGGGATCAGTCGTCAGCAAAGAACCAATACCCAAGGAAAACCGCAAACCAGGGTTATCGCAGGGAACACTACAACCAATATCAAAAGTATCGGAAGTTAAGGCGCTCCAAAATCCGAAAATAAAGGTAGATATAATAGCGGGAAGATTAAAATATTTTGAAACCAGGCTCCAAAAATGCTTTTCAATGGCTGAGAGGTATTATATTACTATTTTCTCAGATACTAAAACAAAATAGACATATAGGTAATCTTATACCTAGAATACCTCCTGCGAAAATTCCTAACTTTAAGCAGGACATACATAAATTGTAAATAAAAAGGGTGATAAATGCAAATTTGTAGAAGATCAATTTCTATCATCATATTTTCTAATTAAAAAACTCGATAAGACATTTTCGTTTTATACTAAATTTAAAATTATTAAACAGTTTATTCCTACAAAACATTTTAAACTAGAAGACTACATAGCTGCGGCTAGTTTAATATCAAAAAATTCATATTTTGCAAAGTTAAACTTTAAAGAAGCCTATTTTCTTTTCCTATAGATAACAATTATATATATATAAAAAAAATATGTTAGATTTATGTTTCAAAATACTCTATACCAATTTAATTGTGTTGCCTTTGGCTTAAACATAGCAGCATATAATATATTTACGAAATTATTAAAATCCGTTGTTAAATATTTAAGAGAACGTGGAGTAAAATTAGTTATATACCTTGATTACATATTGCTTATAGGCAGAGATTACAGCGAATGGAAAAAAAAATTAGAAATGACCAGGGATTTGTTACAATTTTAAGGCTTTGTAATAAATTACAAGAAAAGTATATTGCTACACCAACAAGAGAAAGATTATCTAGGTTTTACATTTAATTCTAGTTTAATGGAGATTAAATTACCAAATAGAAAAATAGAAATTACAGAAATGTATTGGAAAAATTTAGACATCGAGAGGTTTGTAGAATTGGAGAATATGCATCCCTTGTTGGGAAATAAGTATCAATGGCTCCTGTCTTTAAATATGGTTTGCTTTATACAAAACCTTTGAGACAGTAAAACAAAGAAATCTAAAACTACACAAACAAGATTTTAATAAAAAGATGCAAATTCCCACAAGTTTAAAAAATGAATTTTGTTGGTGGCTTCAGAATTTAGCTTTATTTGGTAGGAATTTCATTAAAGAATTTTACTGTCTAGAAATTTATTCAGACTCTTCAAAATCAGGATGGGGAGCACACACAGATAATTTAGAGGGAAAGGAATTTTGGAGTGTTGAAGAAAGAACTGAACACATAAATTAATTGGAATTGTCAGCAGCCCCTAATGGGTTACAGTTTCTCACTACAAATTTTAAAAATTGTAATATATTATTACGCATTGATAACATAACTGCTGTAGCCTGTATAAATAAAATGGGAAGTATAAAATATAGAAAACTCAATAAAATTTCCCGGGATATTTAGCTTTGGTGAAAGTTTAGAAACATTTATGAGTTTGCTTCTTACATCAATATTTTAAAAAATTCAAAAGTAGATATTTTATCAAAAACAAAATTTGAAAATACTGAATTTGAGTTAGGATCTAACTATTTTCAGAAAATAAAAGAAAATTATGGAGAACCATCCATTAATCTTTTTGCATCTAACAAAATCGCAAAATGCTCAAGATATGTGTCGTGGTACCCCAATCCACACAGTCTAGCAGTGGATGCGTTCGTTTACTATTGAATGGAAAATATATTATTTTTATGCATTTCCACCATTTACATTAACAGGCGGAATCTTACAAAACATTCAGGAAAAAAAGGCTACTGGTATTCTTGTTGTGTCCTATTGGCCTTCACAACCGTGGTATCCGACATTTGTTCAACTATTAATAGAGAAACCATTCATTTTTAAAGCAAACAAAAATTTACTGATTTCCCCTGGTGGCAGGAAAATTGTCTGGGAGGCGGTAAGAACAAAAAAAAAAGATTCCAGACTGCCAATTCCATAATGTTAGCATCCATCTCAGAAAAATCATTAAAACAGTATGCAACTGCGTATAAGAAGTGGTGGCATTTTTGTTTAAATAAGAAATACAATCCCTACAATTATTTTTTAGATAATATTTTGGGTTTTTGCGGGAAATGCTAGATGAGGGTTTATCTTATTTTACACTTAACTGTTCCTGACCTTATTGATTTTGGAACAAATGATGAAAAGATAATAAAACGGTTTTTGAAAGATGCTTATATTTAAAAAAAAAAATTATTCTTTTAGAATCACTATCCCCTCAAAGAATAAACCCATAAGTTGACTGTTATTAGCTCTCACCTCAGCCCATCGTATGCAAACTTTATCAAAGATTGAATTAAAAAAAAAACATATTGCAATTTCAGGATAGGTTAGAAATAAAAATATCATCAATAATAAAAACATTTGGATTGAACCGTTCTCAACCCGTTCTTATCTTTCCATTTTTTTAATGAAAATCCAAACCTCCGTGTGGCATCTCTTACAGACCATTATATTAAGGTTACAAAAGGATTTAAAACAGATGGTTCATTAACTTATACTTACCACAGACCTTATCATCTAGCTTCAATTTAAACTCTTAGCAGATTGATAAAAGAAATATTAGGTAAAAGTGGGATTAACACAGATATTTAGTAGTCATTCAGTCAAGCACGCGGCGACATCGTTCGGTTTTCGAGCAGGCCTAAATATAGATTTATTATTAAAGACTGCAGGCTAGACTAAAAAATCTAGAGTTTTAATACCCTTTATAATAGGTCAACTATTCAGGAAAAATTTAATTTTGCAAGATGTATTCTTAGGTTTAGAAAGAAATAACTACCAGATAATTTCTATTTGGATAATTATATTTTGTTTTCCAATTTGTTATAAAATTATTAAAGTACAGAAACAACATATAATATTTATAATCATTGTGTTTCTTAAATTACTAAAACATAATAAAATTATATAATAAAATTATGTAATAAAATTATATAATAAAATTAAAATTATATAATAAAATTATACATTTTTGTCCCTAAATTTTTTAAATTTTGTATATACAAGTAGGTACCTACAAAGAACATCATTTTGCACTCTCAAATATAGACTTATTGGTAAACTGTACCCAAATTTGGTTCTTTAAACATCTATCAACTATCATAGAAGGACGAAGACGCGATGAATAATTATAAGATTAATCGACTTACCTGTAGGGATGATTAATCTTAATTATTCGAGCGTCGTAGTCCTTCTATGATAGGGCCCACCCTGCCCTAGGCCCCAGATGCAGTTGGTGCAGTTTACCAAAAATGAAACTGAGCCATGTACATGGGTTTATCGCCAGGCCGATGTGGGTACCGTATAGCAGTTTTTTGGCTTTAAAATCATTGCGCGCGATCCACAATAAAGTGTATCTATCAACTATCATAGAAGGACTACGACGCTCGAATAATTAAGATTAATCATCCCTACAGGTAAGTCGATTAATCTTATAATTAAATATATTTGTTAAAAATGTGTACTTTTTATGGACGCTACTGTTTGATAAATCACCTTTGAAAAAATGAATCACTTACAGTCACTCGATATTATATATAAAAAAATGGATTTTTAAATTAACTGTACCAGCTATTTGTCAGAAACCAGGGAACGAACAAAGTTTTCTAACGAAATAGCAAATTTAAATATTAGCATTGTTTTGCATTGGACAACACAGAGGAACAAAAAACGAAAAATACGAACAACATCTCGTTTACAAAATGACAAATTACCATTTGGTCGGGTTGTTACCGATAAATCCAGCAATTGTTTGAATAATATTCCACGGCTTTATCACCACTTAAATTTAATTGTTTACAGATCTCTGTTGCTCTAACGATCCATTTGTAATAGCTGATAAAGCTTTTTCTCTACTTCACGATTAATTGGTCTACACTAAAATGGAAATTGCAGGCTGTTTTGAACTTAAGTGAAAAAAGCGTATATCGATAAATAATTTTCGTTGTTATTTTTAATTTTTTTAAATCGCAAATATACCTGGTATATTGAAATACTAAGTAGAAAATGAGGCATTCATTGAAGACTGCCATCAGAAGTTAAAACATAAAACTATCAAATACCAGTATTTTTAAAGTGAAACTTTTAGGAGCAAAATTTTATGCATTCCGAGCAACAATTAAATATATTTAAATATAGTTTGTTCATAAATAAAAATATTTATTATGCTGCGCAAGTGCGGACATGTGCTTTGCAGTCGGGTATATTCGTGCATTATGTACGCACGCTACTGCACACGCACCATAAGATCCATATACAGTGCTTATTTTTTCGTGTTAGGCATACGACTAGTATATAAGTTAATAAAATGGCAACAGGGCAACAGCGAATAGCCAGTCGCTGACTAAAATTTGAAAGATGGTAGTGGGATATTAGCCAAAACGAATGTCAGTCACAAAGCGACCGGCAGCCAGCGATAGCGGGTGTATCGTAGTTGCCACATGTTAGTTTCACAGCACGGCTATGACTAATACAAAATAATAAGTCCTACTCTATATATTCAATATACTTCCACTGCTGACCAAGCGCATACGTCAATCTTATAGTTATAGATATACTATTAACAATAGCATGGCAGTGCTGCGAGCTGGGAAGATTTTACCCATCCGAAAAACGCCTAACGTGCCTATAGAAGTTTTTACTTCAAAAATTCCAGGATTGTCGCAAAAGTTTGTGGAATAAACAATAAAAATGTGATAAAAGGTTCCTGTTATGTTATTGATCTCTTATGTCAGTGTGTGTTGGCGACTGAACTCCACACTACTGGAACGGTGCACGTCCTAAATAGAACTCATACGTATTACTAAGTATTTGGAAAAATCTATTATTAAATACGTCATTAATTAATCGATTATCAGGACTTGATCGCCATATTTAAAATTATAGACCTATAAAAGGTCCATTAAAAATGAAGTATTTTCATGTAATAACCTTCTTTTAATAGAAATTACAATATTACATGGTATTTGTAAAAGAAATTATTCTAGTATTTGTATTGACTATTTACTACACAACAAGTTTTGTTGTATTTTCCAACTTAACCGTATTACGTCAAATAAATAAAAATTGTTTGCTTAAAAATGTAACTTATCGGTAAAATATAGAAACAGAAACCAGTAATCCAAAATTTTATATTGTTCTTACGATATTACTATTTGATCTATTTTGTTTTTAAAACTGATTCCTACTCCTACTTATTCGCCATAGTAAAAACATTTGCTAATTTTATAAAGCCGTATTTAAGGTACACTTAACTTACTTTAAAACATGGAGGTACCAGGAAAAGAAATAGTTACACGAGTACTGAAGCGGTACCAGCATCATATTGTTACCGTCCTATGGTCAATTTTAAAATTGACATTAATTTTGTAGTGTTTTAGTTTTCGATATTTATTGCCTTCGTTTTATTTTTAGATAGTATTAGTTGAAAGACCTTAAGGACATAATGGTATCTTGTGTGGTACAAGAACGTACACTACTAGATCGTGTAAAAATCAAAAAAATATACGGAATATCCATGAAGGAATTAGGTTAACATATTATCACAAGTTACTGAACGGAGTCTTACAGAAAAAAAAAATATTATTTACAAATTTCTTAAGAATTCGAAAAAACGAAAAAACTGCTTTTCTTATTCAGTAGACAACGATTATCGTTGAAAATGGACCAATATGATTCAAAAATTGTTGTGCATTAATGATAGCCACAGGGCTATCGTTAATATTATGAAGTGTCGTTATTGTGATTTTTCCATCCCTTTTCATTTTTAACCGTGAGCCTTAATATTTACATAATAATAAAAGTTTATTTTTTACAAATTTTACAACTAAATGGCCAGCGACCTAATACCACAAGTACAATTTGTAAGAAATTTTTTTTAAATTAATTTAATTATTTTAAAATTAATTCTAATTCACAGGTAGGATTGCCCGTTCGACCATTTACTATTGGATTCTAATTAACAGTGCTATTCCTAAAGTAGCACTGCGAAACAAAAAAAAAACCTTTATTATAAAAGCACCTATTATAATAAATACAACTCCGTAACCTACATAGAAAACAAGGCTAATGGCCTGAGTTGTCGAAGCCGATGACACCAACAAAAAAAAAATAATTGAGATTGACAGTATCAAATTGCGTTTTTGTTTTTCAAATCCAATAAATACAACTCTTACCTAATTTAAAATATTTTACTACATTTTAAAACATTTCAAAACGTTTTAAAACATTTCAAAACGTTTTAAAACATTTCAAAACGTTTTAAAACATTTTAAAACATTTTAAAACATTTTAAAACATTTTAAAACATTTTAAAACATTTTAAAACATTTTAAAACATTTTAAAACATTTTAAAACATTTTAAAACATTTTAAAACATTTTAAAACATTTTAAAACATTTTAAAACATTTTAAAACATTTTAAAACATTTTAAAACATTTTAAAACATTTTAAAACATTTTAAAACATTTTAAAACATTTTAAAACATTTTAAAACATTTTAAAACATTTTAAAACATTTTAAAACATTTTAAAACATTTTAAAACATTTTAAAACATTTTAAAACATTTTAAAACATTTTAAAACATTTTAAAACATTTTAAAACATTTTAAAACATTTTAAAACATTTTAAAACATTTTAAAACATTTTAAAACATTTTAAAACATTTTAAAACATTTTAAAACATTTTAAAACATTTTAAAACATTTTAAAACATTTTAAAACATTTTAAAACATTTTAAAACATTTTAAAACATTTTAAAACATTTTAAAACATTTTAAAACATTTTAAAACATTTTAAAACATTTTAAAACATTTTAAAACATTTTAAAACATTTTAAAACATTTTAAAACATTTTAAAACATTTTAAAACATTTTAAAACATTTTAAAACATTTTAAAACATTTTAAAACATTTTAAAACATTTTAAAACATTTTAAAACATTTTAAAACATTTTAAAACATTTTAAAACATTTTAAAACATTTTAAAACATTTTAAAACATTTTAAAACATTTTAAAACATTTTAAAACATTTTAAAACATTTTAAAACATTTTAAAACATTTTAAAACATTTTAAAACATTTTAAAACATTTTAAAACATTTTAAAACATTTTAAAACATTTTAAAACATTTTAAAACATTTTAAAACATTTTAAAACATTTTAAAACATTTTGAAACATTTTAAAACATTTTAATACATTTTAATACATTTTAAAACATTTTAAATCATTTTAAAACATTTTAAAACATTTTAAAACATTTTAAAATATTTTAAAACATTTTAAAACATTTTAAAACATTTTAAAACATTTTAGAACATTTTAAAACATTTTAAAACATTTTAAAACATTTTAAAACATTTTAAAACATTTTAAAACATTTTAAAACATTTTAAAACATTTTAAAACATTTTAAAACATTTTAAAACATTTTAAAACATTTTAAAACATTTTAAAACATTTTAAAACATTTTAAAACATTTTAAAACATTTTAAAACATTTTAAAACATTTTAAAACATTTTAAAACATTTTAAAACATTTTAAAACATTTTAAAACATTTTAAAACATTTTAAAACATTTTAAAACATTTTAAAACATTTTAAAACATTTTAAAACATTTTAAAACATTTTAAAACATTTTAAAACATTTTAAAACATTTTAAAACATTTTAAAACATTTTAAAACATTTTAAAGCATTTTAAAACCTTTTAAAACATTTTAAAACATTTTTGATACATTTTAAAACATTTTTGATACATTTTAAAACATTGTAAAACATTTTAAAGAGCCAATGCTAAGTGCATAATCTATTTGACTAGTTGACAAGTGCTATTCTCCATGTGTTCTGTGTTCGTCATTCTACTGTCACAATAATACATGCTTTAATCTTATTTTTTGTTGTTTTTAAAACACCTTAATGGAAAAACTCGTAAAAGTAATGGTAGTGGACGTTTTAGTGAAGAACAGAAAATTGTGAAAATAAGGACAACCTTTGCAGATTTTATTTCATGGATCGAGGTCCACGTCTTAAAAAAAGGGAAAACTCTAAATTACTTAAGAAAAGCCGAACTTCATGTACTGTCGCCAGAAAACAAAATTTCTAAAAACAAAAAAAAGTTTGATTTCTATGATACCTTACTTTATGTGAAATTCTTTGAGGCAGGGCTCGACACACAGGGCTGGTTTTTCCGGGCACGTTTTACATAAATATTTGGTTTCTTTGTGGATTGTTAACTTTGCCTAGTCTGAACCTCATATGACGGCTCCTGGTAAGAACTTTTTTCCTGTGAATTTTATCTGGAAAATTATCAAAAACAAATGGTTTGCTTGTAATGAGTTGTTAGCCATGTATAAAAAAAAAACAAAACCATATTACGACTACCAGCTACTTACTTGTGCTTATCAATTAATTTTCCTGGTATTTGAAATACCTATAACACTCTACAGATGTGTACACAAACACAGATAAACACTAAATCACCTGTTGAACAATATTTTTATGATAGGCACACCAGAACTTGGCCTGGCTATTTTACGCAACTTAATGTTTTCTCCAGGGACAGTACACATCCGTCGCAGACAAATCATACACGGTGCTGGACCCAGAATAAAATTAGAAATTAGTCGACATATTCTGTCTTGTTCTTGTACATGGCGCGTCATATGCCGCTCTATCCGCGAACGTGTTAACAATTTTATTCTGGTGAAAGTATTAATTTTTCAATCAAAAAATGTGTGCTAAAGTGTGCTTTAAAATTAAAATATATAAATTATTGTACTCAGGAATTAACAGGTATAACGCATATTTGTGCGGCTGCCACGGAGCCGCAGGTAAACCTATCGGAAGCTGCTGTATTTATAGACGGTTCCCGCACTTCAGTTGCCACTTTCTGCTGTGGCTTTGGACGGCTCCTGCAGTGAAAGGGTTAAACAAGAATAAACGTGCTTTATTTAAGCTTCATCCAAATACTCAAAGGAAGCAAAATAATTTTTAATTTAAGATTTATTTATTATGAAATTGAGAATAAATTATTTCTTAGATTAGGAAATAGAATACTATCGTTAAGTACGCTGCATATTAAAATACAGAATAAACATGTTTTATAAATAAGAATATAAATACTTCATTGAAGAAGTTTGGTGCTCGATTTAATCACTCATTTAGAGACGACTTTTTAGCATGTGTGCTTAAAAATTTCTTAAATAAGGATTGTGGCATGCTTGGTACAAAAACAAGTCCAATAATGCTTATTTCTTGCTTAAAATAAGGATGAATTTCTCTCTGTGCTCTTATCTGTTTCCAGTACTTTGGTGTTTAATGATTATCTTGACTTAATTATTTTTATACCAAGGTTCTTTAAGACCAACCTCTCATTTATAAAATAATCAAGCTATTTGGAAATTAAAATTATTTCTCCCATTTTTTTTATAAAACCATATGAACCCTTCAACGGCTAGCGTTACCATACGCTAACGCTTGAAAGATTGTACATTAAGTGCCGCCATCTGTTTTTGGGGTGAGAAATTTTAAGTTTGCGAGAAAGAATCCTCACTAAAGACGTATCTCTACTTGTTAGTACTGTTTCGACTTTCGCAGCGGCTTGTGCGTTTCGAGCGATCATTAGTAATGACTTTTTAAGCAAATCATGGATTATGGCGACATTCGATTACGGTAAGTAACTTTTAAACAGATCCGTTTATTTTTATTTGTTTATAATAGATAAAACTTATAGATAAAAGTGTATTCTATAGTATGGCCAGTGATAATAATTTGTGGTTTATTTTTGTATAATTAGTTAGGTTTGTAGGAGTCACTTAAAAGAATACGTGATTTTTTCCAGGAGGGGTTTCACCTTGGAAGAAGCTCTGCAAATGGTGTATGAAGATGACTTAGATGTTCAAGATATAACGCAAATGTTTTGACCGATGAAGATTCAGGCGACGAAGAGGAGGGGGGTTTAGTCGATAATCTTAGTGGACAACTATTAGCTGGAGCAGAACTAAGGGTGAACAAAGCTATAAATAAAGAGCCAGGTGAGTATGTTTAAGATAATGAAGGTCCGTATACCAGACCAGTACAGCAAAATATCACTTGGATAAAAAATGGTGATATAATTTCAAATAAAAAGGTTTTTCCCGAACCTGATTACTCCAGATTTGATATCCTAACAAATATCGAAATTTTTGAGTAGTTTATTGATCAAGAAATTGTTAACTTACTCGTTGAACAGTCTACAAAATATGCTGTCTTTTTAAATCATTTAGACCTTAAAATTTTTTCTAGGGAGATGAAATGTGCCATCGCCATCATGATTCTAAGTGGTATCATGAATTGCCTGGAAAAGACATGTACTGGAGTACAGAAAATGACTTAAACATATATTGTGTCAGATGTCATGCAAAGAGATCGGTTCAGACAGATTGTGAAATACTTACACTGTGCTGATAACACGAAACCTATTAAAAATGACAAAATGTGGAAATTACGACCTCTTATGGATAAACTAGGAGCAAATTTTATTGTAAACTTTGTTCCTAAACAGCAACTAAATTTTGATGTCAATGGTTAAATATTTCGGAAGACATCCAAGTAAACAATTCATACGAGGAAAACCGATCAGAGACGGTGACAAGGTATGGCGTTTAAATGCTATGTCAGGGTATCTGGTAAATTTCGATGTATACCAAGGGAACAATCCGAGAGGAAATCCTTTCTATGAAAGTGGATTTGGGAAATATGCAGCGCCTCTTATCAACATGATTGACGACTTTTCCCCTAATGTGTGCAAACTTCCATTTCAGTTTTATTTTGATAACCTTTTTACTGGATTTAATATTTTACATTACCTGAAACAACGCGGCTACGATATTATGTTATGTTGAGAATGAGGTGTTAATACACTGTGCCTAAAAGATATATTGTGGCCCCTTCTATCGCCACTGCACTGAGAAAGTGTCTCAATGCCTATAGCTATCCTTCCAATCCTATTTTCTTAAGGAAGTCTAGGTTTTAAAGTGGCTTCAAGTTAGGTCAATCTCCCTGTTCTATTTGATATCTTCCTAGATATAGTGCACTTGGATTCTGGAGTGCTAAACATTCAGTTAGGATGTGAATGGATATTTCGACCTCCTCCTCACAGAATCTGCACTTACTCTCCTGTACTACTCTCAGTTTACTTAGGTGTCCTCTTAGTCGGCAATGCGCGGTAAGGAGCCCTGTTACAACACGTAGCCTGTTCTTGCTCAGGCAGATGTAGATTTCGATCTTTTCTGGTTATATTCACCCAGAAGTATCTTGGCCTGTCTCAGCCCCAAGAGATTGTTCTAATTATCGGTTCTTCTACTGCTCAATTCTTTTTTAATCTCTCCTAATATTATGTTACTGCTGATACCGCAGAACGGCGCAGGTCCTACAAAGAGTGTTTGATCCCCTTTCTTTGCAAGAATATCCCGTTATGTCCCGGGGCTCAAGTGAGAGTAACTTTATTTTTCTCGCCTAGCTCATTCAATTGTTCTAGGCATCTCCAGACCATTTTTGAGCTGATTACGTAAGAGCTCAGCGCTTTGATGGCTGCTTGACTATTGGACACGATGATAATCTCTTGTCTTTGATATTTTCTCTCGATGTTAAACTGGATACACTTCTCGATGGCGTGAATTTCTACCTGGAAGATGCCTGGGTATTTTCCCAAGCTTTCGGAGTACTTGATTCTCAGCCCATACACTCCTATTACAGTACCTTCTATGGTTTTGGAACCGTCCGTATACCACTAAATAGCACGTCTTTCGGTTGCAAGCGCGATGGATTATTGGCTCCTTTCTTTCTTGCAGCCCAGCTCTGTGGTTTTGAAGTTTTTCACAAAACTGTACTTCTTTTGCATTTTATCCTGGGGCATGTCCCAGGTATCCTCAGTCCTTAAGCAAGTAGACTTTCGTCTGATTACTCCGTTCCTGATCATTCTATATCGTGTCCTTTTTGCCACATTCTCTATCATCAAATGTAGAGGGGTGAGGTTTAAAATCACCTCCACTGCGGCCGTAGGACAGGTTTTCATTGCACCAGTAATGCAAACACAGGCTAGTCTTTGTACTTTTAAGATATTAGCTCTCGTAGTAGCTAAACTATTTCTGTTCCTCCAGGCTATAGCCCCGTAAGTGATGATTGGTCTCACTATTGCAGTATATTCCCCATCCCCATCCCCATCGTTTACCTGCAATGTTTCTGCATGCCATTAGGGCTTTTGTGGCCTTATTTACTACTTCCTTCTCATGTGTGTTCCAGAGAAGTTTGTTGTCCAGGGTTAGGCCTAGAGATTTGACTTCATTTTTACATTCTATATCTATCCGGTCTAATTTAACGGTTTTGAGATTAAGTTTTCTTTTCCTTGAAAAAGCTACTAGTGTTGTTTTTGTAGGGTTTATAAGTCCCACTTCACAGCACCATCTTTTGGTATGTTCTAGTCCTCGTTAGACTAAATCACACAGGATATTACTAAACTTGCCACTAGCAAATATGACTATGTCGTCGGCATAACCTTGAAAGGGTATACCGAGGTCAGTCAATCGGCATAGAAGTTTGTCTACGATTAGGCTTTACATTAGTGGGGATAGAACTCCTCCTTGTGGAAATCCTCTGGTTGTGCAGATGCAGATGGTGTCCTGTCCTATCTGTGTCTCTGCAGTTCTCGTAGATAACAGCTGAGCTATCCATTTGGATGTGATGTTATCTAC
This sequence comes from Psylliodes chrysocephalus, assembly GCA_927349885.1. Lineage (NCBI taxonomy): Eukaryota > Metazoa > Arthropoda > Insecta > Coleoptera > Chrysomelidae > Psylliodes > Psylliodes chrysocephalus. The sequence goes on along the minus strand of OV651814.1, from coordinate 61,633,704 downwards.
TCCTCTACGCGGCTACGATGGAACGGGAACAATCCGCGACAACCGTATTCCTAAAAGCTGTCCTTTACCTTCCAAAAATACTTTCTCTAAGTATCAGAAAAGGGGTGATTACATATCTGCTATTGATAGAGAAGATGGAATCATTGTTGTAAAGTGGTTTGATAATAATACTGTTAGCGTAGCCTCTACCTGTCATGGAGTAAATCTACTTCCCAAGTGAAAAGATTCTCTCAGAAGAAAAAAAGAATTATACAGGTATCGCGTCTATCGCTTATAACCGAATACAACCGCTTTATGGGAGGAACCGACCTGATGGATAAAAACATTTCAAGATATCGTATATCCTTTAGAAGAAAAAAGTGGTGGTGTCCCCTTTTTAAATGGTTGTAAGATAGTAGTGCAGTAAATTCATGGTATGTTAGGCGAAAATGCAAAAGCAAGCCACCAATAAGTCAGCTGGATAACAGAAGACAAATCGTTTTACATTATCCTGAGAAATACAAAACAGTTTCAAAAGGATTAAAAATGCCATCTACGTCTAAGAACAGCGTTACTCTAAACCAGGTCTCTGATGATCTTAGATATGATAAGGTTGGCCATTTATTAGTTTCAACTATGGATAAAAATAGAAAACGTTGTGCCAGTGAAGGTTGTTCCTCAAGTGTTCGAACAATGTGTTCTAAATGTAATGTTGGTATATGTATAGATTGTAATTATATTATTCACAATAAATAAACCTTTTAAACAGTTTGTAATTGATATTTGAATTTCTATTATTTTGTACATCACTAACAGCTAGTGTTACCATACAGTAACGGCCCTTTAATTGCAAAAAACAGAAAAAAATATTAACAAGTTGTTAAAAGAGCTAAACCTAATCATTATATTTAAGAATTATGACCTAGAATAACATATTTAAAAAAAAAATCCGCCGTTAAAGGGTAATTTTTATTTTTAATTTTAATTTGACACGCTTAATTTGTTATAAATCTCTTTTCTCGCTTTTCAACATACAAGCCGAAAGGCAAGAGCTTTGGCATTATACCCAAATCAAACAAGTCGATTGTTCGCAAAGGGGGAAGAAAGCTGCATGCTCAATATTTGTTTTTGTTTGATAATGAAATGTAAACATTAAGAAATTTCTACCGATCAATATAGTGCAAATTACATTTAATTTTAAGCTATATAAACAAAATTTAAAGGGCTTCGTTATTCCTTTTTCTGTTCAATAATCTTTCGTTGTCACTTATCTCATTAATTTATTTAATTAATAAAACATGATTAATTTGCTTTAGGCTGTTAATCTACGGCTAATTTATTTTCTTTTTATGTGTAGAGTAAAATTAATTCCATAAGTTTTAATAAGGAAGCTGGCAAACAACGAGAAGTGTTTACCTTGTGTTCACATTGGAAATTAATCGAAATATGAGGTCAATAATGTTTTAATGAAAAACGTGTTGCACATCTTAATATGAGCGTCATATTAATTTTAATAAGAGGAGCACTAAAAATGTGAAATAGGTCGAGTGAAATGGTATATTATAGAGTATTGTCTCAATGGCCATGATAGCCTTTAATAATAATAATATGGACATTTATAAATTGTATAGGACAAGTCATAATACTAATAATTTCTAGATAAAAAATACATAAAATAATACCTATATAAACAAAAATTAATGCGGAACCGTTTTTTTTTTCTCAAACGAATTACGTAATTAATCTTGCTACACAATTAAAATACACATTATTTTTAACCTTCTAATTAGAAAAATGAAATATTGCATATAAGTTTTTGATAAGTACTGTTTAATGTAATCCCTAAATTACAAATATGCATTTTTGTTTTCTAAAAAACACTTTCTTTTTTTTGTTAAACTTAAGCAAAAAGAAAAACGGCATAAAAACAGCAACACAACAATACAAAAATTGTTAACTGCTGTTCACATTAAAAGGTCAATACGAATACAACTACGGTTAAGTTTGTGATGTGAATTTGTATGAAATTATGGCATTATTAAAATGTAGAATTACAAGGGAACCACGTTTAAATTATCATATCAACCGGTTTTTTATTGTTAAGCCAAAACAACAAAAAACTTTTTTGGATTAGATCGATCAAAGTACTGTAGTGCTTCGTACTACATATTACTCTTCTCTCTGTCATAATTACGTTGATAGATAAATGTTATAACCTTAAACCAGTCATCTCCACTTTGTCATTTCGACGTTTTATTTTTGTTATGTGAATGGCACTTTAGAATGTTTCGTGGTGGCATGAGACTCAATCCTGTTTCCTGCCAATGTCATAGAATTTCAAAGTTGATGACATTGGAAGTCACATCTGTTTTTGATTTGTGGTGTAGTAGGTGGAAAAACAATGGAGTGTGTGGTGGATAGCTTGGAAAGAAAAAAAAGAAAGAACAGAACACCAAGAGACAAGAAACATCAACAAATTATTATTATTTTAATTTTACATTTTTTGAAGTAACATGTTCTTGACCTTTTTAATAAAAGAATTTTAAAAAAGAAATTTTAATTATATAGTTATTTTGATACAGAGAATACCTATATAATATTGGTGACCCCTCGATCAGAACACATAATTGTACGAGCAACGGAACGAGAAACAGTACGAGGAATTGTACGAGCAACGGTACGAGAAACGGTACGAGCAACAGTACAAGATACCCATCGGATTTCGGCGTAGAAGATAGAAATAAGAATCTCATCAGGTCCAGGTGATCAAGTCAAAAAATCAGATAGAACAACCACATCAGCAACATCTCTACGAGATATACTTCAAGGTTTTTGTTTTTTTGCCTGCTATACCGCAGGTCAAGGGCGAAATATTGCAAGAGGTGAGTTTTGAGTTACTACTTAATGTTTTGAAGTTGCCATTTGTGTTTGACAATAAAATGCCGAATAACGAAACAGAGTCAGAGACTGGTTGTGTCGAAAATTTAAATCACATTAAATTACCTCCTTTCTGGTCATCAAAACCTGAATTATGGTTCAAACAAATTGAAAGCCAATTTTTTATTCATAAAATTAATTCAGATAAAAGTAAATATCATCTCACTGTAGCAAACTTACCGATAGATATTTTTAGTGAAGTTATAGATGTAATTAATAATCCACCAAATTCAAACATGTATGAATCCCTAAAAGGAATAATAATTAACCGATTGACTTTATCAGAAGAGGCTCGTTTAGATAAGTTAATTTCTAGATCAGAACTAGGAGATAAACGTCCATCAAATTTCTTTAGAGAATTATTACAAATCTCTGGAGACAAAATTATTGATGAGAAATTACTAATAAAATTATGGCGGAGACGTTTACCTGCAGTTATTGATATAGCTTTAACAGCATCTGGGAAAGACGACGTGACTGAATTATTGAAACTTTCAGATAAAATTTGGGAATCTCAAAATTCAAAAATGAATATAAACGAAATTCAAGGTCCAAGTACACAAACTGACAATACATTTTTAGTTAAATTTATGACAGATTTCAACAATTCTTGTCAAACTTTATTAAAAACAATCCTTGACAAACAAATTAAATTAGAAAACGAGGTAAGCTCAATTAAGCAAGAAAACCTGTCTTCTCACAGACGAAATGATAATCAGTGTCATTCTTGTCGTCACAGATCAAAAAGTAGGAACAGATATAATAACGATTCTGACAAATTATTATGCTCATATCATAAACGTTTTAAATTGAAAGCATTTAAATGTAATGGCCCACCTTGTTTATTATATGATTCATTTAAAAATAAATCAAAAAACGAATAAGATCAACTATGAACTGTTTGGGAGAAGGAAACATATCTTCAAAAAGACTTTTTGTTTTTGACAAAATCAATAATTTAAATTTTTTAATTGATAGTGGAGCAGAAGTCAGTGTTTTACCAAAAAATATTTTCAAAGGTAATGATAAAGATAACAATTTTTTATTAACGTCAGCATCAGGCAATAAAATTTCTACTTTTGGGAAAAAACTATTAAAAATAGATTTAGGTTTACGTAGAGAATTTCTTTTCGTTTTTATTATTGCTGATATTTGCAAACCAATATTAGGTGCTGATTTTCTAACACATTTTGGATTGCTAGTTGATTTAAAAAATAAGAGAATTTTAGATAACGAAACTTCACTAAGCTCAAAAGGTAAAATTATGAATATAGACAAAGTAGATTTTCCCAAACTTTTTATAGTTGAAAATAAATATACGGAAATTTTTAAAAAATACACTAATATATTTTCATCACCTAATTTTCATTTACCAATTAAACATAACATAGAACATCATATTATTACAGATGGACATTTACCTTACTGTAGACCAAGACGTCTAGATACACAAAAATTTAATATCGCCAAAAAAGAATTTGATAATATGATAGAATTAGGTATATGCCGTCCTTCTTCGTCATGTGTGACATCACCGTTACACATGGTGCCTAAGAAAGATACAGCCGATTGGCGTCCTTGTGGCGATTATCGTTTCTTAAACAAATTAACAATCCCTGAAAGATACCCATTATCGTTAATATCCGATGTTAACATTAAAATCCATGGATGCACCATTTTTTCTAAAATAGATTTAGTGAGAGCATATCATCAAATTCCTGTCGCAAAAGAAGACATTTTTAAGACCACCATTACTACTCCATTTGGAGCTTTTGAATTTTTAAGAATGCCTTTTGGATTAAGAAACGCAGGAAATACGTTTCAGAGATTTATCAATGAAGTAACTAGAGGTCTTGATTTTATTTACGTTTATTTAGATGACATTTTGATATTTAGTAAAAATGAAGAAGATCATTTTAAACAGCTGGACATTCTGTTTAATAGGTTAGATTCTTTTGGCGTAAATGTCAATCCTTCAAAATGCATGTTTGGCGTCAAAGAAATTAATTTTTTGGGTTACAATATCTCTGCTAAAGGAATGTTACCTACAGAGGAAAAAATTAAAGCAATAAAAGATTATAAAAAACCAGCTACTCTTAAACAATTACAACGATTTATAGGTATGATAAATTTTTACCATAAATTTGTTCCTAAATTTGCTCAAATTATTTGCCCATTGCATGAATTTGTTGCTTATCTTAATAAAAATAAATTCAAAAATATAGAAAATTGGCCTGAGGAATACGAAAGAAGTTTTAATGAAGCCAAAGACGCGCTTATTAAAGCCTCTTTACTCGTACATCCACAAGAAGGTGCCGAACTATCGTTAACCACTGATGCCAGCAATTCATGCATAGGTGGTGTATTAGAACAAACTATAAATAATGTTAGGCAACCATTAGCTTATTTCTCTAAAAAACTTTCAAAATCACAAATCAATTATAGTGTATTCGATAAAGAACTATATGCGATTTACATGTCAATTAAACATTTTAGACATATGCTTGAAGCAATGGATTTCAAAGTTTTTACCGATCATAAACCAATTGAAAGAGCAATCCATTCAAAATCAGAAAAATCACCACGACAATTTCGTTATATCGAATATATTTTACAGTTCACTAACCAAATAATTTATGTTGGTAGCAAAAATGTAAGAGTGGCCGATTTTTTAAGTCGTATTGAAGAAGACGAAATCATAAATATCAATGCTAAAAAAGACGGAATTAAAGGCAATGATATTGCAAATTTTAATTTACATAAAATTATTTCAGAACAGAAAATAGACATAGAATTAGAGTTCTTATTAAAAAAACAGAATTCAAGTAATAAAAAAGGAAGAAAATTTTTCTTAAGCAATGTAGAGGTTGAAACCCCAAAATTGAATCTTTGGTGCGAAACTTCAAAGGAAAAGAGCAGACCATACATTCCTAAGAGTTTACGTTATAGTATTTTTTTAAAGTTACATAACATAGCTCATACTGGATGTAAGGCCACTGTTAAATTAATAAATTCTAGGTATTTTTGGCCAAGGATGAATAAAGAAATTTATTCATGGTCAAAATGTTGTATTAATTGTCAAAAGGCGAAAGTGCTTAGACACACAAAATCACCTCTAGGAAATTTTAAAATTCCAGAAGGAAGATTCCAACATATCCACGTAGACTTAGTGGGTCCTTTGAAACCTTCAAGAGGTCATAATTATTTATTTACTGTTATTGATAGATGTACTAGATGGGTAGAAGTTTATCCACTTAAGAACATCAGTTCAGAATCAGTAATCAAAGTTTTATTAAATCAGTATATAACACGCTTTGGTGTACCAGTGTATATTACTCATGACCAAGGCAGTCAATTTGAATCTAGTATGTTCAAAGATTTTAGTAAAAGGTTAGGATTTCAAAGTATCCATACAACTACTTACCATCCTCAAGCCAATGGGATGATAGAACGTTTTCATAGAACACTAAAGGCATCGTTATCTGCAAAATTAATTTCGAATAATTGGTATGATGAATTACCTTTAATATTATTAGGGCTAAGATCTGCTATAAAAGAGGACTTACAATGTTCTTCTGCAGAATTGGTATACGGCCAAACTTTACGTTTGCCTGGTGAATTTTTCACGTCTTCAAATGAAGAGATAGATACTCATTCAATATTAATTAATTTGAGAGAAAATTTCAACAAATTAAGACCAGCTCCAGTTCAGGAACACGGTATAAGGAAAACATTCGTTTCTCCAGAATTAGAAAACGCAGAATACGTTTTCTTAAAAGTTCAAGGCATTAAAGCCGCTTTAAAACCTTGCTACGAAGGTCCTTTTAAAGTTATTCGTAGATCTGATAAACTTTTTACAATTTTAAAAAATAATAACGAATTAGTTATCAATATTGATCAGTTAAAACCTGCATTTTTATTATCGGATAATAATGAATCTATAAAAGAAGTTAAGAAAGTTACATTTGCATTAAATTAAATAATTCATTATTTTTAGTTGTTTCATAATTTATGTTATTTTTTTTTTTTTTAAAGAGGGGAAGTATTGTAGTGCTTCGTACTACATATTACTCTTCTCTCTGTCATAATTACGTTGATAGATAAATGTTATAACCTTAAACCAGTCATCTCCACTTTGTCATTTCGACGTTTTATTTTTGTTATGTGAATGGCACTTTAGAATGTTTCGTGGTGGCATGAGACTCAATCCTGTTTCCTGCCAATGTCATAGAATTTCAAAGTTGATGACATTGGAAGTCACATCTGTTTTTGATTTGTGGTGTAGTAGGTGGAAAAACAATGGAGTGTGTGGTGGATAGCTTGGAAAGAAAAAAAAGAAAGAACAGAACACCAAGAGACAAGAAACATCAACAAATTATTATTATTTTAATTTTACATTTTTTGAAGTAACATGTTCTTGACCTTTTTAATAAAAGAATTTTAAAAAAGAAATTTTAATTATATAGTTATTTTGATACAGAGAATACCTATAAGTACCTACCAAAAAATTATGTTGAAGAATTATTTAAAGATTTACGAAATTATGATATCAGTATTAATGGAGAAATACTATCTATCCAGCTGGAAAACGTTTTAAAATTGACCAGTACTGATTCTAAAAATATACAATTCATCGAACCTTAAAGAAAAAAAAAACATTCTCAAAATTCTATGAGTGTATCTGACCGTTTCATGATTTCTTACTATTTTTAAAGTATCCAAATACTCACCCAGCAGCAAACATTTCGGTTTAATTTGACGTCGGGACTACCTAAAATATATACAGGGTGTCCCAATGAAAACTAGCCCGTTTCCAGAGCTTATAACTTTTAAGCGCCTAATCGTAGAAACGTGCGGTTTTTACTGATATGTATTATTTTGATATACGTTTTGGTTTGGTGACACCGAAATTCTGTATTACTACAGGGTGTTTTTTTAAAAATCTCATCTTTTTAAATCACCGTATCAAATTTATTTTCTAAAATACCATGTACAAATTATACATTTTCGAAAGGTAGAAGAGTGTGTCTTTCAGATGACCTAAACATACACAGGGTGTTCCATTTGATAAAATTTGGTTACGGTGAATTTAAAAGAGGAGATTTTTAAAAAACACCCTGTATTGGTAATACATAATTTCTGTGTCACTGAAGCAAAACTTAAAGCAAAATAACACATATCAGTAAAAACCGCACGTTTCTACGTTTAGGTGTTTAAAAGTTATAAGATCTGAAAATGGGCTACTTTTCATTAGGACACCCTGTATAATAAATTTGGTTGCAAAATTAGATTTAATCATATTTAAGGAAAATGTACGTTAGCTCGACGTGGATTCGACATAAGTGGAGAAAAAGATGACGTCGAAATTTGGTTTTATTGACTAAAATAGGTAAAATTATGCCTAAATCCACAATATAGTAGTCTAGTACTTTTAGTTAGCAATACTTCTCTAGGAAAATTTGACGTCCGTATAACGTTAATTCGACGTTGATTTAACCAGCTTTAGGTAGAAACTACAAACATTTTCAGATGACGAATGACTCCAAGTGAACAAAAAATAAATTTTATACTTATTTGGTAGTCGAAATATTGTAGGAAGTGACCAACACCACTGCAACATATACTTAATTCACAGCAAAGATTGAAAATAAATAAATTTTCTCGTACATGTGAACAGTTCTTCTTTGAAAAATAACAATGCCCTTTCAAAATACTCTTTAATAAGAAAAAATATAAGAAGAAATATTATGATATAAAAAAATTATAATAATATTATGAGCTAAAACTATGTTACATTTCTTGCGTATCACTTTAGAAAATCAATATTGTCTTTTTTTTTGTAATTTTCATCCGTGTTTTTCTAGTTAAGTTAATTTTAAAGATTTTAAATTTGGAATCGTACTTCAATTATCAAGAGAATATGGCGTATTGTGCTAATTCGACTTAAAAGTTAATATGACTATGGAAATATACGTATTTTACAAATAGCGTTTGAATAAGTTGAATTACCTTAAAGTTTTCGACATGTTAGTTAACTTAACCTATTTAAAGAATTAATAACTTGTAAGTTTTATCGAAACGGTAGATGATTTATTTTATTGTGAAAAACTATTTTTGTGCTTTATTTTCCCCTACATCTAATATTTTTAAACACTAAAATGGTGTTGTATCATTCCTCTGGGTCATTGGCCATTTCTCTGTGTAATGAAAATACAGAGAAATGATGCCAGAGGAATAATATTTTTTTATCTTCTTCACCATGAAAGTAAAAATGTTGTTTATTTCTAAACTTCGAAGTTAGTAAAATGAAATAAACATATAATTTGTCTACTCCATCATATTTTAGATATAAAAAATAGTGTTAATATGCAAAATTTTTTTACTAGAGGAAAGACTGCACAGTTTGTGACACAACACTGTTCTCGAAATAATTTTAAAGACACATTAACTGCGGCTCCACCAAAAGACAACAAATGACAACATGTGAAGAAAAATTAAGCAATCAAGCCTGTTGCTACAGGATTGAGAGTCGCGCCATCTATCGCTCTAATTAAAAACATTTATTGACACCCAGAGGAATGACGGTCAATGCTGTTTACAGAGAAAAACTTGTTTTTTCCATGTACGGTATATAAAAGAAAATTAGGGCTCTTCAAAGATACAACTGAATTATTTTAAGAAATAAAGCGAGAGGGTATTTAAAGTATGTAAATATTGAGTTTTATTTAATAAAACCCCATAAAATAATTCTTCTGAGCGCTTTCTGCCTCTTAAGCCATCATCAAAGACTCTATAAGAGAAAAACGGAGCTGTTACAATACAGTAAACTCTATCATTACTAAAAAATAGAATAAAAACTTTGTACACTTACTATACTCTGTTTTTAAACTAGGAGAAGCGTATTGAAAAGACGCATTTACACAGGGAAAAGTAACTAGATTTGTTACTAAGAGCGAGTTTCGAAATATAGTCGTGTTCAAAATTTATGAAATAATTATCTTTATCGGCCTTAGTCGGCGAACGGCCAATGAGCGGTTAAGAAACGAATAAATGTCATAAAAGTAATTTTTTAATTGGTCCCAGACAACGGTCGCAAATTTCACATTATTGTGATCTGAAATGTGTGTCTAAAACGAAATGTCACTGTCAAATTAAAGTCAATATGGTTGTTGATTGATGTCAGAAATACTTTTTTCTTGCTTTTGAAATCGACTTTTTGAGAATAACTATGATCTTTTTAAAACGGATATTAAATATTTAAGAAAATTGTTAATGGAATATCAAGATGTAGCCAGGTTAGTATAAAATATAAAGATCTGTTTACATTTTTAAGGATAATTTGTTATAGGTATAAAAAGTAAAAGTTAATCAGTGAATGACAAGTGGATCACACAGTAACTGGTATCTCTTCTATGAGTAATGTGGATATTATGGCTTATTTAGTGTTAACCCATGGTTAATGCGCTAGAGGGCAAATAAAGGCATTCAAAAGTTTACAGGCCTATGAGTCAGAATTTGTTTTGAAAACTGGAACCAACATTTTCATAACACTACATGTCAACATATATTTTTTAAAGTGAACTATTCATACATACCTATGTATTAATTTTAAGTATTTTTAAAATATTTTTTGTGAAAGTAATGTTAACTCATTGTGCCAAATTAAGATTATCCCTAAAGTAGTAGATGGTGTTTTAAATGTTATAACAATTTTGTAAATAGTTTTATTCTATTCTAAAATAAATAACATTTGCTTAAATATTTAGTTACATTTTAATCATTTTGGTTAGAAATTCATCAATTTTTAGTTTTAAAAAATCAGTAATAAAATTATTTTTTTCTAAAATACTTCGGAATTCATCTCTTCATGGTAATCTCCAATCTTTTTACCTTCAAAAACCAATAATGCATTTTCTACAAAACCTTCAGGATCAGCATGTAAAATAATAAGGTGTCTTCCCTTTCTTGTAAGGCTTTTTAGGAATTGCTACCTTTAATAGTACTCAGTGTAGAAGGATCCATAATTGTAGATTTTCAATACAATTGCTTACTGAAGAACTATTATTTACGAAATAAAGTAAAAAACTAATAGTGGATTCGACTGGAATCGCTCTAGATCGAAATTTGACTACTCTGCCCTGATTCGAAATTTGAATTGATATATTTTAAGAGCGTAAGCAATAAGTGCGTACCAGTTGCTGTCATTATTTATCTGTTAACTGTCACCGGTTTTAATTTTATGTCACTTTGAAAGTAAATTTTTTATGACTTGTGATTGCGAATAAATATAGTAATAATTAATCCTATATCCACAAAGTCTTTGGTGAAATGTCCATTATATTTAAGGATTTTATTTATGATGAAAACAAATGCCCATTAGCGGTAGAAACGGGAAAGATTTTATGTTCGGTAATCGATTGTGATGGTAAGTCTAGAATGAGTTAAGGGTTGGTAGGTAATTAAATTCTCAGCTCTAAAAAGATATGACAAAATTTTCTTATAGAAACTCTTTAAAGGTATTTATTTAAAGGTGAAGAAAAAATGAAGGCTTTAGATCGAAAACTCCTTGTGGAAAGTAATATTTTACCCAATGAGAAACCTGAATTGAGCGAAGAACAGACTGAAGAAAAGAACTCCAATGAATGGTCTGAAAGCATGACACGTACGGTTTTGGATAAGTATGATGAGTATATTGGGGATGTTGGGCCCATGAAGAAGTTTCGTACGAAGAAAAGAATGTGGGAATTCATGGCAGAAGAGTTAAATAATATGTTTGAAAATAATAAAACAGCTCAGCAAGTGGAAAATAGATTTAAAACGGTATTAAAACGGAAAAAGAATGCCACTGTTAATAATCATCAAAGTGGCAGTAAAAGAACAAAAATTGAATTTGAGGAAGAGCTCAACAAAATTGCCAGCAAGGATGACAGTATTGAACCTGAAATTTTGAAGGATCAAAACAGTACTATTCAAGTACATAAAGACATTATAAAAGCTGAGAATAAAAAGTCTGTGTCACTAACTGATGTCTTTAATAAAGCCCAAGAAGCTAAACTTAAACAACGGGATCAACAGCATAAAGAACGTGAAGATAATAAAGAACGGAGACACCAGGAGAAATTGCAATTACTAAAAGACTTGTTTAAAAATTCGTAGGAATCATAACTAATTTGTGTTTCCAAGATTACTTTTATTTTTTTTGTTTTTCTTAAGTTCTAAAGAGAATTTTTTGTTTTGTTTTCCATAAGTTCTAGAATTTTTTTGTTTCGTAGATTTTATTTTTCTAAATATAAGGTTCTGTATGTTTTAATAAAAAATTTATAATAATGTTTTATTTTATTTATTTAAATCATATTCAGTAGTAAAAAGAGCTATATTATGTACAATTTTGTAGGTGACACCCTTATGTTAGATTTAAATATTTTCTTGTGGCAATCTTCTAGAAACATTACTACGTTTCTCTTCGCCTTGTCTTTTTAGTTCCCTTTCATTTTCATGATCATTTTCTTGATGAATATCAATGTCATTATCAGAAGGTACAACATCTTGCCAATCATCGTTGTTGAGAATGCATAAGTTGTGAAGAACACAGCAACTTATTATAAAATCAGCAGTACGTAACACAGTAGAAAAATCAGTTCGAGTAAGTTGTCTCCACCTCGACTTCAACATTCCAAAAGCATTTTCTATTTTTACTCTTGTACTTGCATGTCTTTTATTATAATTTTTCTGTATATTGGTTAAGTCCCCATAATCTCTAAAAGGTGTTAGCAACCAATTTCTTATGGGATATGCAGAATCACCAATAATATGCCAGTTATTTTCACAAATATCTGGCATTTTTTTTGAAATAAAAGACAACTTATACACGCGAGAGTCATGTATTTTACTAGGCACACCTGTGAAAACATCCAAAAAAAGTTTATTGTAACTACAGATGGCTTGTAAAGTTAATGCAGGTGAATCATGTCGGTTGACATAGGTACTTTTAATTTTATGATAAGGTGTTGAAATTGGAATATAACTACCATCAATACAACCCAACACATTAGGAAATCCGCTGAGCTAAAAATAAATTTGTTAAAAAATATATATAATATAAATATATATAAACGGTATGAGCCACTGAATTTCTTCCAATACGCGATGTACAAGTGCGTGTGAAAACGAAAGAGAGTTGGCATTGGGGCGAGTAGGAAGGCAATGATATCAGCAGTGCAAGTTTGTATGGCTCGACCGCATTGTAGCATTGTCCACATCGTATGAACTGGCATCGCTGATATTATTCGTTTCCTTCTTGCTCTAATGCAGACTCTCTGTAGTTTTCACACGCACTTTTGTTAAGTGGTATTGAAAGGTGTTCGATAGCCGATATTTTATAAAAAGGTTTACAAGACAACTATCTAAAAATAAAGGTTATTTACCTTTTCAAATTCTATTGCCATATGAACCTTTTCCTCAAGAGTTATTGGAAATTTTATAAGGCTAGGTGCCATATCATTTAAAAACTTTAAAATTTTGGTAGTTACTAAATGGAACGTGGACTCTGCAATTCCAAAGCGTCCTGCTACATCCCTTATAACGCATTTATTTCCTGCAAACCTGGAAAATTAACATATATAATTTTCTGTTAAAAGCTCTCAATGTGACATACCATAAAAATGATAATACAGCTACTTCTGCTGAAGTGGGGGTGCTACCTCCATGGTTTTTTTCCTTCAAATAATGATTCGAGTTTTCAAATTTCACCTTTAACATTATATAAGTACTCCGGTTCACTCTAAAATTTCTTTTGAACTGTGAAGAACGTCGTATTAATTATTATTAATTATATTACCATGATTTACCATATATTTACCTCTTTTTCAGAATATGATGCTACGATATCCACATATCCAATAATTTTGGGTTTTAATAATTTATTCTCATTGCATTTAATAAGATATAATATATCGTCCTCGTTATCTGAAATATCTGAGCTGCTGTCACTGCTGCTTGATATTAAATAATCTATGGCTAATAATTTATTTGCAGAAATCATCTTTTCCGAAATATGGTTCACAAATTACTACAAAAATAATCTGAAAACATTTAAGAGGTCTGACAGCTGAGCTGACAGCTAGAAGTCGCACTTAGTTGCACTATGAAAAAGCACGGTTCTAAAATATTCGAATTCTGAACGAATACATTCACCAGTAAAATACAAATTTAACTTTACACTCGTTTTGTGCAAGTCAGTCGAATTCAAAGACGTATGTCGCTTGTTCACAGGACAACCAGTCGAATACGCTGCACCAACAAAATTCGAGATAAATGCGCATTAATGCTGCCAGTCGAATCCACTATAATAGCGGATTCGACTCAAATGCTCTTGCTCGATGACAAAGCGCTTTCAGTTCTGTATTGATTTTGGGCAGCATTTTTGTAATTCAAATTCATATCTAGCAGTGCACACAGCAAGCACGAGCTAGAGTTCGACAATGGTGTAGCATATCTTTATCCTTATTCGACTGGCACAGTTAGCACTCGACATTTCAGATTTCTAACAAATTTTTAACGGTATTTATTTTTAGTTGCCCAACCAAAAATTGAATCTCTAATAATTTCAGAAATTTTCCATTCTCACTAATAACAGAGACAAAGATGGTAATATATTTAAAGATATAAAATAAATCCTAACCTCCAAAATGACACTGGCACTGAAAAAAAGTACAGTTCCAAAAAATTCGAACTTTGAGCAAGAGCGCCTGCCAGTCGAACAAAAATTTCACTATGCCTTGGTACTGAGCAATTTCAGTCGAATGCAATAATTAACTTTTAATTAATTAGGTTCTGCCAGTCGAACAAACATCACTTAAAAAAGTCGAACTAAATGCGCATTAATGCAGCCAGTCGAATCCGCTATGAGTAATGGATGAGATATCAAATTATAAAATGTCAGACCTGTCAACAATATCAATTATTAGCTGATGTTCATGCTAAAAAGTAATGTGTGAAACTGACTGTAATCTGACCAATCAGAAGGCTACATAATTGCCAACTTAAATTCAAATCGCTCCTCTTAGTTTAAAAACAGAGTATAGTCAAAAAAACTGTAGAAGACACATGAAAAAGTAAACTGAATTAATAAGGGACAGCAACTGACCAGTACCAAGTCTCCACCATAACTTGCAGCTTAGATAATTGAAAATTTAAAAACCAAACCGAAATTCGGTAACTGACCCAGTGTAAAATGTGGTTAGGTTTTAACATAAGAAGTGGAGGTTCATCCGACCATGTAGAACACTTCTGATATTACGGAGAACAAGAAACAGCTAGTCTTCCACATGAAGGCAGCAAGATTTTGCCAATTGCTTTCGTGAGGCGAAGGCAAGTTATTGTACAAAAAATACGCACAAGGTTTTTTTTAAACCTGTGTCCATCTTAATAATGTGCCAAAATAGAATGAGTGACAATTGACATTTGACAATGAAGTTGTCAAGAAAAATGCCAACTTGAGAAATTAAAATATATTTCGTGAAAAATTGTCAAAAGATTAACATTAGAATGAAAAAAGTGGGTTGGTACCACTGAGCAAGCAAGATCAAGTTATGGCGGGACTTTTCAATTATTAAACAACAAATTGCATTGAATTAAATAAAATTATAGGTTATACATTAAATGAAGGTAAAAAAACATATTAAAAAAAAAAATTAAAAATTAAAAAGGTGCCAAGCTGAAAACAACAGAATTGAGCAGGCCGGCTCCAGCGAAACCGAAGTCGCAGGCAGACCAGCATTTCCAGCTAAAAGAGGAGGAAAAATCGTCCTGGCCACGAAATCAGCAATCGCTAAAAAAGACAAGGTCAATTCCGCTGCAAAGAAGACTAAAGGCGAAGCTGACTAGGTAACTTCAGACCAACCGTTGCCAATACTCTTAAAAAAAGGAGGCACTTTACTATTGGAATGGATTTAAATGTTAACACATGTGACATTTGGTTTATTATACTCTCTGTGTATCTCAAGATCTTCAAGCAGATTTAGTTTAAAGTTGAAAATTAAAAATATTATGAAGAACAGTAACAATCTCAGAAGGAGTGAAGTTATGATTGTTGAATTTAATATGATGTCCAAAAGTAGACTTATCAGGATATCTAATGTGTTCACCAGCTCGTATGTTGAGTCTCCTCTCGGTTTTTCTTATATTAGACGTATTACAATCGTTACACCTTAGTCTATAGATACCACTTTTGTTTAGCAACTCGATTTCATCCTTAGTATGTGATGTTGGCTTTTAATCGAATTAACATTTTTAAAAGAAATTTTAATATTGTTGCAATCCTTAAAAACTGCAGCAACATCATTGGAAATTTTCCAGATATATGCTAGTGAAAAGATTTAAAATTAGCAAAAGGTTCGTTAGTAGGATTAAAAGCAAGTTGGGACCTTTTCTTGAGTTTGACTTTATTGACAACCACGTTAATAATGGAAGGATTGTAGTTATTATTAAAAGCTAATTGTTATTAAAATTATGATTAGATAAAGGTATATTAAGGAGACGATGAACATAACAATATATAGCTGATAACTTGTGTTGATAAGAGTGGAAATTAATTAGATGGTCAGTTTGAGTAGATTTCCTGTAGATATCAAATTCAAGTTTATTACCCCGACGACTGATAGAAAGGTCTAGGAAATTAAGTGATTTACTGACTTCAAGCTCTACTGTGAATTTGATTTTACGATGGATATTGTTAACAAAAAATAAGAAGTCATGAATCTCAGTAAAATTAAAATTCATTATTTCAAAAATGCCATCAACATATCTGTACCAGTGTAAAATTCGGTTGTTAGGGAAATCATTCAAAATTTTTTTGGTTTCTAAAAAAGAACTTAGAGGATTACCCATTGCTAGGCCATTGGGTTGTCTATAGAATGTTTTATTAAAAATAAAGGAATCTTGGTCAAAACAGATTTTGAGTAAATCCAAGATAATATTGATATAATGAAGATAAAAGTTATTTTTAGTAAGAAAGTCCTTGATAATAGGAAAGGTTTCCTCACTGGGAACATTAGTGAATATATTGCTAACATCAAAAGAAACTAACTTGGCTTCAGAACTTAGATTTATGTTTTTAATTTTGTTAACTAAATACCCTCTCGCTTCATTTCTTATTACCCAGTGTGTACACACCACTCAAAATCTTCATAAATTATTTTAGAGTACAAAAATAATAAATTAAGGCACAGCTATCACCAAAAATGTATTTTATTTGTCTTGAAACATTAACTACTAGTGGTGGTTACATCCCAGAGGAATTACTCTTGCAGATAGAATTTTTTTTTTGAACCCATGAAATATTTATTTTAACCTTGCATTTATAGTACAAATAAAAATATTGTAAAGTGAATTAATAATGAAGAAAACATAAACAAAAGCTAAAACTTAATGAAAAGAAGAACCAAGTATAATGAAAATGACAATTTCGGGAGAATCGCCCAACCATTAAAATTAAAACGAAAAATAAATATAATTAAGTAAAGTTGGAAAAATGCGTATGGTCCATAGCAAGTAAAAAAAGACGCAATATAGGCTGTACATTTCTTCAATCAATCGAACTTTTGAAAATAATATAACGACCTAAAAATTAATTTACTTTTTCACTAACCTATTGAATTCTTGCGAGCACATGCACACACTGTTGAAATATTAGGAAAACTAGGAGAAAAGCGAATTTCTTTACCAAAATTTGACACATGGAAATACGTGATTTGCTTGACCAAATTTTTAGGCGGGAAATATTGTTCTGGGAGTAACGTGGATTTCAGAGTAGTAAGGTTTGATATGTTTCTATTAGATGGCGTTACAAGGTCAATTTGACTACAGTGACTTGATTAGGATTGATTATTGGCATTTTTTAAATATTGAGACACACTAATTAATTTTAAATTAATTTTAACTTTACTGCATTTGAACAATTTGTTTGCTTCACAAGACACAAAACAGATTCTCCAGACAGTCTTAAGAAAACCAACTCGTTAATAAAAAATTGTACTTTTTCGATTCTAATAAATACTTCTATAATTCTAAAATGGAACTGGTAGAAATAAGAACTCCTGTTTGGGATGGTTTCCAAATTTTTTTGTATCCAATCATGTAATATAACCACTTCTCTACTTGATCTAAATCCCAGGCTGTTGTTAAATATGCTGGTTTATTTAAAACTTCTGCTAAAAATTTCAAGGCACGGCTTACACTGTGACTAACCACATTAGTAGAAGTGGAAACTTTCATTTTTGAAAAATGGCTAGGAAACAAATCTTCAGATAATTTTGGTGCTAACTTAAATATGTGGGTTTGCTGATGATATACAACTTCCGAAATATGACAGGCCAAAACTTCTTGAGTTGGTTGAATATATTTTGTCACTTTATTTTCCGGTAATTTTATTACTTTATTGGTGAGCAACATAGACTTAATATTTTTAAGAAGATGTAGTATATCAGCAAAAATGTAGACAAATTTATCTTCATTTAGTGGATGTGTAATTTTATTTTTAATTGGGGATGTCTACCAGCTGAAATTCTCCGTGTTCTCCACAATGCTTGATTACACGAGCTCATATCTGATGTTATGCTTAAAATATTTAAATTTATTTTCGTCACTTTGTTAAATATTGTTTTTATAATATCTATAAACACTGAACCGTTAACTGAGTCACCACTTAAATAGTATGCCACCACTTGCTTTCAACGCGTAATAATTCCACTTAGCATAAAAACAAGCAAAGAGTGCTGGGGAAGAGTTACATCACCTAAATACTTTTTAAGGGAATTATCAAATATTAAACCTGGTGTAATCGCCATTTCATCTAATACAAGCATACAGTCCCTTTCATGTAGTTCAAAATTTTGCAATTTTATTTTTAAAAAGTAAATTACTTCATTAAGAATTCCACAATCAAATTTAATGTGTTGTAGTTTTCTTTGAAGAGTTCTAATAGATGGTAGTGGAAAGCCTTGTTTTAGTATTTCTATATAACCATTATTGCCACAACTAAAATTTAATTTTAAAGCCTGCGTTACAGTGAAATTTGACCATTTCATCAATTTTGTTGATTTTTGTTTCTGCTTTTTTCTGAGAGCTGTGATTTGGTTATTGTTAAATACTTTATTTAACAATAAATCTTGGTTAGAGTTTTCAACCTTTTTCAGCTTATTTATGGTAATTCTCAATAGATTCTTATATTTTTTTGTTTTGATTTTTTCTGTCAAAAACATGTTCTCATATTTTTGAAGCTTAGCCAATAATTCTGCTTGATGAGTATTTTCCACAGTTTCTTGTAAAGGTAAACTAATATCTTCATCTTCTTTACTTATTAATAATTTTGATGGAGATGAAGTAACAGGTGTATGGATACGCATAGATGATTCCTCGTTTTTTGTCTCTATTACAGCCTCATTTGAAAAAGAAAGATACTATAATAATAGACTTTTATGTGTTTTAAACTTACAAAAAAAAACCCAGACAGATATCGATTTTTTTATATTATGCTAACACTTTTAAAATAAAAAGCAGAAACCGTTATGCAAAATTTTAATTTGTTTTTAATTTAAAACTTTTTTATTCTGAACCACTTTTCCCAATGACATTTTAACTTTTGAATAACAGGTTTTGTTTTAATTAAAGAAATTAAATAAAAAGCAGAAACCACTTTGTAAAATTTTGATTTGATCTACTTTAAAACTTTTTTATTCTGACAGTGACATTTTAAATTTTGATCAACAGTTTTGTTTTAATTAAAAAAATTAAATAAAAGCTCCCTTTCCATTTTTCTTAGTTATACATAGACTTCTCTATGCAGGTTATTTTCTTTTTGCTTTTGCTTTGGAAAAGGAGAAGATTGTGGGAACAGCACAACATTTAAGTTTCCGAGAACTATCCTCTCGTGTTTTCTCCTAGATTTCTGGAGTGAAGTGAATTTATAATTAAGAGTACCAACTAATTATGTTGCAATTCTATACATTTAGCGCCAGTCTTTTCACCTCAGTAAAGTTAAAAGTAACTACTTACTTATTAAACTATAGGGCTATATTGTTTGTTAATCTGTCAAGTAAACCTACATGTAACTTTACTCAGAGGTGAAAAGATCGGCACTAAAACTAAATAACCCTTATTTTAAAAGTAACAGTTAGTTATTACATAACAAAAATATCACCTTTGAAACATACCTCACATAAATAAGAATAATCTGTCGGGGTCCAATTATCTCTTCTCATTTTAAAAAGCCACTGCTTTCTTTTTGCAGAGTCTCGGGGAAAGCGTTTCATCAAAAACACTTTCTTTACAATTCACTGATGCACAACCAGACATGGCCTCAAAACCAATCTAAAAAAGAATACAAAATTAATAATTACATTTTACAAACCATAATCAGGAATATATTACAAACAATTTCTGTCAATATTTATAAAAACGGGCTTTGATGGTACACATAATGTAGGATTTTAAAATAGATAATACCACCGGTTTTTATAATTATGATGTAAATTAAACGAAAATATAAATAAATACAGTAAAGTTCAATGTATATCTATACAGTCAATAAAATCACTTACAATCTTCTAGAACAAATTAACAAAAGATGAAATACACACAAACACAAGCACAACACAATGTAAACAAGAATAAATTAGCAGCAGCATGGCGGCTAAGATCACGTGACTCGACTCACCAATCAAAAATGATACACTCATTGTCGCCACTGTCTAGATAAAGTCACTGTTAATTTGACCTAAAAGTAGATACCTACGATAGATTTAACAGAAGTAATTTTTATCTTAGTAAAAAATAGTGTTAAATCTGTATATTTAAAAAACCCTGAATAATGTTAAATTTTTCCTTATTTATTATTGTACTTTAACTAATAAATCCTAATTTAATATATTTTATTCGTTGCCTTATCTTTGCTTGTTAGTCAAGCAAATATTTCATGTTTCGTTTTTAGCTCGCGACTGCTAAATTTTGTAAAATTTATTTGTGGAAAAAGTTCCCTCCAATTTGCCGGAAGCAAAGACTAACACAAAATAAAACATATTTATCTTTCTCGCACGCCGGCGTCAAATTTGTTAGTCTTGTTAGTGGATAGAATCAAAAGCGCAACTTCGTCGTTTTCTCGAAATGAAAAATATTTGATTTAATCTGTTGTGTAGACAAAGTAATCTACAGCGATAAAAGTACACAAGAAGTCTCGCTTTGCTCCAAATGAGCCAATATGTCATCCGCCTGTTCCGTTCGTTCGTCTGCCTGCACCGAACTCCACTGCCACTCCGAAAGAAAATAAAATGTTTGACAAATAGCGCGCTCGTAAGCAAACATCAAGTCAGGGGTTGTTTGCTCTGGAAATGACAAGTGGCACGGTTTTCAAGGGCTGTTATAGTCAACAGATAGACCGGCTAACGCTTCATCATAAACATTAAATTATATTTTACAAGTAGGTATTTTTGGTCCGTTTTAAATTCCGCTTTTTGATTTAATAATAGAAATATAGAATCTATGATTAACTTCTTTTTTATTGGATAATATTGGTATCTGAATGACTAATTTTTATAGAATATGTAAAATATATTGCAATGAAACTGATATGCGTGAGTGAATAAGATAATATTTTAATTTTTATAAATATTTACCTTCTATTAATATTAAAGAAAAGTAAATATTTCACAAAATTATGCAAAAATAAAATTTTCATTTTATAAAAGTAAACAGACCAGCAAATTTAAAAGATAAATTACGGTATTTGCTAATCATAAAAGAACTATTTATGTTGATATTAATAATCAATTATTAGGACATTTTAATAGGTGGGAATGAAGAATTAATGTTTATTGATTCACAACGGAAGGAAATTTTCTTTTTAATTGTGATTTGGAGTGCTAACTCAGATTTTATTGAAACTATGATCAATGGTGGTAAATCAATTTATCCGCTGGCCAGCATACAACTTGAGATTCAACTAGTGAGTAGCGGGGAGTTTAGGGCAACTACTGCTTTCTCTTTTGGTGTTGTTGGTATGGTTTTTTTTTACATAAAAGTGCTGTCACAAAAAAATAAAATATATCGTTATGGCAGTTACCAAAGAAACTTTCATATACAGGTTGATTACATTTTCTTGTAAAAAAGTGCATTTTTAACATACTGTCCAGCGTAAAAATAAAAGAAAACAAATTGAAATATGTAATCAAACAATAAATTATTATAAACAATAAAAAATATACCTAAACAAGTTAATTAAATTATCTTAAAATCAAACTTTAAAAACGTACCAACTAAGTGAGAGTGATAGGGTATCTAATTTAGGGCACATTTAATGTCATCAGTTGAAAGCAGAATCATTTTGGTAATTGCCCTGGTGTAAGAACCATCTTTTGTAAAAACTTCGGCTGCACGAACTTTGCCGTCTTTATTGTAAAAAACTTTGGTGACGCGAACCAATTGCCATTTTAGCGGGGGTTTATATACAAATGTACAGTTAAGGATACGTGATTAATCATGGTGGATGACAGGAGGTTCGGTCATGGGTAAAGGGTCGATCTTGACGATAGAGCGTACATACACACTAGAAGCAGTGCGGACTTGTACAGATCAGACTTTCCCATCTTCACCAGGGATCACGTCAATGAACCGTGCTAATGGCCACTTCAAGGGAGGAGTATCATCTTCTTTGAAGAGTACCATTTCGTCGATTTGAAGATATCTACGAGGGGTAGTCCACTTAGGACGGTTTTGTAGTTGGTTGAGATAGTCTACTGACCACCGCTTCCAAAAATTCTGTTTCACATAGATGCATTGCTGCCAAAACTTTAGCCTGTTAATGGTTGTCAGGAAAATATTTTTGTCAGGCAGTGACATCAACGGTGCTCTGATTAAAAAATGTCCTAGGGTGAGAGGATTCAAATCATTGGGATCTAAAGAGAGTCTTGAGTTCAGTCTGGTCTTAATCTGGGACAGAACAGTGTACAACTGTTCAAAGGTAAAGGCGAAGTTACTAAGTACTTTAAGTAAGTGAGACTTTACACTTTTAATGCCAGCTTACCAAGGACCGCCCCAATGCGGAAACCTTGGAGGGATAAACTTCCAGTCAATGGAAAAAGTGAGTAAATAATCATATACAGGAGAAAATTTTTGTATAAGGAAGTGTGATAACTTTTTTAGCTGGTTATTAGCACCTACAAAATTAGTTGCGTTATCGCTATATAAAACCGATGAAAGTACTCTTCGTGAGGTAAACCGTTTAAGGGAAGTTATAAATACCTCGGTAGTCAAGTCTGACACCAGTTCCAAATGAATATCGTTGAAGGAAAAACACATAAAAAGGGGTATATAACACTTGGTGATGGGGGCTTTCTTAAGACAAGATGATTTAATCATAAAGGGTCCTCCGAAGTATATGCCGACAGTTTGGAATGATCAAGAAATGGATACACGAATCTTGGGAAGGTCAGCCATAAGTTGTTGGGCACTTATAGCTTTGAATCTATGACATATGATACATTTATTTTATATTCTTCTGATTTCCCGGAGTCTGTCAATGGGCCAAAACTAAAGGCAAACAGTGGCTAGTACATTTTGAGGACCACTATGTCTTTACCTTGGGTGTTCCTTTTGCAACACCAAGAAAGTAAAATGGCTATTAGAAGGAAGAAAAATGGGGTGTTTTTAATCGAAGTTTAGATCTGAATAGGATAATCTGCCTCCCACTCGTAAAATATCATTTTTATCTAAGAAGGGGTTAAGTGATGCAATCTATTTGTTTATAATAATTTGATGATTTTTTAGATACATTATTTCGTTTGTAAATAAGTTTTGTTGAATTTGTTTTACAGAAAATGTGAGTGCGTTATTTTGTTCTGGGTGAGTAAGAGGTTCATACATTTTTATTTTATTACGAGCATTGTAAATGAACCTAAAAAATGAAGGCCAAAGATCTTTTTAATCTACTCAGAGATGAAAACTTCGAGAAAAATGTGAGCCAAATATTTTCTGGCATTTGTATAGTGATATGACTGTGTTTTATTTCGAACCTAAAAAATGTAGGCCAAAGATCTTTTTAATCTACTCAGAGATGAAAACTTCGAGAAAAATGTGAGCCAAATATTTTCTGGCATTTGTATGTATGACTGTGTTTTATTTCTTCAGGTGGATCAGAAACTTGCGAAAATTAATCTTAACACAATAAGTCTGCTTTATAATCTAGTAAAAACAAAGGACCATGAATCCAAAAATCCAAGTGATTTAATGGAACTTTTTCCCTAGACAACAAGTCGGCAGGGTATAACTTAGAAGTAATGTGCTGCCAAGGAACTTTGTGAGTAAGTTTCTGAATGGTAGAAACTCTATTTAAAACAAAAATAGCCCATTTGGAGGAAGGCTCTTTAATCCATGACAAATCTACCTGAGATCCTGACCATAATACCGTTTTATATATGACAAGACGATTTTTAAATATACTATCTAATCTGGATACTAATTGTCCTAAAAGTACCAAGGAACATAATTCCAGTTTTGGAATAACTTTTTTAGTGGGAGCAACTCTAGATTTAGATGTAATAAGAAATGAAAAAGCAGTGTGATCTTCATAAAGAGCGAAATTTCTAAAGTTTCTTTTCAATTATGATTTGGGGTGCTAAACTGTGACTGATTGTGGTAAACCAATTTATTCGCTGGCCAGCATACAATTTGAGATACAACTAGTGAGTAGGGGGGAGTTTAGGGTAACTACTGCTTTCTTTTTTTGGTGTTAATGTGTTTTTTTTACATAATACTGCTGTCACAAAAAAATAAAATATATTGTTATGAAAGTTACCAAAGCAATTCTTATATACAGGTTGATTACTTTTTCTTGTTAACAAGTGAATTTTTTTTTGTCTTAGTTAATTTACCTAATTCATAGTCAAAAAGCTGATGACGAACTAGGCGAAGGTATTTTAGGCAATTTAAATGATAAAAATCAGTACTATATCGATCTTAGTGGATCTGGAATCAAGTCAGGAAGGGTACTTACAGTTCTTTTGCTACTGTACAGCATATGAAATTACCAAAAAAATAAAAAAAATATCCTTCAGGCATTTGTTAAATCTAGAATTAAAAATTCCAGACTATTTCGACCGTTTTGAAGTATGATCAGATTTGTCCCAAATTTGTTTTATTATTATACGCCAAAAATATACTTTTTGCACTTTATATAATAAAAATATTTGAAAATGTCTGTCAAAATTCCCAAAAAAGGGAACCAAAAATAAACCTTTTTTGGTTTTAAAATCAACTAAAATTCAAAAATTGCCGTAAGGTTGTTTTTAAAAAATAATTTATTTAAAATAAAAACTGTGTTACCAATAAAAGTTGTTTAATGAACAAAATCGGATTCTAGACTAAATGTAATTAAATGGAATAAAACAAATCTATTATAAAAGTGCAAATGTAAATAAACTATAAAATGTTTATCAAGCAAACTGACACTTATGGGAAACAAAGGTTAATGTTGTTGACGAATTCTTGATATTGTACACTATAACTCATCCCTGCTAGAAGTTGGCTTCCTCCGGAAGTCGAATTTTTGCTTCATCTGGATTTTCCACATTACTTTGATTTTTGGTATTTCCTTTACAAATAGTTTGTCGACGTTATAAAATAAAATGTCCAAATACTTGGAATATGATATTTTTGAGTTTCTTCTATAATTGGCATAATTTAATTGTGACGAATTTCTTTTAAGTTCAATGTTTTCAAATGAATTTTAAATTTTAGAATATTTACTTTTTTTAGTGAGAAATGAGGTTTATTAATAGCAAGAGCTTTTCCATAAGTTTTGTCATGGAACGCTAGTTCATTTTGCTTAAAAATAATTTTACATTCCTTATTTTCTATAAGAAAGATTCCCATATTTTTTTTTGTTTTAATTTGATTTGGAAATCGAATTGTTAAAGTTGCTTCTGAAGAGAAAACTACCATAAATTGGTTAATTTTTGAATTAATTTCTACATCGCTTTCTGTGATTTCTAATTTTATATATTTGCATTTACTTGAATTTTCTTTAATAAGGATTTCTTCTTCACGGGATAAATTAATATTGGACTGAAGGTGACTGGAACATTGATATATTTTACCAGGCGTACATATATCATTTAAATGCTTTATAAAATTATCATTCGATTTTAAAAGAAATTTTGTATTGGGAATTATTGTTACAAATTCTGACTCGTATTCTGTAGGTTAAGGTATTGATAAAAAATATTGAATATTATTTTTCGTTATTTAAACAACTAATTAATGATTTAAAATCTAAAATATTTTCATACTTAAGTTTAAATGGTAATTGAGTTTTATATTTTCGTAAGTTCTATGAATAATTCTTTTGATTATACTGGGATTTAGCGTTCCTAATTTCCAGAGCTTCAGTGAATTTTCAATATCCTGTATAGTATTTTAAAATGATTTATATATTATTAGTAGCAGATTAGGCAAATCTTTTAAATTTAGGACATTTTCGAAATTCGCTTAAAATTCAACAATATTTATAATTTCTATATTTTGTTTTTTAAAGTTATTTCATTTTGGAGAATATCGTGAATGGTTGTGTTAAAATTGTTAATAATTTTGTGACTTACAAAGTATTGCATTTTAAGTTGATTTTATTTATTCTATCCCCGTCATCTGCATCTAAATTTCCTGTTAAAGTTTTTAAAATTGTTCCAAACCCATTTATTAAACCACTTTGGTTTCTACTTAATTTAAAATGAACATTAAAATTTTCTGTTTTTTCCTCTATTGCTGACTTAGTGAATGAAATCATATTATCATAGTTTTCTGTTTCTATTTTAAAAAATGTATTGTTAACATAAGTAAGCTTTAAATATTCATATTGGTTATTTAAATTAGTATATTCTTCGAAAAGTGAGTTTATATCAAAAAATGTATAAAAGTATGAGTATTTCTTTGTAATTTTGCCGGTACTAAATTAATTGGGAGTAATCCTAAATTTTTGGGTAATATTTTTGATTTTTTTTCCTTGTCCAATGGCGAGGAATCTGAAATAAAAGCAAAAGTTTTTTTTCTAGGTCTCTTAGTATTAGATGGTGAATATAAATCTTTTACATTTCTGTGTGAATTAGTGGTATTGTTAACTTAAAAGAACCTATTTTGTAACAATAAATACCTAATTATTTATTAAACTGTGTTTTTTTTTATTAATTTATCACATTTCAGAGAATATAATAATTGTATAAGAACAAAAATGTAAAATCTGTAAAAATTTTATTTACTTACCTATTATTTAAAAGTAAAAGTACCTGAATAAAGTAAAAAACACTTTGTTTACAAATAATAAAATACTATATATACAAGCCCTAATAATAATGTAGTTGCAAAAATCAAACGTTCCTCTAAAGATTCATTATCAAATTCAACTTGTTATCTACCTCAGCATTATTTACTTCAAACATGGGAGAAACAATGCAAAATACTTTAGGTTTAATTATTCCGTTTGCTGTGCAAATATCTCCTAAAAATAATAAAATATTTAATAAAGTGATGATTTTTTTAGTATTTTCAAAAGTACATTTTAATAGATTCCCAATTTTTTTTTTTTCAATTTTTATTACTTTTCTGTTCCAAATTATTTCATAAAATATAAAAATATTTGTGTTTTTATTATTTTAATTTAGCAATATGGTAAATTTATTCATGTAAATACTAGACATGTGTATAATAGTTGTAACAGAAAGAGTTTGTATATTTAAAAATAGTAGTCATTAATTCACAAAAATGTACTTAAATTACAATTGTTTACAATGACATGTAGCAAATAGCTAATCTTCGACCAAATAAAAATAGTATTACAGTAAATACTACCCTTCTAAATAGTTTTAGATGGTATTTAATTTTAATTTTTGTGGTAGGCAAATTTGATATTTCTCAGGTAATACATAATTATACTTTTACTTATAATTATAGAAATAATACCAACAACACAGCTTTAAATGTCGCTTTTTCTCTCTCTTTCTCTCTAAAATTAGAGATTGGGCCTCGTTACTTGAAGGTACAAATATATCGTCCCAATTTCTAGTGTTATATTTGTGGATGTCAGTGTAGGCTAATATATTCTAAGAAACATATTTTTTTCTTTTACATATAAATGAGGTAATGGGTAAAGATAAAATGTTTAGTTTTAAAAAACTGTTACTGTTCGACAGCCCTAATGACCAGAGATAAATATGTTTTTACTATAAGGTGTATTGCCCCATATAAACTTTACCTACTATTAAAACAAGTTATAAATAAAGCGTTACATACCTTTCTGTCTTAACATGCTTAATTTTGGCTCTAATGGTAATAATATCTAGGTTAGCAATGGGTAAAACACTTGGATCAGCTTTTATAAATCCAGCTGATAAACTCATATTAATAAAGACGAAAGAAATAAATCCAGAATTGTGAAAAAAAAGTACACAAAACAACAACGAATGCTAGGTTAGGTGGTCTAGGTGGTGCCAATTTTAAGTGTCACTAAGATGTGCGTTCACTTTGACATTCTATGTGTCGGTTTGTTCATTGGCTTGGTTCTGTATAACAAACAAAACTTCGACACAAGCTGATTGGTCTATTCCAGATTACGTACATATTTCTAATTTTAAATTATAAATGGTTTTACTTTAAACAAACTGATTATTTAGAAAAACTTTTATAGCGACTAACTATTTCAATATAATTTATAAAACAGCATATCTCACATGTGAACAAGGCCCATTACAAAAAATTAAGGAAATACTTCAAAACTGTCTAAATAGAGTTTTTCTATTTAGATTCTAATAATGATAAAATTAAAAATTTTAATAATTGCAAGGTGCCTAAAGGAATTTTTTGTAAAATTTTTTTTGCTAATCTTATAAGAAATGAAAAATTAAAGAAGTAATACTTAATAAAATTATAAAAAAAACGAATAAGTAGGAATTGTTAAAATTTAATATTGACAAATTAAATTAAATTTAGAACTAAGTTGTTACATGTATTATTACTAATATTATAAGTGTTGATAAGGATTGAACCATCGAGATAGAATAAAGTAGAGACGACATAAACACTATTTTGCGATAAGACATATGGACGCACTTAGCCATGCTAAGACTGACAGAAAAATGTAACTAAAATGGCGACGTAGACAGAGTAGTACTTTGATTTGAAGTCAGTATTTTTATATTTGAAAATTGTCGGAATGAAAATATTTAAGTAATGTTAAGAAAATATATTAAATGTATTGTTCAAAAAAACGTATTTTAACTCCAACACATATTTTTTAATTAGAATAAATGATTTTATATGGGTAAATTAAAAGTCATTTTTTTTAAATGTTTTATTGTCCTTTAAATAAAACCATCTTATTACTATGGTGTCTTATGCTAATTTTCTTATTTGCTTTATTTTTTGATAAATAGCACATTCTTACATTTAGGTAACTGCTCGCAACACATTTCATTAATAATGTTCTGTCATTATCGAATCCATGTTGTATAAGACTTGAAAATGTGTTTGAAGAAATATATTCTCTTGATACTAACTGAATCAAGATATCAAGTGAAATCTGTTTTTCAGAAACTAATCTGACTTTTAAAAGCTTTTCACATGTCATACAGATAGCAATAACATCTTCGGATGGGTAATGCCATTTGTTTTTATTTTTCATATCTATAAATTAATATATAATAATATTTTTTGTATCACTTATTAGCGCTTGAGAACATTGTGCACAATATATTTTTTTATTTATAAAATGAAGAACGTAACCCGCGATGTAAGTAATTACATATTTCGAAAATGGAGTATTACAGGGATCTGATACGTAACCGTGATCTAATTCGATGGCTTTAATAATTTCCAAGGGTTGGTTGGAAAATGAATATCCAGTTGATGTTATATTAAGTTGTCTGACTACATTGCACTTTAAAATACTAATCTCTTCTTCCTACGAAAACTTTCACACAACTCTACATGGACGAGTAGCTTTTTATAGGCTGGCACAAACTGACTTACTGTAGGGTTGTTATTATAACCCCGATGTGAACGGATCGAACAAAAAAATAATTCCAAGTTATCCTGATTTTATATATTGATAAGAAAGATAATAAATTGTTTTGCACAACTAAACAATTAAATAAATATTTAGTACTGTGGATACAGACTTTTAATCCTAAAAATCCCGTATGCCTCCCACTGTCTAATAATAATTGCCCATTGCAATGTGTTTTTAAGCCGTCAATATATTTATCGGCCATATCCAAAAATATTGAAATATTATCGATAAGCACTTAAGATGGCTGAATGCCGAAAGCGCTTTCAACCGACCACATCTGATAAGAGAACTAAACTTTTACGTGATTCAAACTTGGATTCAGCAAAGACGGATTCGCATAATCTTTTAGACGAACAAAATGTACATAATTTCTATCGAAACAGTTTTCTTCAAAATGTCTAGAGCATAGTACACTATATTTTGAAGATTTCTAGTCACCTCCATTTACAAATCCAATCCATGAATCCCGCGTTGCAGAGTTCTTTGGAAATCTAATTCAAGTATTTGTATATTTAGCGTTGTGAAAATTTAAAACTTATTCCTTAACTGTACTTACAGGAATATCATAAAAAATGATCTTTATAGCCCCAATGGGCATCACTACTGATGTAAAATTATCATTACATTTCAGAATCTAAACTAGCAAGATTGATTTACTTATATTATTATAAAAGTAAATTATGATTAATTATTAACACACAAACATTGAAACAAAAATTAAGAATACGGTCCTTATAATTGTTTAGAATATGCTTTAGACCTACTTATAAAATGTAATTCCTGAAGTTTTTTCTTATTAACGCTGTCACTGCTGCAACAGCTTCTTATAGCACATGATACCATTATTTAAAATTAAAATAAACAACCTTTTATAAGATTTAAATGTAGCTATTTAAATAAAAAGGCGTTTATTCTCACCAAAACAGTAATCAAACTGACTAGGTCACGTAAGTTTGACACATGACGTAAAAATGTAATGCTTATTGAAAAGTGCGGACACTTTTAGTAACGTCATAGCGTCTCCCCTTTATTCTATCTCGATGGGATTGAACCACTGATCTGTATTATTTTACTGGATAGGATATAGCTATATTTAACATATTAAAAAATCGTTCCACCAAGGAGACCGGAAGTGCAATCTGTGCAAATTATGGTGGGTTCACAGAACTAAAATTTGGGATAATTTGACATACCTAACCTATAATTTATTATTTTTTCTTCTTATTCTTCTTCTATTCCTTTTGCGGGCGATGTCCTTCGGGAAATTTCACCCATGATTTGATTTTTTATGAAAGAAAATATAAAAATGGAAACGTGAAGCATATTGTGTCTTCAGGAATGAACGTTTATTGTTTATTTCATACTCTTTTTACTTTGTTTTCCACAATAAAAACATCTCATCGTAGCTTGTTGACACAATTTAATGACAAATGTGATGACACATGGAAATAGAGGTTACGTTAAATAACATCCGGTCCACCATATTATTTGCCCAAATCGGCCAATTTTTCGGAACGTTTTTTAGGGGGCTATATCCTATTCAGTAAAATAATACAGATCAGTGGATTGAACCGATACTAAGAGAAAAAAATCTGCTCTCGGAAAGTGTGTAAATAGGATATAAAATGCTAGCCGAGATAAGTCAATTGTGTTAGTTTGTGAGGTTGCGAAGTGTATGTAGAGTGCAAATCACAATATATTAGCAGCATTATTACAAAAATAAATAATATTTTTAGTAATTATTATTAATTATTAAGTTTATTACATATCAAAGCAAACTGTTCTTTGTCCTTAGGTATTTGCCTAAAATTCTTTCTTCTCTTTTTGTTTTATGGCTGCATTAAATGTAGCTGATCTCAATAAAAAAAGTTTATTAGTATTACAGAACGCACGACCTAGCGCGACTTATCACGCGTTTCGCGACGATTACTTCTATTTGACACAATTATTATGAAATGAAAGCTGAGACTCACTCTTGTTGAGAGTAAAGACAAGTTAAGCTTTGACTAGAGAGTAGACACTAAGTAATCGAGTGGCGTGCAAGCAAGATTTTTGTTAATATTAATTTATTACTAATAATATTTAAATTAACAATTTGCTATTTTTGATGCAATTAATTTATATTTCTGTACCTACTTTATAACTTCATTTAGAGAATGTTTAATAAATCTCTCCGAAATGCAAATTCAAATGATTGAAAAGACGATTCAGATAAAATTATAAAATCTTGAATAAAATACTTGCAATAAGAGAATAGAAGAATTAAACCTGGCAGATTAAAGCTCAGACAAAAGCAAACAATAAAAGAAAGAATACAAAAATAACTACAACCAAAAAAAAACGAAAAGAATACCAACTGACTAAACAACAAGAAGGAAATAAATTAAAAGACTACTAACTGACGACAAAGATAACAAGACTTTGAAAATACCACCAATCTATTTTCAGGAAAAAAAATGGAACGATGGTAGGAAAGCATTAATTAAAAGATATATTAAAATCTACAAAGCTACATAAAGAAACGATAAATTAAACATATGGGTAACCATCATTGATGACTATAGGAAAACTACTGCCTGAAGTAGTCAGGTTTTTTTTTCTGTAACATACTTACTTAAGACAAACCGTATGAAGTATTTAACCGAGGTTTACCGAAACTCACACAGGCGATGTAATTGAAGGAGGACTACATTCGATAAAGGTACAAAATATGAAGTTAAGAAGAGGTGACAGGAAACTCCTGCTGCTTCTTGTTAACATTAGTCTAAAGGGAAAAGACCTTAATCTAAAATTCGACAAATTAAACGGGCTAGTCGTTAGAGTGGAACCACTAAGAGCCCCCTAAGAGCAGCCAACGCTACAGGTGCCAGGGTTTTTATCAAGCATAGTCTAACTGCATGATGGACATCACGTTTGTGAGAGGCTCTGGATACTATCGAGAGGTCGAGTGTATAAGGATGAAAGAAATGAAAGCGACATGCGAACTTTACTGTCTTTCAGAGCACTTTACAAGTTACAGAGGATGTCTGAAAATGTCAAAACCAATTAATAAGGCAGCATACACTGTCTCTTGTACAACTAATACACAAGAAACCACGAAAAATAAAGTTAACAAAGAAGACGCTGTCCACAAACTGTAAACAGATTTTAAGAGCTTCAAAAAGAAAGAGGCGAAATAATTCAGGTGAGTATATACCCATTTTTTGCTCCATTTCAGACGACCAACGAAACTAACGAATCAAAAATGAGAGCCAGCTGTTTTCTATTGACACGGCTCGCGACCAAATAATAGGAACATGCCAAGCACTCACTAAACAGTGACAATAGTGACACAAAGAGAATGCACTCACAAACGCGAATTTCTTTAACAGATAAAGATTCACAGGGACAGAGCCTAAGCATGTCCCTCTTAAATTACGATAAAACGTCAACTTTCATGTCCTTATAATTCAATTAACTTTTATTTTTGATGTCTCTGCTGACAAATAAGCAGGTTATGGATGGTAGTATAGGCGTATTAGATATTAGTACGTCAGGACGGGAATTTATTCGACTTGGGCCGCATGCGTTGCATTTGTTTCAACTCACTCTATAAATCTAACATTAAAGTTTATTAGAGAGTTGAAGTGTTTCCAGTACGTTAACGTAAACGTGAACGTCAACGTGAACGTCAACGTGAACGTCAACGTGAACGTCAACGTGAACGTCAACGTGAACGTCAACGTGAACGTCAACGTGAACGTCAACGTGAACGTCAACGTGAACGTCAACGTGAACGTCAACGTGAACGTCAACGTGAACGTCAACGTGAACGTCAACGTGAACGTCAACGTGAACGTCAACGTGAACGTCAACGTGAACGTCAACGTGAACGTCAACGTGAACGTCAACGTGAACGTCAACGTGAACGTCAACGTGAACGTCAACGTGAACGTCAACGTGAACGTCAACGTGAACGTCAACGTGAACGTCAACGTGAACGTCAACGTGAACGTCAACGTGAACGTCAACGTAAACGTCAACGTAAACGTCAACGTGAACGTCAACGTGAACGTCAACGTGAACGTCAACGTGAACGTCAACGTGAACGTCAACGTGAACGTCAACGTGAACGTCAACGTGAACGTCAACGTGAACGTCAACGTGAACGTCAACGTGAACGTCAACGTGAACGTCAACATGAACGTCAACGTGAACGTCAACGTGAACGTCAACGTGAACGTCAACGTGAACGTCAACGTGAACGTCAACGTGAACGTCAACGTGAACGTCAACGTGAACGTCAACGTGAACGTCAACGTGAACGTCAACGTGAACGTCAACGTGAACGTCAACGTGAACGTCAACGTGAACGTCAACGTGAACGTCAACGTGAACGTCAACGTGAACGTCAACGTGAACGTCAACGCACGAAAATAATGTTTACGGTATAGCCCAAAATATTAGTTGAAGTTGTTAAAAGCATCGTGATATTTACGTGTCATGACAGATAATGACAATTATTATTAGGATTTCTTCTTCCCCAATTAAAAAAAGGTTATTTTATTTGCGTTACGTTCATACGCCAGAACCCGCAAGCTTACGTATGTACGTAAACGTGAACGTAAAGGATATTTGAATGCGCATGCATATATGTCAATTTTCACGTATACGTTTACGTTCATAGCATGACTTCAATTCTCTATTATTAATTTAACGTATACGTAAAACCAAAGCAAACCATGGTTGCTCTGTTCTTATAATATTTTGAGTACTTGATTCCAACCACTCACATATGGCTAGCCTCACTCCTATTTATAATATTTTTCAACTCAGCTTAAAACATTGTTTTTTTGATTTTCTACGGTTATGTCTTAAACTAAGAGGTAAGTGTGTAAATGAAATTATTCCAAAAGTAGTATAGCTTTATTTTCAAATTCATATAACTAAGTATTTAATTTTACAAAATTAGAGATAACAAATACATCTCCAATTTCCTTTTTCGACGCCATCCACTGTCAAGCAAGCAGAGCCGTTTTCATTCAGACCTATTTGTAGCAGTGCTATAATGTTTCTAGCCATTTAGGTGTCACAAGCGTTGTAATATGATAATAACGTCTTGATTAATAGTAGAAGGCCGTGGTTCCCGGCATGCTCGAACTTCGCCTATTTGTTAATGCTGTCAGGTTGGCGAAGTGGCACAAGGATCATAATAAAAACTCTTTAAGGGTCAAGTAGGACGTATAAATAAGAGTCATTAGCTGAGGATAATCGTTTCTTACTATTTTATAGTGGTTATAAACAGAGATGTATGCCTACATTTTTTTATGTATTAATTTATAATATATAGTCAAGAAGGTTATATTTAAAGAATGTGCGGAACAAAACTAGGCATAATAAATATAACAATTAATGTTACATTTTTTACTAATTTATTTTTAAATAGAAAATATGTTTAAATTTAAAATAGAATGATGGTAAGGTAAAACCAAAGTCGATTAAAAATGCTATTTTACATATATAACAGCAATAATCGTTATTTTAACGGTATAAACACATTTGTATAGTAAATCCTACTTTTGTTGTGGTTTTAAGTATAAACTTTACCAGAAAGTATTTGCCATGAATTGTAAATCATTGTAAAATATGGCTAG
Source organism: Psylliodes chrysocephalus (assembly GCA_927349885.1). NCBI lineage: Eukaryota > Metazoa > Arthropoda > Insecta > Coleoptera > Chrysomelidae > Psylliodes > Psylliodes chrysocephalus. The sequence continues at coordinate 61,598,052 of OV651814.1, read as the reverse complement.
GATAACATGCAAATTTTCCGTCCATATAGACTTGCCATTGGTTATTACACATGGACGACAAACGTTTGGAAGATGAGTAAATTACAACTTCACTATGTCGTTAGCCAACAAAAATGTTTAACCTGTGAAGATTTACACTTCACATAGATTTAAAAAGTCTTGTGTATCTTTCAAAGGTTTTGAAAGCATGATTTGAATTCATGTCAAATAAAATGAGATCCGTTATTGAACCTATTGCAGTCTAAGAACCTGGACCCAATCAAGTGTAAATAACAAATCTAAACAATATCAACTGTAGTTTAAGAACACAGTTGTTATGCCAAAGGAGACAGTGAGCAACTATTAAAGTCAGCTAATGAAATAGCAGAAGATTTAAACACAAAGTTGCATCTTCCAGGGGCTGCAGGTTACCAAAACTACAATTGTCCTGCTTCTTCATTAGGCCAGTATATTCACCGCTCGTTGAAATCAACTGCCAGCGTTTGGTTTATAGTTTTACATTTTGCTTAGATAGTAAAAAGAGCAGAACCAGATTTAAAAATTCATATACTAGAAGTCTTTAAACCTCATGAAAAGTAGTTTGCGTCAGTAACCGAGCTGTGTCAGATTTTATGAACAATATAAAATTTTAGGAATAACAGATGGGATACAATACTCAGAAGTTTTTTATTCAAATATTAAAATAGTTTTACATATTTTATTGACAATGCCTTATTCTACAGATATCATTCAGTACTCTCAGATGTATAAACACCTGGATAAGAATACCAATAAATAAACAAAGACTTATTGGGCTTTACAGGCACCTCAGAGAATAAAAGAAATCTTTAGACAAAAACAGAGAGATGCATGGAGATTCTACTGCAAAGAAATCGAAGATTTCCCGCAGGCAGCGAGGCTTCAAAAAGTTCTCTCAAAAGATCCACACCAAGACATTGGTGCGCTAATCAAAGATGATAGCACGAAAACTATCACCCTCGAAGAGAGGATTAAACTTCTGCTGTCAACACACCTCTCTGACTCCGTCATCACAGACGTGGCCAACTGAGCAGAAAAAGAATACAATATATCTGTCTATGATTGAAAAACTCCCAGACACATTGTAGATGATGAATTGATTAGATGAGCAATATCCAGCTTCTCTCCATTTAAATCGCCAGGACCTGACGGTATCTATCCAGCCTCACTTCAGTGGTATCTGGAAGAACTCACACCGCACCTGGTGGATATATTTAGATCCTCGTTAACCCTGAGGTATATTCCAAAAAATGAAGAGAGGTAAAAGTGGTATTTATACTCAAACCTAAAAGAATGGATTACACTGTCCCAAAAACATACCGACCAATTAGTCTGACATCGTTTTCCAAGAAGACATTGAAAAGTAGATAAGAGATACGGTGATTACAACACCACTACACCCAAACCAACATAAATACACCCCAGACAGATCTACTGATCTTATCTAGTTGCTGGCTGGATAGAAAGAACCCTGACAATAAGGAGTCCGCCATGGGTGTTTTCATAGATATAGAAGGTGCTTTTGATTAAAATACCTTCCCAAAAATAATACACTCACTAACCAATAGGAATGTTCCCCAAATAGTGCGAGCAGTAAACATAGGTGTAGAAGATGTGAATATAAGAGGCTTGGTTGCAAGAAGATATCCACAGAAAGGGGTGCTATCAACCCTTCTGTGGAATATGGTTCTCGATATCCTCATCAGCCGCCTCAATAAGGACAGTCACTACACAATAGCGTATGCAGATAACCTGGTCATTATGTAAACAGGGAATTTTGAGAATATACTCTGCGAAAGAATGCAAGTATCTCTAAAAAATATAGAACAGTGGTTCAAGGGCCATTCACTGTCTCTTAACCCTAAGAAAACAAATATGATCCTTTTCACAAGGAAAAGTATGAAAATGGAATTAAAACCACCAGAACTCCTAAACACAAAACTAAACTTTGCAACAGAGGTGAAGTACCTAGGTCTCACCTTTGACAGCAAGTTAACATGGAACTCGCACTTAGAAAACAAAGTTTGAAGAGCATATATTGCTTATGAACAATGCCGCCGAACGTGGGGCGCACCTGGGGTATCTCTTCCAAAGTCCTCGCATGGACTTACACGGCTATCATAAAACTTATGCTTATATACGCTGTAGTTGTGTGGGTACCAAAAACCCAAATATGAACAGCTATCCGTTAACTAGAACAAATTCAACATAACAGGAGCCATAAACACAACACCGACCACAGCCATGGAAGTCATTCATATTCTCACTCCCCTTGATATCTACATCAAGGAGGTTGCTTTGACGACAATGATACGCCTCCGCACGATTGGAATAGAACCTGATGTGGGATCTAATGAGGCGAGACGTCGCTTTTGGCAAGAGGTGCTTGATATGCTCCCACTGCTTAAAGCGAACATGGTCTCCATCTCACCGAGATATATCTTCTATAAGCCACAAAAAGTTATAATAGAACAAATAGAAGAGCCGGAAGTGGCAGGTACTATTTATATCTACACCGACGGTTCTTAAACAAAACAAGGCTCACGATGTGGAATATACTCCAGATTATTAAACCTAAACATAAAATGAGCTATAGCAAATAGTGCCAGTGTAGTTCAAACATAACTAACGGGGAGTCTCATGGCAGCAAAAGAAATAACCAGAAACAATATTACTGGAAGGAACATGCTCATCTATATAGAGGGCAGATAAGCACTACTCACCCTGAAGAGGCCACAAATTTACTTAGGGTTAGTACTAGAATGTTACGAAGCTTTGGCCGAAGTATCCATCAACAATGTGGTCACCTTAAGATGGATTAAAGGTCACGCTACATCGAAAGGTAACCGTATTGCCGATTCACTAGCCAAGAACGCAGCCAACCAAATACTTTTTGGACCTGGCCCTTCTATTGGCCTGAAAAAATTGGTAGTCGCAGACCTAACTAAAGAACATTTCCTTGTGAAATTCAAAGAAAGATGAGATAAAAGAAGACACTGCAGAGTTGCCAGGGAGCTCTTAAGTTATACTGACAACACTGCAGCAAACAAATACAAATACTTTAATAAAATAAAATAAAAAACGTTCCAATCACATAAAAAATAATATAGACAATACAAAAGTTATTTTTGGAATCAACTTAGCACACCAACAAACATCAAGCTTTGAATCCCGTGAAAATAAATTTGCAAAGCATCAAAAACCGTTGGAACAATAGTTTAATCTCTCTTAATAATTTAAATCACATCTCTCTCTTCATAGAAGAATAATGTTCAAAATAAATTAGCAAACAATGTCGTTGTCTCTCTCGTCAAGATTATACAATGTTCTATTGCTCAATAAAAATTTAACAGCGTAACTCAGGTAACAGTTCGTCGAGTGCAAAGCTACGGTCTACAGCAGAATCTTTTTTGCCGCTGAACAGTAAACTTCAATTTTCAATTTCTTTCTTGCGATATTATCGCAAGACAATAAGATACTATAAGCCGACGTTTAGTTACTAAATATAACGTAAACTAGTAGATTAAGAACAGTGTTCACAAATGTTAAAGTTTATCAAAATTTAAATAAACACCTTAAAGTAAGGTACATTTTTAATTTTAATATCAGTGAAGGTACATTTGAAACCCAGAAGTTATTTGCTACACGAACTGCCCATAACCCATTACAGTTTATTCAGGAAGGAAACCGCTCGCAACAGCCTTTATTTTGAATTATTTACCTCTAGATTTGCCCCCTTAGGCCAAAAGCCGCGTACGCTCATGGGCAAAATAATGTAAATAACGCTTACCGCTACGTTTGCAAAGCTGAGTTGAGTTTTCTTTAAAACTTCAGGTCGAAAGCACATTGCTTTGATTAAATCGCCACTCCTAGTTAATAATTGGAATTTAAGACAAGAGTATATTTTAATTTGTGTATTTCCATATTATACAAATCAGTAAAAGAAATTTAAAAACTTGAATCAAGGTTGATAAGATTTTCTCAAGTGGTTGCCAATCTTATATTTTAAAGTCAAAAAGTTTCTGCGTTTCTAAATATTAATATCTCGCTCGCTATATTTCAGTATGGGTATGAGATTTTTGAAATTTGTAATAATATAAAAGCTATACAAATAAAATAAAATTTTAAAATTCGACAGGTCTTGAATACCGCTGTATATCGATCTCCAAATTCTATTACATGTGAATTAATTGAAGACCTATACACGTTATTGGATAAAAATGATGATTGTAATAACTATGATCTAAATATTTTCACTGGTTGTATAAATATTGACTCATTGAAAACTAATAATCAAGTCATTTAAATATTTTAAGTGAATTTGGATATCCATCTATAATTAATGAGCCTACGGGAGTCCATAATGCTAGAAAAACATGTATTGAATATATTTCTTAAGAAATAAAGAGATAATAATAAAAAAATTCTGGGATCAATAGAAAACCGTTTATTTTCAGTCACTCTGACATACACTGATAAGTTCTTGTGTTTTCTTTAGTTTTACAATTGATTTGTATCCTATTTTACAATCTGGAACGACGTAAATATTGCATTGATGTTTTTTGTCACTCATGTTACTTGTACTCAGGTACTTTTTTCACATTATTTTGATTCTTTTCACCAATTTTTTTAAAAAATCACTCCATTTTACATTACCTTACATAGAAAATTGACACAGCTGTTATTCTACATGCCAACTACAGTAAATTTCGCAAACTTTATAAAAAGAAGAACGGATATTTGAAATTTGACCATTGCCGATTCACCTCCTCTGCTTTCATACTTTTAACACAGAATAATGGTTTACATTTTTTTTCCAGATAATTTATCTGAAGGCTTTGCTTAAGGAAGTCCCAAAATACACACACCTCTAAACTAACTATGGTTTTACATAGTACAATTATTAATTATATATTTTTTTTTATTTAAATTAAGTGACTGTTATGATTTAGATTTTTCCACTGATACTTCTTTAGACGAGTATCAGCCAAGTTCTTCAGAAATAAGTAGCAATGATGAAGAAGAAGAAGAAGAAGAAGAAGAAGAAGAAGAAGAAGAAGAAGAAGAAGAAGAAGAAGAAGAAGAAGAAGAAATAAATATTATTGGCATGCAACGTAAACCAGTTCTTGAAAAAAAAGATACTATCGACCCTTCAGATGTATGTTTACCAGATACAGAAGTCCCGGTGGCGGATGCTGCTGTAGATGTTTTACAGTTAGTACCAGATACAACTTAAATACCAATGTTAAAATTGCAAAAAAAAAACTTTTTTCCTTGCAAGAAAAGATTTCTAGAAAAAGGCAAAGACGCCCGAATACTTGAAAGAAAAATATAACTGCAAAAGCTAAAGACAGAGGTGAGAACTACATTTCTCAAACCGGAAAAGAAATACAGGCCAAGACTGATAATATATCAGATAGTTTATGCAAGAGAGAAAATTGTAAATTGAAGTGTTACGGTAAATTTGATTCTGAAACAAGGAAAGATATACTTAAAACGTTTTACAAACTAGAAGTTAACGCAAAAATGCAGTGCAGTATAAAAGCGTTATAGCAGCACAAGTTCAAAGGTACAGATAAAATTATAAAAATCCAAAATCCGCTTCAATTAAATACACAGTAACGTACAATAAATCAGCTATAAAGGTTTGTAAGAATGCAATATGTTCTTTGTACCAAATTTCTGAAATAAATCTCCGTGGTGTACGAAACAAATTATTATCAGAATTAAATGGATCTGTTACATCACCTTATAAACGAGGGCATCATGAGAAAAGTCCTCACAAAATTGCCACAGATGTCTTCGATGTCGTAAGTAAACATATTAGTCAGTTTCCTGTAAACTGTAAACAATTGATTAGTTATAATAATATAATATAATAATTTTAAAAAGGAAACAACTATACATATCTCCAAAAGTCTTGACCACAAGGTATTTAAAAAAATAATCAAATTGAATTTTGAAAATATAGCGAATCTTATTCTTTGTTTTAATACTAAACTATGTGATACACAACCTTTTGTAATTTGCTTTCTGAATAAAATAACCAAAAATTGTAAGAAACTTTTTTTTTTAATGTTATATCGTAACAAAACTACTACTTAATAGTCTGTATTATCGCCTCTTTTTTCAATCAATTGATCAACGTGTCGCGGCATCTCGCGGATCCGGTTATCAATAAAATGATCATATTGTCCCACTCTTCTTGAACAGCTACAGTCAAGTCCTGAAGGGTTAAAGGGGGGTTTTTTTCGATTGGATATAGCTCTGTTAAGATAATCCCATTAATGTTCCATGGGATTCATGTCTGGTGAGTTTGGCAACCATTTAATTATTTGGATATTTCTTTCCTCCAGCATGTTTTGTACCCTTTGAGTGCGATGAAGTCTGGAATTTTTACTTTAAAAAATAAAATTGTTTCCAAATTGTTTGCTCAAAGGCTGAATGATTGATTAAATAACTTTTTCAGCGTATATGATATGATATGATACCTGTCTCAATCACAATAAGTGGGGTGCGGTGACCAAACATTATACCTCCCAAAACATCACTGATCCGGCTTGATATGGAATAATACCTCTTTCCAAAGTAAGTCGTCGTTGTCTTCCTGGACGTCTCTAGACCCTTTCCCGCTGGCTATGGCTCTGTAGGTCAAATCCTGACCCGTCCGAAAAAAGGACGTTGCGCCATTATGGTATAGGACCAGTTACTGTGCGCTTGAGTACATTGGCGACGTGCAGCTCTGTGCATGGTAAGAGCCTAGGCACTCTTAAAGGACTTCTTGTCCTCAGATTTGAGGAATGCAACCTTTTTTTTATGGTTCTTTTTGAAACTACCGTCTAGTACTTTCGCAAAAAATTACTTCGAACGCTGTTACCGTTACATTTCAGTTCCTTCGGGTAAAATTTGCCATGTACTAGTCTTCCCTCTCTGATGTCACTCTTGGTCGACCAGTCACCGTCTTTCGCACAACGCTACTCGTTTCCTGGGAAAAGGCCACTATGCACCTTATCGAAATCTATGAAATATTCAGTTGACCCGCAATTTGGTGATTTGACAAATGCTCTTGATGTAAGGCCACTATTCTTGCCCGAACAAACTGAGAAATCGGATGACCTGGCATGACAAATTTACTTAATACTTTAATACTCGATGTCAAATGAGTTCTTTTCAAATGGTCCATATTTCGGACGAAAACATTTTTTTGCTTACAACCTGTTGTGTTTATGTATGATAAGATAGAGAAGAATGTATACATACACACAAAATAGTTACCTTACATTGACCGCGGTAAAAGTTACCAAGGGAAGCCAAGAGGAGATGTATGTATTAAAATAATAAATATATTTTGAGAATAAACTTTTGGGATAAAATCACGATACTAGCAAAAGTTTTAGTTTTAATAAATTATTAATTTTAGGAATAAATCAATTTATGTGACATCGGGAGAGAAATTTGAACCAATAATTATTTTATAGGCTTCGTTTTTTTCGTTTTTGTATTGATTTATATGTAATATCTTACATATTTCTTCTATTACAACAATTATACTAACCCAAGGACACCACATTATTACTTTCGCGATCACATATGTACAATAAACTAAACTTCTGTTTCAAAATACAGTGAAACCTGTGTAAAACGGAATCGCACGGTCGTGCACCGATTTTCCGGCATATACAGGATTCCGCGTTACACAGGGTAGATAAAAAATTGCACATAATAGATTTAAAAAAGTGATGATTTTATTAAAAAAAATCTAATATACGTACATTTAATATATAGTTGTTATTATTACTATGTACCTACATATTTTTATTTATTATTAGAAACAATATAAATTATTATTTATTCCACATTTCTATCAATGTAAGTTGTTTTTTATTCTTTTGTAATACGTAAGATGATTCCATGAATGTCCTTAATTCTAAAATCTTCTTTCTCATCGGTTCGCTCTCTATTCTTTGGGAAAAATCCTCTAACGCTGCAACACTCCTCAAAGCTTCAGAAAAATTTTTTATCCGATGGGATTCTTCAACTTCTGTTCCTGTAGATAAAAATAATAATTTAAGAACAGATCGTTTTGAAAAGCTAATGGGAAAATAATTTTTTCTATCTGTTATTTTTGTGATGGTAACTGAAATCTTCCTATCTTATTTTTATTAAGATGGAAAGAATAAATAAAAAGTTGTTTATTTTTTTAGAGAATTAGAAAAATCGCTTACCAATTCCAATCCCATCATTATCGTCTGCCACAGTAGTTTCCACGGCAGTTTTTTCTAACACCAGTTCTTCTATGGACTGAAATCCAGCATTTGTTGTAACGGCTTCATCTAATGTGATGTAATCATGAACATTACAACCGGGATTAATTTCAGTAATTAACTCTTCGACTTCTTTTGTACTTTCGTCAATTTCGTCAACATTTTCGATTAGGTCAACGTCTCCATCTTGCTTGATTCCACATGCCGCAAAACATTTTTTAACACAATCAGGTTTAATATTTTTTACTGAATAATCAATCCATCTGATAGCATCCAAAACTGATATTTTTTCAGCCAAATCTCCTGGTGATTGAGAGAATCTCATATTCGCAATAATTGACCGCAGCACTTGTTTTCTGTAATGCATTTTGAAGTTTTGTATAACCCCATGATCGAGAGGCTGTGTTTGACTTGTGGTGTTTGGTGGTAGAAAACACAATTTTATATTGGATAGTATTATTTTGGGGTGACACGTTGCATTATCCAAAAATAGAAGGATGTGTCGATTTTCAAATTTTAATTTTTTGATTTAAAATTTTTAGCCACTGTTCCATAAGAACTGATGTCATCCATGCTTTTTTATTTGCTCGCCAATAAACTGGTAGCTGAGGCACATTGGTATTGTTAAAACATCGCGGTCTGAGGGATTTTCCAATAACTAGAGGTTTTTCTATTTTTCCGTCAGCAAAGGCGCAAAACAAAACGGTTAACCTTTCTTTAGATTGTTTGCCTCCTTGACATTTTTCACCTTTAAAGCACATTGTCTTGTCCGGCAGCGCTCTATAAAAAAGGCCAGTTTCGTCACAATTAGCAATGTCTTTTAGGGTATATCCTTTAATTAAATCTGTAATGTGCGATATCCATTCAGTCACAGATTCCATGTCGACGTCCTTAGCTTCACCGCAGATCTGATTAAATCTTATGTTATGTCGTGTTCGAAAACTTTCCAGCCATCCATTCGAAGCTTTAAAATCTAGTTTTCCAAAATGGTTTGCAATTTCTCTTGCTTTTTCTTGAATAATTGTTCCAGATACAGGAAGATTGCGAGACCTTGCATCCATAAACCATTCCAAAACTGTTGAATTTACGTCGTCGTGATGTGATTCCTTTGGCTTTCTCTTAATATCGCCATTACCACCACGCATCCACTCTTCTTTAATTTTTTCCTTGTTTTTCAAAATTTCATACACTTGCGTTTTTCCGCACTTAAATTGAATAACCAATTGCTTTGGAGTAAGTTTTTTTTGGTCACTACATTTAATTAAGTCCATTCTAGATTTTAGCGATAATGTATTCGTTTTTCGGTTTGCCATTTTGAAATGTTTGCACTTTCACGGATAAACTCAAACTGCCGTACCTACACAATACTGGTTTATTTGTGTATTTACTGCTTTTGTACCTAAATTTCTGTGATAATGGTTCTAAGTATTGATAATAGTTCGCCCTTATTATGGGGCTTTCCCTTTTCCTTATAACATAACTTATAACATAAGTAGATTCCGGCTTAACAGATTAGGGAAATTCCGTGTTCGCGTTAGACAGGGTTCCGGCTTATAAGCAATTTTTACATTACAATATGTGTAATCGCCAAAATTTCCGTCATACACAGGATTCCGTGTTACACAGGTTCCGGCTTACTCAGGTTTCACTGTAATTAGATCTATTTTTTTTTTCAGAAAAACATGTAAGCGTATTTAAATACCATCCTGTAAAATATTGTTTAATAGATCAAAGTATTAGATTTGGTCTAATCGTCTATAATTACCAGAAAATTGATGTTATTGACAAAACCTATATAATATAGGCCACAATGAATTTCTTTCAGTATGGCGACTCTTTTTTCCTAACAAATATTTTTTAGTTTTAAAAACATTGTCATTTCTCATTTCCGAGCCATTAAATTTTCTCAATGGAAACCGCTGATGAAAGCTATACAGTCGCCTACTGTCAAGTCGTGCGTTTTGTTATGAAACACATCTCTCGCTGTTAGAATTAGCACATCAGTGTCCCGAAAATTTCGCTTAAGGGCTTTATCCAACAGGCGTACTTTTATGACCTTTGTAACGTAACTTTTCTGTTTAAAACTGAAATTATAGTTATTTTATTAGATGTAAAAATTTTTAATTATTCTTTTATTTAAAAATTCGTCGTTATCACGAAGAAAAACTACTAGACCAATTTAGAGAAATCGAATTGAAAACATTCACAGTGTCATCCACGTAGTTCTTAAATTATTATGAAGCACACGTTTCTGATGATATTCTGGATCCTTGTTGAACATAAAGTAAACAGGCACATAAAAACTACTTTTTTATGATTAAAATAGAACAATATATTTGAAATGAAAAGTCTGCCACTTTGAGGGCTAGAGGGTGGTACAACAGTAATCAAGAGATAAATTAGGTCAAGAGTAACATGTGTACCACAGAAAAAATCTGTTTCTACTGTAATAAATCTGTTACAAACTCCGTCTTATGCATTGTTTGCAAGAAGAACTGTTTCCATGATAGTTGTGCTAAAAGAGTTCGCACAATTCCTAATGGATCTACAAAATGTCCAGAGTGTGTAAAAAGTGAGGTTAAAAAAGTTGGAAACCCCGTTGGCAGTATTATTGTTGGCCCACAGGATCTAAATATGTCATCTGCAGAGGTGGTGGATAGTCTGAGCGACTTACAAGAAGCAGTTAAATTTATGATGACTTAGTCAAAGAAAATAAGAGTGTTCTTAATGAACTAAGAACACTTAAAAACGAGAATTCGAGTCTTACAATTAAGGTGAATCATCTTGAAGAACGCATAAATGAAATGGAGATGAAGGAAATAGCCTGTAATGTTGAGATACATGGTACACAAGTTAAAAGTTCGGCTGACCCCAAAGCTATTGTACTAGAAATTGCTAATGATTTATTTCAAGGTAATATTCTAAATAATGATACCTGTGAATGTTAAACCAAAGAAACAAAAAACAGGATCAAATATAATTACAAAATTATCTCATCAGGAAATAAAAAAGAAGTTCCTAGACAGTGGCAAAGGTCGTAAAATTGACTCAAAAATGCTCAGTGTTAACAAGTCAATTAATAAAGCTACCAACGAATCCACCTATTTTGTGAATAAACAACTTACAATCACTAATAGGAACTTGTTTAACATGGCATACAAATTAAAAAAGAATGATGGTTATAAATTCTTGTGGTCAAAAAATGGAAAAGTGTATATAAGAAAACATGATGGTGAACCTTCAGTTCGAATAAACAAGAAAGAAGACTTAGATCTTCTAAGTGGAATTAATAACTAATGTAAACAAAAAACTAACTAGAGACTGTTGAATAAAACTTTATTAAAATGGGTAATACAAGTCCCAAATTTTATAACAATCTTGATGAGTTTAAAAATGAAGCAAATCAATTTGTTTTTTTCCATATTATACTTAAACGCTCGCTTAGTACGTAATAAGTTAGATAAAATTGAAAGACTTAGTAAACTTGTCAATCTACCTGATGTAATCGTTGTTACAGAGTCGTGGCTTTCTCCTGTTGAGGAAAACTATTTTAATTTGCCAGATTATAATGAAATTTATGAATCAAGAAATAAAACGGGAGGTGGAGTCGGCATTCTAATAAAAAAAGGCTACAATTTCACAGAAATTGACAGATTGAGTGAAAAATGTTATATGCTATTTATAAGATTAGAACAAAGGAACTTTATTATAGGTGCTATATATAGACCTTAAGATTTTAATAAAAACATTTTTTTAAACGTTTAAGAAAAGTTAGAAAATATTAATAACCATAAAAAAATCATTTATTTTGGTAGATTTTAATATTAACTGTTTAGATAAAAATGATACAAAAGAAACCTTGATTACCTAATTGATTCACTAAATTTTATTAATTTAAATGATAGCATTCCAACTCAGAATAATAATTGATTATGTTTTGTTAAATGATGGATACTCCAGTAATTTGGCTGTTATTGATTAATGTTTAAGTGATCATAGAATACAGATATTGTAAGAAAAACAATGCAATTCAAGTAGCAATAAAAAATATTATAAATGTTTTAAGTTAAATATAGGTTAACATGTAGAAGAGATCTTCAAGGTATAATTAACACTGTGTGGCAGGAAACAAATGTCTTGTGTGATCAAATAGTGAGAACAGTCCAAAGCAATATTACCTGTAGGACATATAAAGACAATTTTAGAACTAAAAGTTGTCCATGGTTTAACATTCATTTGCATAACCTAATCTAGCACAGAGACACGTGTCATAAAAGGCATAAGTTTTTCCTAATAGTGCTCTGCTTCACATTAAATACAGTCAAACTATCTTAAAAGCAGCTATATCTAATACAAAAAAACAATATTATCACAATCAGCTAACAAGTACCCTAGGTAATCCAAGAAAAATATGGTCAGTGTTAAACTTGTTAATTTATAATAAAATATCTAAGAAACAAAACTCAGCAAATAAACTGAAAGTAGAAGATGACTCTATAGAAGTTCGTAAGAAAATTGCAGATATTCTTAACACGCATTTTACAGAAATAGGTAAAGCCTTAGCAGAAAATACACCGGAGTCTAGTTACACAAAACCTACAGTTATAAACCGTCAACAACTATATCAATGGGAGTTAACTACCCCTCAAGAAATCAACAAAGTAATTTCAGAGATAAAATCGAGAAAAGCATTGTGGTGCTGATGGTATCTCTGAAGACTTGATCAAACATTTCAAAAACGAGATTTCGGTTATCTTAAATAACCTAATAAACTTAACTTTCACTTATGCTTCAATTTCCAATGGACTAAAAAGGAGGGCAAAGAATTTCCACCAATAACTACCGACCGATATCTCTAATAAGTTCTATCTCCAAAATCCTGGAAAAATGTATAAATCAAAGGCTTGTTTCCTATCCTGAAAATAATAATTTTTGTTTCAAGGGACAGTATGGTTTTCGTAGTGAAAGTAGCACAACGTCGATAGTCACAGATATGATTACCAACATGAGACATCATGTGGATGAAGGCAATGCATGTATCATTGATTCACTTGATTTAAAGAAGGCATTTGATACTGTTAATCACTCAGAACTATTATCCAGTTTGGAAGACTACGGAATAACAGAAAATGCATTGTCTTTCTTTAGAGATTATTTCAATGGTCGTACAAAGTTTGTAAGTAATGGAAATAGCTTAAGTAAAATGGCTGATCTACAATATAGTGCACCGCAGGGGACAATTCTTTGACCAACGTTATTCCTAAATTAAATAAACTCCATAGCTCAGCTATAATTAGCTGGTTATTTGCAACTTTTTGCTGACGACGCTTGTCTCATCTATTTTGGAAAAGATACAGACGAAATAAAGTATATTATAGAGCAAAATTTTATTCAAATTCTTGAGTGGTTAAAGTTTCATAAATTAACTCTGAATACTAAAAAGTCAAGGTTTTTAGTGATATTAAAAAAGCCTGAATGGAACCAATTCCAAATAAATATAGACAATGAACAGTTGACTAGGACAGAATGCATAAAATATCTAAGCTTATACATAGATTCCAAGCTCAACTGGGAACATCACATAAAAAAATTAGTCCTGCCATTGGAGTATTGGGACGTGTTGCGTGCTACCTTTTAGCTGACTTAAGGAAGACTCTGTATCATTCACTAATTTATTTAAATTTATCATATTTAACTCTTATTTGAAGCAAAACTTCCCAAAATAGACTAAAACCCTTGCAAATTCTACCGAATAGAGCAATTAGAAAAGCTTTTCAACTTCCTTTTTGTCATCCTACTGATCTTCTGTATTATCCAAATAATGTTCTAGACATTCAGTCCCTCTCTAAATGTCAGACATGCATTTTTATTCATACCCTATCTCATCCATACAACTGACTACTTCCTATGATATCCATAGATATAATACTCGGAATAATCGATGCTTCAGAACCACAGCCGTAATAACATGCTTTGATGACCGAAGCATACTATCTGATGATCTGAGATAATACAATGAGCTTCCTACCACCATAAAGAACATAAGAACTGACCTCTTTAAAAAAACTAACAGCTCACTATAATTTTCTTAGTTGATATCTTTATGTTTAAATAGAGTTTAAGTACTACTGTGATATTCAATTACTTTTTACAATTTTTTTTATTATTAGTTATTTTTTAGTAGTATTCTTATTATCATAACTTAGCAGGTACCGAATTGTTCTTCTGTGATATATTATAAAAATTTTACCTTTTATGACCCACATAATCTTAAGCTCTGGGTCTAAATATACCAAATTGTATTCTTTTTTATATTAATAAACTTGATCAAACCTTTACAGTATGCAATATCGGTCACCCTTTTTTTATAAAATTCCATTAAATAGAAATTACTGCACAGAACACGAGGCGAAATAACCCTGGTAGTTGAAGCCGATGACACAAAAAAAATTCCGAATTTTTATTAAAAAAAAAAAACACAAATTGAATAATAAGAATAAAAGAAAAAAATATTGCTTTACAATTTATGGAATTGTTGAAATGAACCTTGCAAATGGTATAAGACCATTCAGTGCGGTTTTGGTGAGCTTTGGTGCTACATCAAGCACATCTTCTTGTTGAACGTGTTGGTTGGTGTTCCGCAAAAGTAAATCTTACTTATTCGCGTAGCTTTCTCTTGCGGTTTTTTAATGGTTCCTCATTTTCTTTCTGAGAATTACTTGCAGGTACATACCTATCTACAAATAGCTCATCAACCACTCTTCTTCGGAATCTTTCAGAGTATTTTTTTAAACGCCTTGTTTTATATAATATGTAACCGTTTACAATACAACAGTAAATAAAATAGAAAAAAAATCTCATTCACCCTTTTTTTCTTTTTCTATCTAATTTATAGGAAGACTTTATCTGGTCAAATCTATCTACAAAGTTCATGTTGAGGTTATAATAAACCAATGCTGTAGGACATAAAACAGGAATTTTGGATCCATCTTTGAGCCTTCATTGGACAGATTTTGTCAGTGTTGGATTATGAAAATGAGAGAGAATATGGACACACCTCTTATCTTTCCATTTCATCAAACTAATTCCATCATTAATTGTAAGCTAATCATATTGACCTTGCTTCAGTTGCTAAATTTCACGTTATCCTGGCAAATGCTTTTTGATTGTGACTACTGCCTCACATCCATAAATACCACGCTCTTTCAGCTTTCTATGTAAGTCGTAAGAATTAAAAAAAATATTGAAGGACATTCCCTGTCAAAGAAAATTCCAGATTGTTTGAGAAGGTTCTAGAAGGTTGAGGCGAGCTATATAATTCGACGACCTGACGTCATTGTTCAGTTTTATGATAGACGTTATACGTTAATGTTATCAGTTGTATAGTTATTGTAAAAGTTGAGTTGAAATAAATTGAGATACCAAAAACCAGTTTAACATTGGTGACATCGGTGGGATACAAAATAGAATTTCATGGTAAATACTAGATTCACTAAGTATTTGAAGATGGAAGAGAAAAAGGAAAGGCACCGTGAGGAGAAAGAGAAGGAAAAAGAAAGGCGTAGAAAGGAAGAAGAGGAGGAAAAGGAAAGGCGAAGAAAGAAGGAAGAGAAGGAAAAGGAAAGGCGTAGGAAGGAAAAATAGGAGGAAACGGCAAGTCGTAGAAAGGAAGAAGAGAAGAAAAAGAAAAGACGCAGGAAGAAAGAGGAGGAGGAAAAGGAAATACGCAGGAAAGACGAAGAAAAAGAGAAGGAAGAGAGGCGTAGAAAAGCTGAGGTGAAAATTATGAATGATTTGCTACAATTATAGGAAACCTTCAAACAAGACGTTGATCAGCTTAAAATTAAAGTAGATCTTTCATAGCAACATCAAGAGCATTTATAAACTAATTTAGAACAGCAGCAAAAGCATTTAAAAACTAATTTGGAACAACAACAAGATTATTTAAAACAACAGGAAACGGCTATAGTAGAGTTATAAAGGCAAATTCGAACTAAACTAGTTGAGTTAGAGAGAAGAATTCGTAGCCTAGCTTCAATAAGCAACAGAGAAGCTGAAAACACTACCTCATTCTCATCTATAATCGAACCAAGCTATATTTAAAACCCAGTTTCATAAATCTATACTAGCAAGATCATTAGGACACCCACGTTTGACGGTCAGACAACATGGGAAACATATTGCCTCCAATTTAAAGCTGCAGCTAGAGCCAATCTCTTGGCTGAAAAGGAACTGGCGGCTTACTTAATAGTGTCACTGCAAGGACAACAAGAAATCGTTTTATAGTTACTCCCTCAAGAAGAACCCAGTTAATCATCTTTCGTCCAAACTTTGGAGACAAGATATGACCATCAGCATTGGAAATGGGTATTTTAAAGCCAGCTAAAGGTTCGCAGTGAGAAACATAATGAGAGTCTACAGGAATTCGAAGCCGATATAAAACGATTGCTTCTTTTTGCCTATCCACAGACACCCAAAGATTCCCAAAAACAAATAAGCATACAGGCATTTATTGATAGATTTCAAGATGTGGAAATGCAGCAAACCCTTCGTCTACAACATCACAAGACGATGAAGGAGCAACTGATTGCAGCCCAGGAGTATGAAGCGGTAAAACTCATTTCCAGATCTTCTCGCGCAAAAGTGAGAGAAATTAAATCACAGAAAAGTGAAGAGACCAATACCAATGCTACTCCACAACCTACCCTCTCGCAAATATTAAATATACTGCAAAATATGCAACGAAACAGCCAAAATGGAAGTAGGAGATGTTTCAATTGTGAAAGAATCGGACACCTTATTACAGGTAGCCTGATTAAAGGGGTTCAAATTATCGAACTCCCCTAATCAGGTTGATTAGTAATCTCTCAGGGTCGGGTTCCTGTGAATAGAGAGAAGAAAATGACTGAGAGAATGTGAACGGGCCTTTATTATCTTCTAACCTCGTATTGTCAAAATTGAAATGTTAACCAACAAATTACATATTTCCGAAATGTGGACTATTATTAGGAACAAAAGAAAATTATTATGTACAAGGCGTTCCCACAACTATTCTTACCTTTAACTGACATACACTTATAATATATAACCCTCCAAGTGGGTGGTAAAAGTGCGGTTACGTAGAGTACTCTTCGTATTACAAAAGGCAACTAAACCGGTAGGTGGATATTACAATTTAAATATATACATATACAAAAGATATTGAGTATTTAGTCAGGTATTTAACTCTGCTTGTTGTAGGCTGTCTCAAACAACCTAATCTCGTTAGTAGATGGGGGCCCTTCGAAATATAGGGTTAGAAAAAGGAACCGTCTTACTTGTGATTAAGTGAACTCAATTAAGGACGATGCCCAGTTAGGTAGCTTCCTCTTGATGTCGGTAGGTAGTAGACTGCTATGAAAACGACTTCGTATTCGGTGGGGTAATCTAATTGTCCGAACTCTGTTGCTAGCACGCAAACGGTGCAGTGAAGAAGCCCTATTCTATATGGAGAGGTGGAGAGAACTTGCCCACAGTCCTTAGAAGTATTCCTCTAATAAAAGCGTTACTCAGAATTGTAAATCGGAGCGAAGGAAGGAAGGAAGGAACGCACTAATGGAAGGAACGAACCAAGGAGGTCTGAAAAACATTGACGATTGTAACTATTATGTATACAGAAGGCTGTTGGGAATATAGGTAAGTGAAATAATAATTCATTTTGAAAAACTCACCCTTGATGGTATGTGACCTTTTAGATTATTAATAATTAAATTCACACTTTTAGCCCGATACTATATCCACCACTAGGTGTATGAATCACAAAGATTATTAACAATATATCGGACTAAAGGAATCTCTGGTTTTTGCACAAGAATGAATCCTAGAAAATCCTAGTTGAAATCTTGGCACATGCCACAATCAGAATTCAAGCAAAAACTGGGCCAGGAAGGAAGTTCCACAAAATGGCCAACAAAAGTCAATGTCTTAGCAAGAAGGCCCTGACTACAAAAGGGTAATAGGATAATTTCTGGTAAGACTGTGGTCATTATTTATAAATTTAGAAGAATCTGACATCTGAAGGAGTTAAAATTGACATGTAAACAATAACAATAAAAATAAAGCTTTTTAGTAATTAAATGAGCTAGAGTTATTGTTCAAAGTAGCGAAATAGATTTACTTACATTATAAATTATTTATTAAGGTATTAATTATTATTGAATATACTCCAGGTGAGATTATACTCTATTACAAAACATTATTTTATATTTTACTACAAAATATGTTTGATAAAAATGGATATTTTATGAATTTATTCAATGGACCCATTTTATTGATTTGTATACACTTATATACCGCACACTCTTAAATCGAAAGGTAACTAAAGAGGTTAGCATAGGTTAGCATAGGTTATAGTAGAATAGTGTAAATAGTTAAGCGTAGGATAGATTAGAAGTAGAATAGTGTAAATAGTTAAGTGTAGAATAGGAATAGGTATGATAGCTTAGACTAATTTAGGATGGGGTAGGATAGACATTAGAATAAGTTAGAATAATTTAGATTAGGTTAGAATAATTTACAATAGGGTAGGCTAGGAAATAAGATAGGTTAGAATAGTTTAGAGTAGTGTAAACTAGGGTAATTTTAGACTGGAATAGATTTAGGGAGAATAGAACCCGTAACAACCTTCAAAGAAGCTGTAGAAGCAGATCTCGTTCTATAGATTGAGAATCAGGTAATGAGGCAGGAAATTCACATATATAAATCTTTCGAAGCCCGTCACAAAGTTCAACTAGAAATAGTCACAGCAGCTATGCGTCCAGAGGAAGCCAATCACCCTCACCGAGCCAGCTTTATAGCAGTAATCAGGCAGTGGAGCATCAAACAGACCGTCTCCATAGCAACGAAGACATTCTCTCCAGGCGATCTGTTTAAAACGAGAATTCCGGTACTGTAAGAGGCTCGAAGAATGGGAGGAACAGGTTGATAAATTAACTCTTCGGGCAACCACTATCAAACCAGAGGGCTACGAAGAAAAAATCACCCTTCAAAGCCTGAGAAAGGGACAGAAGAAAGATAATGATTTAAAGGTTGTTCAAGAATGGCTCAAAAATAAAGTTACACCTATTTGGTAAGATATAGCCAACTACAGTGGAGCTATTAAAGGGTATTAAAGGGAAGTGGGAAAGCCCTGATGGAGTACATGTAGTCCGTCAAGTGGTACTGCCAAAATCACATGTCAAAAGTGCGTTGGAGAAGCTTCATTATAGCCATTTGGGAGGACATTTTGGTACTAAAAGAACACTGGCACGAGTTTGGGAAAGATATTATTGGGTCAGTTGCCGACGGGTTGTAGCGGATTGTTGTAAAAAATGTATGCAATGGTAGGACAAGGGTCTAAGGATTCGCTCGGGAACGACTAAAAGCCAACAGCGATAAATCAGAAGCTAAAATAGGCAGGGACACATTTTAAGTGAGGCGACCCAATACGGCTGCACAATCCCAAGCATCGAGGAGAATTTTGTCAGAAATCGCAACGGAACTAGGAAGGCCCCTACGCCGTCCTTAAGGAAAATCAACGACCTGATCTACTGCATTCAGCTGTCAGCGGGAAGTAAATCCAAGGTAGTTCATATTGAGAATTTAGTGCCATGCCGTGGTCCAGATACTTCCTGTTAGCTCTAATTAGGTCCCAGTAATCAAGTTATTCGGGGCGAACAACTAGAGAGAAGGGAGCAATGTTACGCAGTACCCTGCAGCGTGTTGCAGTCGTTATAAGTAAAAGCACCAGTAAATGAAGAAGATAGAATAGTCCAGAAATGTCTCGAAATGTCATTCCTTGTCAAAGAAAAATCCAGATTGTTCGAAGGTTCTACAAGGTTGAGCGAGCTACATAAGTCGACGACCTGACGTCAGTGTTCAGTTTTATGATAGACGTTATACGTTAATAATATCAGTTGCATACGTAGAGTATATAAGACTAGAGATATCATTCAATGTATTTTGTTATGTATAAGCGGGGTCATCACTTTTAGCGTGAGGGGAGAAGCTTTCGTTATACATTGTATTGTATACATGTTTTACTGGAAATGACTATATTTGTTGCTATTAATGCTCAAACTAAATACTTGACTTTTTGGTTGTGAGATCAGCGGGAAATCTGAAATAAGTTAAAAAAGATTTAAAATATTAATGACAGTTGAATAAATATATACAATACAAAAATATATCTAATCCATTTTACATTATATACAAAAAGACATAAATTAAGCATTATGGCAAAGAAAGCGACTATTTTCTGTCGACCGCAACCAGTTGCGGTCATGCTCAAATGAAAAAAATTCTAAAAATTTGTTTTCTTATTCATTATTTGCCCATCTCCCATTTTAAGTTACGTTTATGGAATATAGAATACTTACTTGTGAAACGTCAACCAGGATCCTTCTAAGTATGTATTATTGCTAACTATACAAGCTTTCGGCATAATTAGTACTTATTTTAAATAAAATACACTTAAAAAGTTTATGAAAGGGAAACCTCGTCCAAATTGTCTTTGGAAGCTACAAAAAATGATAGTTTTAAAAACGAAAACAAGACGTCAAATGAAATGTCATTTATCACAAATACGCCCTTTATTTAAATTCGCCAATCATAAATCGTCGTGGTCCTAACTCGCCAATCATAATGCGTCGTGTACCTAACACCGAAAGGGTTACCCCCTTTAGTACATAACAAACCCATTTGACTAACACCTCTTCTATTATATGCTCTAAGGTTGTATAGTTATTGTAAAAGTTTAGTTGAAATAAATTGAAATACCAAAAACCAGTGCAACAATATTACGAAATGGTAATGTTAAACATACCTGTATGTGATGTATTTGAACTAAGGTAGTTCTAATCGATTTTGATAATAATATTTTTCTTAAAATAGCATATATTAAATAATATAGATACTGATTTTTGTTTTTGGCACATACTTTTAATATGAAAATAATATGAATACAATTAGATATGATAATAGTTTAATCATTATTTCGTTGATCAAACTAAACTCAATTCTAACTACACAGCCTGCTTAAACACATTTCGCTGACAAAACGCCTCGTAGACAAACACCCTTAGAATTAGCGCCATCACTCTCCTGAAATTTCATATTAAATAGCAACAGCTGAGCCGTTCATAAGTCCTTATTCCTCAACTTATTTCCCCTCGTTGAAACCTTTCAAATTAATAAGATTAATTACGCCGTATAATCTAGGCAAACACGAATTAATTATGATTGACTTGGTCCTCTTGGCGAAACGTCGATGAGTGATGGAAAGGGCACAGATCATTTTAAAATTGGTGCATTCAGGTCATTTCAGAACTGGATTAAAATTTATTTAAACTTTCATTGAAAACATAAAAATAAGCAATAATAAATTTTGATTTTAAGAAAATTATTATTTTAAAATAGTAGTTACAAACAATACTGGCTACCCCAGAAGTTTGTGTCGAATTTTAACTGCAAATATCTCGGAATCGAAAAATTATACAGAGGTGCCAATTCTACCAAATATTTTTTACAATAACCGTTGAAGTGATAAAGATATGTAAACTAATATTTCATAGAATATATCTAATTTATATTGTGAGACATGAACGTATCGTTATAAGGGAATTGAGAGATAAGTAACACGAAAATGTAAAATCTATAAAACTAGTTAATAATATGTGTATGTAAGAATTTCAAATGCGATGGCGTTGGATCGGAAGTATTTGGTCCAAACATATGGACCGGACGAAGTACCTGCCTCTCAACGGAGTGACGGCGAATGCATTAAAATATTTTATTTATTAGCCTAAGACTCAATTTTGTTGTTAGTATTATGTATTAAGATCCTATGGCAATCTGGCCTGAGAAATAAGGGGGCTGTCTCAACGGAAAGTCGATTTTACTTGTATTGTGTTTAATTTTGGAAATAGATTGATTTGATGAAAATATCGTGTTTTCTTACATTTATTAGATTAGATCAGATCAGATTAAATTTGTTATTTGTCCTTGTCCACCGCGTCCTTTTCAGATCTATTGTGGGACTCCGTTTGTTTTAGAGTTTGTCGTCTAGTCTGGTCATTTTTATTAGACTTAGTAGCTTTGACAGTAGCTCCCGCATGTTGTTGCATGCATTTGGCTTTTCTTTGCCAAATGTTAGAAACCTTATTCCAGCCAGGCCTTGACATTGGCACAGGACGTGGAATAATGTTTCCCCTTCTTTTTCACAGAACCTGCACAAAGTTGCTTCTTCTGCTGACTTTTGAGGCGACAGTGTTCAGTAAGAAGGCCTACTGTTATCCTTATGGCCGATGGTTCCTTGATGAACTGTTTGGCCTTTTTTAGTCTTGAATAATTGTTCTACCATTCCTGAGACTCTTTTTGCATCCATTGTTTAATGGATGCCTTGCACAATGCCTTAGCAACTCCACAGAAGGGTTTGGGGCATGTCATGGCATTATCTGAGCCTTCTTAGGCTAATTAGTCGGCCTTTTCGTTACCCTGATATTCCTCATAGCCTGGGACCCAGGATAGGGTCACCTTATTTTGACTACTTAGCTCTGTCAGGTTTTCTAGACAGTCTTTCACCAGTCGTGATTTGATTTCTGGTGAGAGAATTGCCTTTAGAGCTGCTTGGCTATCAGAGTATATGGCAATAGTTTTGCCTGATACTTGCTGATTTAATATTTCTCTTGCACAGTGTTGTATAGCTATAAGCTCAGCCTGGAACACTGTTGCATATTTTCCTAAACTTAGCGAAATGGTTGATTTCGACTTGGGTCCATAGATTCCAGCACCGGCTCCTTCCTTGGTTTTTAAACCATCTGTGTACCAGACGAGTTCAGTCTGTACTGGAGGTCCCTGTTTCCAGGATTCTTGGGCTGGTATTTGAATTTTAAAATTTCTTTTAAATTTGTATGTGGTTATGGCTTTATCAGTAGGAATAGCTAGAATATTATTCCTTTTTACTTGCTGATATAGCCTTGTGTGGTCGGCACTATGTAGTTGGCTTATTGTGTTTTGTCCCTGCATTAACCTGTGAATAGCTGACCTGATTTCTCCTTGTATGAAGATGTGCAGTAGCGTGAGATTCAATAATACCTCCATTGCTGCAGTCGGCGTAGTGCGTATGGCCCCAGTAGCACTTAGACAGGTAAACTGCTGAATGCTAGTGAGTTGGCCTATTGCACTTGCCTACGCAGTTTTGGTTACTCATGCCTCTGCGCCATAGGTTATCATGGGTCTTATTACCCTTGTGTATAACCATATGGTAATTTTGGGGTTTAGACCCCATTTTTTTCCACATATTCTTCTAGAGCTTACGAGAGCTATTATAGCTTTATGTTTGAGTTTTTTGATATGTTGATTCCACGTCAGCCTTTGGTTAAATATAACTTCAAGTTATTTGGCTTCTGTGACAAATGGGATAACTGTGTTGTTTTGTACTAGTTGTCTTAGACCTGTAAGTAACCATTTTTTTGTGAGTGGTACAACTGTTGTTTTTTGTGCGTTAATGGATAATTGTTCCTTTTTGCACCAGTTGTTCACTTTGTTTAGAGGTGTTTGAGATCGCTCCGAGACTGTGCCTGCAAATCACCCCCTGACGATAACTGCTAGGTCGTCTGCGTATCCTAGGCACTCGCAGCCTTCCTTGGACAATATTTTGAGTAAGTCGTCCACAACAACTGACCACAGCATTGAAGATATTATTGCTTCTTGTGGGCAGCCTAGAGTGGATAAAATAATCCTGTTCCCTAGACAGGCAGTGATCCATTGGCATATTGTTACTGGGACGTTTCTCTCTTCTAGAGCCTTGGTTATTGACCTAGTTGAGGCAGTGTTGAAAGCTCCTTCGATATCTAAGAAAGTGGCTATTGCGATTTCTTTGTCATCTATTGACTTTGAAAGCAGCCTGTTTAGATCCACCAGCACTAGGTCAGTTGAATTTCCTGGCTGGTATGCATATTAGTTGGGATGGAGCGGATTTATTTTTAGTATATCGTCCCTGATATACCTATCCATCAATCTTTCTAGAGTTTTAAGTAGGAAGGAGGATAGGCTTAGGGCGATATGACTTTGGCGTTTGGTCTGTGATCCTACCTACTTTGGCAAGGTAGACTACTTTCGCCGTTTGCCATATTGCTGGAATATCTCCAGGCAATACATGCTCTAAAATTTTTGCATGTATTAGAATAGTCCTCATTTATAAGCGAATTTATAAAAGTTTTCATTTTCTCATCATTCCGTGATCTTTTGTTTAATATAAAAACTAATTTAATAACAAATTAACCCAAACTTTGCGGGTGTACTATAACATTAAGAGTTATTTTTTCGCTGACAATAGCAAGAAATTTGAATTAATAATAGATATTCTGGTTTAATCCTAAAAGACAGAATTTTAAAGATACGAGGCGAAATAACCTTAGCAGTTGAAGCCGATGACACAAAAAAAAAAAAAAAAAAAATACCATACATTTATGTGTAAAGAGAATAAGTGGCTCTAGCCCTGGTTAGCATGCTTTAAAAAAAAAAAACATGTTTCATCAAAAAAAAAAAAATTAAGAAGTTTATTACATTAAAAAAAAAACAGACAACTTTTATTACTATTAAGTTGTAGTAAATATTTTTTTTTAACAAGGTCAAAAAATAATTTTTAATATTGGACGTAATATAAAGGCCTTATTATTAAATTAGCATAGTAATTTCGTATATAAAAATGATTGAAAAAGATGAATACAATATCATTACATGAGATAATTTTGTTTTTAAAATGGAATGTTTCAGTATATTCAACAAATAGGTAAATTAATAAAAAATTAGGTTAAAGAATTATACTTATATTATGGGTATATATCATTAAAAATAATTGGTTTTGCAAAGAATATCAACTTAGCTACTAAAATATTAAAATCTATAAATCAGCCTTACATATAATGTATTTAACAAACGTTTCATAAAATATTAATTTGTATGTTTTCTGACTTATCTGTGAATAAAACGTGGAGAGCAAGTACTTAGTTTTCCTTTCAAGTTTGTCTTGATTTTGTTGCTGTCTGCTGTTATCGTGATCTGATAATTTGTACACTGTATAATTTTTTGCAGAAAGATTGTGTTCTTTGCAACTTAAAATAAATCAAGAAAGAAGATGACTTTATTTGTTATTCTATACGAATATATAAAATAATTAAATTACATTATTTACCGTATAATATTATTTTGCAGTTTTTACAATAAATACAAATCCTTTTATTCGTAAATTATGCTAGAGAATGAAATTCAAAATTATTTCGGTCTGTACTAATAGAAACTCAAAAAGATCTTCTAATATAATTAATATTTTAAAAACTAAGTAAACAGAACCGTTGTGGTTTGTTACTCTTCGGCTTTGATTGATCCGCATTTTATGATGCTGCCGTTGAATGATGTAATCATATTTTCTTTTTGCCAACATTGAAATATATATTACATGATACAAAAAATTACACAGGTATGATATGTAGCTGACGAAATCTCGTCGAGTTCGCTCATGACGTATTGTGGTGTGAAATATGGATGATTGGCCATGAAATGATTAAAATTTATTTTCGCGTACTGTTTTCGATCAGCTGATATCTTAAATTCGTAAAAGCCACGCCTTGCACTACAATATGTCGCCGTGATATAGTAGCATTTTGCGTAATATCATATGTTATTTTTATAGTATCATAGATATATTACAAATTTTATCTTTTTGACTGCAATGATCTTATAAACAGACCGATTTACGAATTCTTCTCAGTTAATAACTCAAATTCCTGCAAGGTTATGAGTTTCTGTTTTTAAAATAATTGAACAATATAAAAGGACAAACAAATGCCAAAAGTGGCGTGATATTTTATGAACCCTGTACATTGGATATTTTTTATTTTTAGACATGATGTAATTGTATCAGAAAATATAAAATAAATACTGATCCCTTCCTATGGGGCCTCAGTATTGCATTCGTGCAGACGAAAAAATTGTGTATGCATGCCGGCACGATAACTCTAAAACGAAAGTTCTGATTTCGGTTTTGATTTTCTTGAATAATTACTTCTAATTTAGAACCCTATTAATTTTCAGAATTTTCAGTTCTTCCCAACTGCTTTATTATCAATTTTCCTAAAATCCGCCTATGCAAATCTTATATGACTAATTTTAGAAATTCCAATTATTCCTAACGTCTAACATTCCTAACATTATTTACATTCCATACATTGCAAACATTATCCAATAACCTGTCAGACAACAGCTGTTGATTGTAAAGATGAGATTTCCAAGGCGGGTTGCGACCTTCATAGTTGCAAACATAGCCATATTGGAAACTATTTTTATTACAAATTAGTCGCCAAGCTTGCCAATTTATTAAAAATATATAAGCAGTTTCTTAAAAATTACTTTTTTATTTGTGGTGCTAACTTAAACTTACTACTATTTCGCCCCTAGCCTCAAAAACACCTTCATCAAATTCACTGGCTCTCTGTTGACACCCGATAGAATAATTAACCGGCCATTTTATTTGGCAAAAATCAAAATAATGCTTGGCTGTACTTGTCAAGTATTAAGATGTCAACTGTGATGTGTGAATAGCTCTAAATGTCAAATTATTTAAAAATGTTTGTATGCTTCTTTTGATATTTATTGCAAATAATTTGTAGTATATTTCAATTTAGGTTTTCCATAAATAAAGGTACAGCAAGACAGATAATATAATGTTGTTGTACAAAGCACTTTTTTATAATATTTTTTTATATAATGCGTTTTTTTGTAGATAATTTTAATTATATGATTTTGGATTACATTAAAGAATTGCAATATCATATAGTCCACATTATACCATATCGCGAAATAGATTTATATAGCGAATTTTAAATAATAAATTAGTAAACTCCTAGGCATTTTTCTCAATTCATACAATTTAAAAATGAATCTTCTAACTTTAGCTGTTAATGACGTAATATGATCAACCCATTTCAAATTTTGATCCATTATGATACCGAGTTATTTTAATGTGTTTTAATTTTAATTATAAAGTTATCATTTATTTGTTTGTTGAAAGAAAGCCTTTGTAAATTATACTGATCTCTATGGATTTACTTTAACACAAAAATAGTTTTGTGGCTATAAGTTGCTATAACCTATAGTCACAAAACTATTAATAATTTAAACATGGCAGGTGGTATTAATATAACATCAAGTAATTTTTTAAAATAAAGTACATGATCTCAAAACAGAAATAATTTATAATAAATACGGGTAAAACGAGGGGCAAAATAACAATAAATTAAGGGAAATACTTAAAAAGGGCAGATTTAAAGAGTATTATCACAAGAAAGTAGGTATATCCGTTCTGTTAATTTAATAAGTATTGTTTGAGGTTAATTTTAAATACATTTATTGTTTTTTTTTTTTTAATTTCTGTAGACAGTCTATTAAATTTTTGCAAACCTTTAATAAAAATTGTATTTTGGGAACTTTTAGTACATAAAAGTCTAATTGGCTTGTATTATAGTTGCGATCCTGCGCATTATATTGAATTTTTTCTAATAGATCTGATGCAATGGTATTATCTAATTTTTATTTTATAAATATCAGTCATGTACTGAGCATAATTCTGAACTGAAAGCCGATTTATTTTTTTAACATAGTTGCAGGGGGGTGGGTGGCTCAGTGGTAGAGCCTCTGCCTGTGGATCCAAGGGTCCCAGGTTCGAATCCCACCGTTGGCCGGGATTTTTTTATTTAATTTAATTATTTAAAATTAATTCTGATGCCTTGGTAGGATTCCCCACTCGACCATTCACTGTTGGTTTCTAATTAACAGTGCTGTTCCTGAAGTGGCGCTGGGAAACAGTAACAAAGCCTACACAGAACAAACATGATTGAGAATTTAAACACAAATTTGAGGCTGGCATATTAGGTATTAATACCTAGGCCATAAACCGGAAAAAAAAAAAACATAGTTGCAATACTCATCCTTCTGTCCTTTATTAATATTATATAAATAGGCGAAGTAAGGAGCCCATATATTTTACATAAGCAGGCTTAAAAGGTAAAGTGGCCAATTGTTATTGAATAAATTGCTCGAACAAGTTTTTAGAGTTTAAAAACTCTAAACTAAAAAATCAAAAGGCGATATAAAATGGTTTTAAAAATTAAGGCTCGTGAAAATCATCACATGGTTTAACCTAAGTAATGCCAATGCTTCACAAATTAAAAAATTCAACGTACTAATACTACTATCGGCTTTCGGTCTTTCGTTCCAAGTTAAATCATTTCTCGTTTTTTTTACGCTACGAGTTTATTCTTGTAGGCCTCAGTCTCGTTTAGGTGGGTACCACCATTTTAGCGTCTCTCGAATTAAAGAGCATTTGACTGAACAGTCTGATATTATTTCTTACAACGTATACGGGGTGAGGCATAAGAAATGTATTTTAAATGATGGATTATTATTAACTAAATCAGACCCAGTACTACAAATAAATTAGTCACAAAAGTACCTGCAAATAAATATAGGTATAAAAGTGTTTTAATAGTACCTTGAATAAAATAAAAAATATTTAAAAACTATTTTTAAAATAAAAACACTAAAAGTTTTTATTAATAATTTTCGTCTTTATACCGGTTTTTGTAGATACATTTTAAAGCAATGTGCATAATAACTACTATAATAGTAGTTACTATATTAAAGGTAGTTCGCTATTCATTAGTGGAGTACTTTTAAAGTTATTTTACTCTTTTGTTTTTTATTTTCTGAATAGCTTCTAAAATACAATTTGGTTCTCTTATTGACATTCCCCGATAATGCTTTGCTTTCTTTAATTTGCTTAATTTTGTTCTAGTCCTGCCTCGACGAAGTTTCTGTAGTTAAAGAGGATACATAGATTTTCCAAGAGTCTCTTTTATTTTGTTTGAAGACAAATTTAGCCTTGGCTATCATTTTTGTAAAATGTACAAAATATGTTTCTTGTTCTAAGATATCTGTTTAAGGATATTTTACACTAACGCATTGCTATCTGACAGTTACTATATCACCAGATATCTAGTTTTTTGAGGGTTGATATGATTGCTTTGCCGATGTATATATTAGCAGTAGAGGTAATAAAATTATTAAGAAGTTCTAATGATTCATTTATATATCTCTAGATTTTTAAAATGAGATTTGATATGTGTGTTAAATATTACCCACTCAGCATGAGCGATTCTTTATTTTGTAATACCTTAAGTGGGTTTATTAATATTATTGGAGATTTTTATTGGAAAGTGGTTGCTATCATAGAGAATATCTACTACGTGCCAAGAAAGTATGGTAGCTACTTTAGGATCACGAAAACTTAAGTCAATGGAGGAAAAAGTACCAGAGCAAATGTTTAAATAATTAAAAAATAATTCTGCGCCCGCACCAGATAAAATAACGACAAAAACCCTAAAAAATATACATACCTATATATTAGAGTCGTTAATAGATATTATACACCTCTGTTTTCTAACAGGTATGGTACCTCGCCAATGGATAGTGTTACGTGAAATTAATTTTAAATTTATATTTAACAACAACTTCTCCATAACCCCTCGTAACACACAACATATGACCACTACTCTGCCATTATCGATTTTTACGCAAAGCACCGTTTGGTCACGAAATCTAGTTTCTTTGGGCATCCACGTCGTCACAAAACCGATTCGCTGAGAACCAATCGCTCGTTCTGATGTATCGAGTTCAATGTGTCGGATGTATCGATAAATGTGCCTACTATGAATAGTTTTCCTTAATTCTTTAATTCTCTATTTGTGTTTATTAAGTGTTAACGTTGGGATAATTGTCAGGTAAATGTTTTTCTTTTGTTACCATTTTGCTGGATTTCGTTGCAAAACTGAAGCTCGGCCATGTGCTTTTTTTTATTACCACCATGCTGGCAAAAGCCGATTTCTATATTTTATTTCATTTTATATAGATTATAGCTACCCTAACTAATAATATTTTTTAAGCTTTCTTATATATATTGTAATGGACATTTTTTTTTAGGTTATATAATTTTATTTTATACTATTTATTTTATTTGTATCATATTTTTTTTATTACTTACCTCATAAATAAATTTGTTTTGCGCCAGCTAGTCAGAAAACGTCCCTCTTTATTTTATTTAAAATAAACAATAAGAATTCTCATCTCTGGGTGCGGTTCCAAAATGACATACTAAGTTAATTTATTCCTATTTAATTTTAAATTAGTTTTACACATTAAATGTTCATTGCTTTTTAATCAAATACCACCTTTTATATATCCATTTTTTTTTAAAACAATTTGACAGATCAAAATATATTATTTTTTTTTTATTTTTTTTTTTTAAATGTAAATTTAGTTAATTTTAAAAAAAATTGTCCTGGACTATTGACCTCTGTACTATATTTCTTAAAATTTGAGATTGAAATAAATTTGTTACCAATCACAACTATTTTATTTCATTAATAACTGTAAAATAACCCAACAAAATTCTGGATGAACATATATCTAATATCTATTCTTTAATTAATATTATGAATCATTTGAAATTATTTAATCTATATTTTCATTATAAAATTATCATCAAAATAAAATAATTTCAAACAATTTACGTAGTACTACTGATGCCATCTATGAACTAAATATTACAACCTAAATTAGTAAAATACAGATTTCTAATGCAACATCTACTGAAATTTGTAATTACACCTTTTAGTGTCTATGGATTCCGTTGCCAAATTTTAGCATTAATTTGAGTAGTTTATAACCACACTTTTTTTTAATAATAATAATGGGATGTATAATTACTTTTTTGTCAAAAATTGCATTGATTGTCTGTCTAATTAAAATAACTTTGCATGGTAAGTTTCACTATCAAAGTTTGTAATTGAATTTGAATGTAATATTGTATTTAATCAATTATTCTAGGTTAACACTTATCTGATACTGGTGTGACCTTCCGGTGAATTCTTCTAGTGTCCAAACTCACTGCTGAATATTCAGTTATGGGGAATAACTGATGGGAAAGCCTCCTTTCTCAAATGTAAGTAACCAAATTCCAAGAAATCACACTTAATATTACCTTTTGTGACAATTATTTACTTGTCTTGGGATGCCCAAACTTATTTCAATCAATTTGTTATTTTGATATACAATATATAAACATTTTAAACTGTTTCTTTTAGATTATTTTAAAAAAATACCACCAACCAAAATGTCTACCCCTGAAACTTCATTTATTTTCTGTCTTTCCTTCACTACCCTGTCACTTAGGAAAAATTGAACAAAAGACACTCTCATATCTGGTTCCTGTATTATGTACTGGATGTTTATAACTTGTGGTATGATTTCAAAAAAAAAAAGTATAATTTATTTATTATTGCTCTTCGATACAGTTAAAATCTAAAATTCTATGAATTGTTATTATTTATATCTGTATTTATATTTTATTAACAATGTTTATCTCATTTATTTTGATAATAATTAGTTGCTGTCAACTAGATCTGTCAATTTCTTTCTAAAATTAATAATATACAGGGTAGTTGTTTTTTAATGAACCTTTTTTGAGTATTCTTATTGCTCATATAATAATTTTTTTAATATTATTTATTATAAATCTTACTTAATGGTAACAATATAAATACTGTTTCTTCACAATAATATTAATATAAATGTGCTATCATTGAATTACTTTGATATATATGCTGGGAGGCAACTAAATAATTGAATTACAAGTCAGTCTGGAAATAAAGTTTAAACGTAAATTTATGGCTCCTAACTTATTTTTGCCTTATAAATATTTTATATTCTGTTCAGATGATGTAACTTTAATATTTGTCGTGATATTTTATATTTTGTTCAGATGACATAACTTTAATATTTTTCGTGACATTTTATATTCTGTTCAGATGATGTAACTTTAATATTCGTCCAGTTTATGCATAAATCCGTTAGATTTCCAAACTGGCATGTATATGTACTTTTGCACACGGTACTGAGGTTCTTTTATTTTTAAACCTGTGGTGGCTCCAAGAAGAATACTCTACATCCAAATATTGTCTCCAACAAGGAGAGACTACTCTACCTCCAAGTACTGTCGCCAAGAAGAGGCAACTTTATCTCCAAGTACTGTCTCCGAGAAGAGGCTACTTTACCTCCAAGTACTCAAGTACTGTCTTTAAGAAGAAGCTCTGAGATCATTTAAGAAGCTCCAAGCTCCTCCAGGAAGCTCCTAGTTGCCTCTAGCTATAAAAAAAGGGAAGTACCGTACCTACGTACTAAAATACCACCATTTATCGAAGTATCTTCAGTAAATTTTCTCACTCATTGATTCAACTCTATTCACTATTTAATTTGTAGACTTATATAAACTTAATCTTTCACTTTTTTTTTTTATTAAATGTAATAAATTTTCTCACTTTCTTTTATTTGCCAGAACCCATACAGATAACTTTAAGTACCAGAGACGGACATTTAAAATCAGATAAGTTTTCCAAGTAACTGAAAAACTTGGTAGCCCTCAACTTTTTTGTTGTTGTCTTATTTTAATATCTTTCATTTTATCTTAAAGTAGATTTGGAGCTAAATTACTTATTAAATAATTAACAACATAGAAATCTAGAAAGAAGGTAACACATTGGCAGCCCAACGTGTAATAGCCTAGAAAAGTTGACAACAACTTTTTCTGCAACTATTAGGGGGAATTTATAAATTGTGTAAGGGTAGGCAAATAGTTTGGTTATAAATATCTTACGAGCCATTTGGTATTTGAAGTACCTAGTTTTTTTTTATCTATATTTTCTTTTTTTCGATTCATTGTGGTATTTTATTTTTATTATCTTTATTTAACGATTTATTCATTGAAGTGTATGAACTGACCGCTTTCTAAGTTTTCGTATGTACCTTGTATTTTCGATATATTATATTTTACCTATTATCTTTTTTATCGAAAATAAAAATTGTGTATTAATTTTGTTTGGGAGCCTTCTGTATATACATTCAATAAAAAAAACTAGTGTTTTACGTTATCTTTTATCGTTTATCGCTATTGTCGCCTGTCCGTTGAACTTTTTTTTTGAGTTTTCAGTTTTAATTTTATGCTCTATTAACATTGAACATATAAAAGGGAAAAAAAAACATTTAATTATCTGCGAACATCTTTTACACTTCTTATCGGCTGTAATAGTTTATTGGAATACATTTAGAACATCGTTTTTTCTTTAATTACTGTGGGATTTTATATAGTTGTGTATTTTGAAATAATCCTGTTTTGGATATCAATTTAATTATTCAACTTTATTAATTAAAAACTTTTTAAGATTTTGATTTTTAAACTTTTTCGCTATGGCATTTCAATTTAGATTTAATGTAGACTATTTATTGACTCATGAGTTGGAACATGAAATTGCTTACCGCGGTATAGATGTTCCTGTTAATGCGGTTGAGAGACGTAAACTTTTGCGTGGATTACTTAGTCAGGAACTAACTGGACGGAGTTCAGTGACGTATTGTGATACTAAACGTTTGCCCTTGAACGTACTGGTATAGTATAACTGTGAAAGTTCACGATTTTTCCGGAACTATTAAAGATGTCGAATATCAAAGGTTAATGTGCAGATTGACTCATATAACTAATAGAATTTCACGTTTAAATGCAGAAGATGAAGATCAGGAAAAATTAAAAAAGGATTTTTTGAATGAAGTACTTTCTTTAGAGGGGGACTTAGACTTAAAAGTAAATAGACCACTTGAACATTCAACCCCAACGAATCAAAATCATTCAGGGCAACACTTTTCTTTTCCTAGATCAATACCGATTTATAAATGGGGAATAACCTTTTCGGGATCTGAACATGAGTCAGTTATTAGTTTTTTTGGAACGTATTGAATGTTTGAGAATTTCTCGTGGAGCCACTAACATGGAAATTTTCTCTAGTGCAGTTGAATTGTTTACCGATAAATTTTTTGTTTGGTATTTGAATCATAAGAATAACTTTCAAAGTTGGCAAGATCTTGTAGCCAAATTAAAGTCTGATTTTCTTCCGCATAACTATAAAGACAACTTACTAGAGGAAATTAAATCTCGGAAACAAGGCCAAAACTCAATGCAAGGTTTATTTAACCGTTTAGAATGCATACCTAACGAGTCTGCTATGGTGAGGATAATTCGTAGAAACTTACTTCCTAAATATGTACAGCCCTTAGTTTTATTGTATATCGATACCGTTGATGCCTTAACTGAGAAATGCAAAAGACTCGAAGAATCTTTTACGTGGATGCAGAGTTCAAACTCATTTTCCTCTTTTTATTCGAAAAAAAGTAGCTATTATCTAGAATCTAACTTAAGCACAGGAATTTTTTCTGTTTTGGATGTGGAAAGCCTGGTATTTTAAAACCAAGTTGTATTAGATGTCAAAAAAACGCGACAAGCGGTGGCGCAGCTTCCCTGTCCGCCACAGCCGCTGTAGAACAATCAGGGACCCCCAAACAAGTTCAAAACAGAAAAAAAGTCAAAGACAAGTCGATCCAAAAGGATCCTCAATAAAAAGAGATGTTTATTTTGAAGATAACCATTTAGTCTCTAATATCTCTAATATCTCATCTTTACAATTGCCTCGGTTATTTTCATCTAACTTTAATAAAAAAGATTGGAATGCATGGCTGGATTTCACTGGATGTACCTTCTACCTTTAAATCAGGTAAAAATTCTCAAATAACTAACTACAGGCCTATATCTGTCATAAATAAGCTTGCTAATATATTTAAACAGTGCATCAAGAAAAGACTCATTGAATTCTGGGACAAGCACCATGTAATTACTAACAGGCAATTTGGCTTTGTAAAAACTCTTATAAGAAGAACGTCATAATGGATTTTGATAATACTACTGTGAGTCTTGGATAGTTCAACAGCGTGCTTGGCAGTATTTTTGGATCTGGCCAAGACCTTCGATACAGTGAATTATAAACTTCTGATAAAAAACTAAACAGTTATGGTATTCGAGGTATTGCTTCAGACCTAATGGCCTATAAATGAGCTCAGATTTAGAAGTAAAAGCCGGAATACCCCAAAGTACTGTTTTAGGGTCAATATTTCTTCTCATATACATAAACAGTATAATTAAAATGAACTAATTTAAAAGTCATATTATATATTATTCAGATAATATTACACTGGTTCCACATGGGAGGGTGTCGCAAGGACCACCGAGTCGGATCTAAAAAAAACGCATACTTGGCTAAATATTAACATGTTATCGTTAAATATTAGCAAAACTAGGTATATGAACTTCTCTTCCACTACTCGAGATTAACCTCTTAATATTAATATTAAAGTATACACATCCCAATGTATAAATAAAGGTAATTGCAATTGTCAATACATAGAGCAAAGAGACTATAAAATATTTTGGGGTACTACTTGACCAGCATTTAAAGTGAAAGGATCATATTGGTTATGTTAATAGACAATTACGACTTTTATTGCATACATTCTATAAATTGCGCGACATTTTGTCTCAAAAAAAATTATACACCTAACTAGTGGAATCTATTATAAGATACTGTATCCAAGCATGGGGCGCAGCTTATAAAATATCATTAAATAATTTACAACTTGCACAAAATTTAATCAAAATAATATTTGAGGAGCTAACTTTCAAGCGCTAACTAGTCACATTAAAAGGATTTTCCAGGTAACACAAATAATTGATTCTGATCTAACTAAGAGGAAATAAAGGTGAAAATTGCTTTATTTCATTAATTTAGATGTCATAGATATTTTTTTTAACAACCATTAAAAACATTTTATTGTATTTTTGTTTAACTTAATTTTTTATTTTGGACAAGTTCGCGTTTGATTGAACAATTTGGACAAGTTCACGTTTGAATAGAACGTCTCAGGACAAATTCGTTTTTGATTGGAAGCAACAAAAATAAAATTTGTTTTATTTGAGTAATGTTCAAGTTTTATTTTTTACATATAGGTACCTAAATTTGGAACAGAATATTACTTAGGTAAAAAAACAGATATTTTTTCATTTTAAAATTAAAATCAAATTAATTTTCTGTTTTGAATTTTTTAATCTTGTCAGGTTTACCTACATTCCACAACAATCATCTTTTAACATCATCATTATTATTATTATTAACAATAGTTAAATTTTCATAATTAATAATGTCTTTGTAGAAGTTTAGGTTATCTATTTATCTCCATTCGCCATATAGAGCTGTCAGTTAATTATTTATCTTTTTTCTTTGAATCCGAAATCATATAACCCAACTGCTTGTCTTCCAATACAAAAGAATCAGATCCCACTGACGACCCTTCTACAGAAGTGAAATGTATTTTTCATATTCATGCTCGAATCTGAAATTTTCATTTGCTTTGACTGTAATATTAGTTTTTCCAGACTTTGTTGTGATTCTTTTTAAGTAAATTTTCTTCTAATTGCTTATATTTTCTATGTTCTTTAGATGTGTAGAGATACTTTTGGTGGCTTTCAGTGTCCAATCTGTTCCCTGCTTTACGACTCCAACTTCTTTAAATAGCCCATCATACTCTTCTTTTGTTACCATAGTAGTTTTCTTCTGAAGAAGTTTCTTTAACTTTCCAAAAACACGGTCGGCAGGGAGAAAACTAAGGCCTCGAACAGAAAATATAATGATGATCTCTTTGACAGGACCTTGGTGATTTGAAAGGAAGAACATTAATGTGTGGATAACAATGTTGTTTTTGTTTTGTCCTACACATCCATCACAGAAGAGCTATAATACCTTTTTTCAATTAAAATCACATGATTCCAAGAAGTTCAGGAGAGCTAAAAAAACTTTAGTTGGCCCTCTCCCAGCTTGCTCTTCAGTCCAAGTATAGAAGATTGGGTTAGCATTTTTTATATCTATAATACATAGATTATAGAATGAAAGTTGCAAGTATAAAATGCTTCTTAAATAGGAGTCTTGGGTAACTGCTGCAGTTGTTGCATGCAAAGCAGTAGATAATGTCTTCTTCATGTTCTTATTTCATGAGTTCATGAAAAATTTATGAAAAGTTTGAGCTCTTTTTTATGAATTCTGATTTTTATTAACAAGTTAACTTTGGCTTCACCAATAGCATTTTTTATGAAGTTCCTAGTCTTTTCACAGTAACTACACATGTCAGTTGCTGAATTCTTAAATCCAATATTAAAGTCCTTGTTGAAGACACGTCGAAACATTGCAAGAGATACACGCAAATCGTTTTTAGTCATGGAATTGTATGCTTTATGGAGTTTCTTGATATTCAGATCACATCTAAAGTACCCTCTCTTAGATTTGTTTCTAGAATATCAGACAAGTGGCTTTTTCTATCACCACCCTTGTTTTCTGTGATGTTAACCAAAAATCTTTTGCAAAGTCTGTTCAAGCGTGTAGATTTCATCTGAACTATGTGAAGAAAAAAATTCTTGCAGACATAAATAGTGTATTTCACTATTTCACATTGAATAATCTAGGCTTTGCTGGTTTCGTCCGGTTAGGGCGTTTCTTACGACTAACCACTTTTGCAAGTATCAAGAAGTTGAAAACCATCAATTCTTGGCGAATTTTGTCTGGTACACTGTAAATTCTATTCATGAATTCTTAATTATCAGGTGGAACAAAACTTGACACATTGGAATGATTTTGTTTGATGAGTGCAATGAATAAAAGTATTCAAAGTTCTAGGTTTAGTTTACAATTTATTTTTTTTCAAAGAACTTCTGCTTTCCTTATTTTGTCGTTTTCTACTACCTATTCGCAATTTGCAATAAATTAAATTGAAATTGAATTGAATTGAATTGAATGTACTAAAGTCAGTCAGACCTAACAAATAAGTTGTCAAAAAATCACTGAAATATTGCATTTCTTGTTCAACAAAATGAAGATTGATACGGATTTTTAAAGACTCAATACTGTAATAGTTCTATAATCATCCAGTTATGCATCATCCAATTATTAATTATCCATATAAAATTTGAAATGCTCTTTATTCGTTTGAGCATAATTTGTTTTGAATATATTGTTGGCAACGTAATTTTTTTTTAATCTAAAGTAAACACAAATGTTATACATCTTCTACGTCGCCTTGTAAAAGTAAATAAACATTTTTAACACCCCCAATTTTGAATTCTAAGAAAACAACCCTTTATAATTCAGTGGTCATAAAACCACCAGATAAGGAGATCCCATTGTTATTCCGGATAATTCTAATTTATCTAGTATATTCTTGCAACGTACACTCTAAAATTCCTGTTATCTGTGGTAATTTTCATCGCGAAAATGAGTCATGAAGCTATGGCTGCTCTCGCTCCCTCTCTCTGGGTGTATGTTCGTCGTATTTCCTAACTAATTTGTGTTTCTGATTCAGTCATGGAGTATAATCTCATCGCGGCGGACTTCATTACCATGCACGTAAACCAAAAAATTGAGGTAATTTCAATGTAAAAATGGTTTCGCGGCTTGAGGTTATTGATGAAACCTGATAAAGTATCAGTTTTTGTAGTAATAAATTTAAAAGGAATTGGATTAGTTTAGTAGAGGAGTGGTTATAATAGAGGTGTATTTGAAGCAATTTGTGATTACTGAATATCTATTTGTAATTGTTACATCTAAATATTAACATTTTTTTTCTTTTTATACTGTATCTAAATGATAATGCAAATGTTATATTTTTGACTAAAGAGTTAGAATTATCTGTAGTAATAATTTAAGTACTGCATAGATATAAAAACCTACAATAAAATAATAAATAATTTACTGTAATAACAGTTACGAAAAAAATTTAATATTTAATATTCGCAAACCAGATGTATTTCCTAACCATATAGGAAAGAAGGTCATCAGAAATTAGAAGGGATGTTTATAAGCTTGCAGTGGTTTAAGCATCTTTTATATCCAACTGTTGTTTTTTTTTTAAATTAACTGTCTTTAATAGTTATCCAATTGTCTATTATTCGGTTACTTTAGGTAATCGTCGCCGTAGTTGTGAAGGATCCTAACACACAAAATTTTAAAATTGTTTTAGGGCTATTTTTGATTCAAACCATAGATTAATTTATCATTTGTAAAAGGTAGGGGTGAATAGTTCTATGACAAATAGAACCATTCACTCCCAAGTACTTTATGTGACTTCAGGAAAACGACGAATTGTGAAAACTTCTAACCCACAATCAGAAAATGTTCACCAACCGTTTTTTAATAAAATTTTGTGGCATTTTTTGTGAACTAGTAATTTATGTTACATTTTTGGTAATCCGACAACGCGTATCGAATCTAAAAAATAAAAAAATGGTTTCAAATAATAAAACGATTATAAATCTCTCAAAGCCACCTACCTAAATTCAGTTCGTAATTGTGTAGTTCGGATACTATTATAATATCGTCTTTTAAAGTATTTTTTAAAGCAAAGGTATCTTGAAAATTTGTTATGAATTTTTTTTAGTGTCTGTAAGATTGTTTGTTATTCGCCATTCCAAATTACAAAGCCGTACCTACGCAATTTTTCTCTAAATTTATTAACCCGATTCAGTGGCTCATTTTCCATGAAGTAGTAAAATTGGATACTATAGAGGATTAATTGTCATCACATTGCATTTTAATAATAAAATCTAATTTTAAACACTCCATTCCAATACATTGTTTATATCTTTTTTGCAAGGCTAAACAATCTATAATGGTTTTTATCTGTTTAAATATTTTCACATTGTCAGCAAAAAGTAAACAGTTAGAATGTTTAATAACATCTGACAAATCGTTAACCCATTCTCAGACGTGCTTGCACTTGCAGACACATGTCCAGGGACAGAACTGGACCACTGAAAAATTCTATTTCAGTTGCTATCTCCATAAAATATACATATAGGTGGGCCCAAGAGTCCTTAAATCCGCCCTTAAATTAATTGACAAAAATAAACCAAGTATCCACGAATGTGTTAATAATTAAAAGAAAAAATAAAGGGCCCAAATTTGATCCTTGTGAAACCCCTAAGGTAGCACGAAATTTACCGAAAGTATTTTCATAGTATTTTACCATAAAATATTGATTGTGGGAATAAATTTTAAAAAAGATTCATAATATTTGCAGATAGTCCAAAGCGATAAATCTTTTGTAGTAAAACACCATGGTCCACCCTCAGATGAAAGATATTAGAGAAATAACGTACACCGGTGTTAAACCTGCGCAAATGTTGCCAATTTCTTAAGAAAGATTAACGGAGTGAGAGAGCTGGAAGGAGACCCGAACTCTGGGACGCCATTTGTTTATTAGCACCATAATGAACTATTAAATTTACTTAAAAGATGTTTTAATAGAATTTTCTATAATGAAATAAAATTAACATGATTTTTTAATATTAAACAGATGCAACGTCATTTTATGCAAAGTGAAGACCTTTTATGGATTATTTCGTTAGCGTTTATTTACTACGGAATTTTCTGCAAAAGACTACAGTAAAATGTTGAAATAGAATATTGTTAATATTTATTATAATAGCAGCATGTGCGCAGGTAAATACAGTTAATCAAACATTGTATTTTTTCTACGGCTATTATATGATATTCTATATTAAAAATTAGTCCAAATGAGAAAATGCGCTTTTGTATTGTAACCTCAGAAAAAGATAAACTAAAGCTTTTTTCTTTGGGATTATTAACAGGATGTTTCACATAAAACTCTAGAAATGCATATT
Source organism: Psylliodes chrysocephalus (assembly GCA_927349885.1). NCBI lineage: Eukaryota > Metazoa > Arthropoda > Insecta > Coleoptera > Chrysomelidae > Psylliodes > Psylliodes chrysocephalus. The sequence goes on along the minus strand of OV651814.1, from coordinate 61,557,036 downwards.
TATGAAACCAGATAACATTTTAAAATTTAAACTTGCGAAAAGGCATTCGATCGCTAGAGTTGGGCAATTACCAAAATAAATTATCGATCATTAAAAATAATCGATTTTTAATGAATGGATTATTTTTAAGCAATCTATTGTTTTTTCGTTTTTCAATTATTCGAATTTCTTTAAATAATTAAAAATATTCGAATAATCAAAAAAAAAACGAATAAATAAAAAGCCCATCACTGATAAATCAGTGTTACCAAAAAAGTAATAAACTAGTTATCGATAATGTTAAATAATCCATTATTTTCAAAAAATCTACTTGTTTGAAATTTCCTTTAAAATCGATTATTCGATAATCTTTAAAAAATTGAAAATAATCAATTAATTAAAAAACCTGTTTACCGATAAATCGATTTTTCAAAAAATAAACGAATAAATGAATAATCGATTTTTATCCGATCAATCGATTAATTTTAAATAATCTATTTTTTTCGTATTTCCTATAAAATCGATTATTCGATTATTTTTGAAATACAGAAAATATTCGATTAATTAAAATTAATCAATGAATTGAGAAGCCTATTAACCGACAAATCGATAATTCTAAAAAATAACCGAATTATCAATTATTTAAAATAATCTATTATATTAGATCAATTGATTAAATTCAAATAAACTATTTTATCGTATTTCTTTTAGAATAAATCGATTTTTCTAAAAAAGAAATAACCGAATTATCAATTATTTAAAATTATCAATTATTTTTGAATATTTTCAATCAATCGATTACTTTCAATTTCTTTTTGTGTTCCCTTTAAAATGGATTATTCCATTAACTTTCGAAAATAATTTATTGAAAAAAAATTCGAATTATCAAAAATAATCAATTAGTTATAACGGATGAATCGATTTTTATAAAAAATAACCAAATAATCGCTTATTAGATTATTTTTGCAACCCCTATCCGTCACTTGCTTTTATACAAGCATTTATGTCCAAAATTTAGAAATTTGAATGTTCTGCTTATTTACGTACCAAAAAGGACCAAAAACTATCTTTAGTAAAGATTCTTAAAAAACTACTTTTTAAAAACAAAATTTCATTAGCAACAATGCCTATTTACTTCTTATTTACATATGACTAAATTAAATGTTTAAAATTTTACCCTTTCAAAAATTTGTGTAAGTACTATGAAATCTGTTTTCTAAAATATTTGATATTTTAGTAGAGAAATCCATTAATGCGGATCTGAAGTATTAAGTCAAAAGGATTATGGCGACTTCATGTCAAAACGTAAATAAATGTTTACCGTTGAAAACGAGTATATTTCATATCTTTCATAACATTGGCTTGGTAGTCAAAACAGACTAACCTTAGCCTGGGCACCAGGCCACAGAGGACATAAGGGCGATGAAGAGGCTAAATTACTAGCCCGAGAAGAAGCCTCAAATGCTCTTATTGACCCAGAACCCTTCTGTGGTGTAACAAAAACAACTATCAGAACATGCACAAAGCAGAAATATTATTCTTTAATGAGTTATTTACATCGTTGATGTATAATAACAGATTTGAATTTACAGATTTCTTGGACACAAACCCGGGTTGTTGCTCGACAATATTTTCAACAAATGCGTATAATTTACTATAAATAATATGTTTAAAGAGTTTTGAAGGAACGCACATAACATATATCGGCCTATATTTATTAAAATTATGTAAAATTTCCATAAAAAGCCATGTATTTTTAACATCACTTGCAACACCAATGCCCCTGCGGTGAATTGTAAAAGATCAATCGTTTTTTAGGATCGTATTTCTAGTATGCCAATTCATCTTCTTCTTTCTAGTCTTTATATTGCCACAATTAATATCCAAATATCATAATAGTCAAAAAGATGTACCGCCAAAATATACAAAATGTGCCAAATATCAAATCCAATTGCCAAAATGGATATAGCGAAATCGTATTGTAACATCCACTACAGGAATTAAAAAAAATAAACAAGGTTGTATTTATCTACTAATTGCTCACGGCATAGGATCTGACCTCACGATTTTTAACGTTCTGTTTGGTGATGTCATTTCTCAAAATATTTCACGTTGAAAAACGGCTTAAATTTATTTATTTCAGTGTACTACAAATAAGCTTATTTTATACCATTTTTATAGTTTTCTGTAAATATCATTTGCTATTGTGTTGATTTGAAATAAACTTTCCTTTCCTTCAAACTTTTATTGAACACACTCTAAAAATTTATCTCCGTCATAACTCAATCCGGTAAAATAAAATGAAGGCTTTCTCGATTCCAAACAAAGCATTCACTTAAAACAATAAAAAGGGGCAAGGGTCGGCTTCCCCAGCTCAAAGTTAAATTCAAACAAGTTATATCCTATCCCACTTTAGACCTTGTTTCTTCTGGACAGTAATATTATTCTTCATGAATGCCCAATATTTTGCATTCTTGAGGGAATTCTCGGAATTTTATAAACGACGTGCACGTTGCATTTTTTGCAGTGAAATATTTTGTACGCCGTTGTTAAATATTCAAATTATTGAAGAATTTATATTTACCTCCACATTATCCTTACCTTTATCAGAACAGCATTTTATAGACGAATGTCTTAAAGAATAACGTTTTACGGGCCAAATAGTATCGCTTTCTTTTTGTTATCTGTCAAACTTCATGGCCGCGTTTACTCTTACTTTGCTACCGCTTCTACTTTGACGTTAGTGATGTTAATTTTCTATGTAAGTCAATGTAGTGTTTTTTATAAAATTTGTAAAAACAATCAAAATTAAGTAAAAAAAAACTGCTAAGATTTAGGTTAGTTATAATCTTTATACCTACTTGGATTTTTTTTTTTTTTTTTTTTTTTTTTTTTTTTTTTTTTTTTTTTTTAGTGTACGGCTTCAACATCTAAGGTCATTAGCCTAGTATTCTATGTAGGTTATTGATTGTACTAGTAGTCTAATACTCCATAGTGTAGAAGTATTAGTACTCTAATACTCCTACACCCCTACAGACAGGCCTTGTTACTGTTTCCTTGCGCCACTTTATGGTGCGTTTGTTTTAATCATCAGAGATCTCCGAGCGCTTCAAAAGTGTTTGAATTGACATTCCGAGAGATCCCTAAAGTGTTTGTTTCGCTTTGGAGCAAGAACATAGAGCGAGCTCGATGTTCTCAGAGCAGAAAGATCGAGAAGAGGGAGAAATTTGTCTTTGTCTGTACCTATCTCTTTTTAATTAACTTACAAACAAATTTGAATCTCAAAATTAAAGACCAGACAAGAAGTCATCAAATTACTTAGCCGGTTTTGTCTTATAGCTAAAATTATTCATCATAAAAAAACAAAATGTGTGTTTGGAAAATACATTTTTTCTGTCCAGGTCTAATCACCAGTAATCACAGTCATGGAGTGTGAGAGCGAAGCGGGCATTTGTGGTAAATGCTGCATTTCAGGGCCATTACCCCTTATTATTAAAAGTGTTTCCATTTTCTTTACTTTTTGCTCACTATTTCAACATACAAACCAGAAACAAGAATCACAGAAAAGCGAGGTTATGTTTTTTACTCTGTTTTATTTGATTTGATTCAATGCTCTATTGTGACGTCATCACATCTCGGTTTCCTCGACGCTCGCTCGATCGAGTTTCAAATCAAACGCCCCTTTAGGAACAGCACTGTTAATTAGAACCCAACAGTGAATGGTCGAGTGGGGAATCCTACCAAGGCATCAGAATTAATTTTAAATAATTAAATTAAATAAAAAAATCCCGGCCAACGGTGGGATTCGATCCTGAGACCTTCCGATCTCAAAGTCATGACTCTAACCACTGAGCCAACCCACCCCCTGTTTTATATTTGAATTTGATCTATTGTTATATTGGTTGAGGTTTATTTTTTTTGTCAAACGTTATATTATAATAAAAATCTTGAAATTCAAACTGTTTATACTTTTATTGGTTATGGGATCAGAACAAGATAAATAACATGGTTCAAAAGTGTACAGAAAAGTATGGAATTGCACCTTTTTAAGGAGAGTGTTTCGACAGTTGGAAATTTCGAGGTACCAGTATGAAATCGAATCTTGTTAAGTTTGATAATTTTGTCAAGAAAGTAAAGTCTGTTGGTGGAAAAATTGAAGAAAATTTAGTGGGGTGCATTCTTTTACTCACCCTACCAGAGTTTAATAAATAAATAACAGCTATTGAGACATTTATTAATAGCAACAACTTTCTGGACTTTGTTAAAAGTCGACTTTGAGATGAGGATCTTGAGAGGGAAAACTGCATGAAAGTCAACAACGATGACAGAGTTGGTGCATCTTTTAGATCCAGGTCACACATAGTTCACGGTTTAATGAATATTTGCAATATTCTGTAGAGAGTTGAAGTGTTTCCAGTACGTTAACGTTAACGTGAACTTCAACGCACAAAAATAATGTTTACGGTATAGTCCAAAATATGAGTTGAAGTTGTTAAACGCATCGTGACATTTACGTGTCATGACAGATAATGACAATTATTAAAACGATTTCTTCTTTCCCAGTTAAAAAGAGGTTATTTTGTTTGCGTTACGTGCATACGCCAGAGCGCCCAAGCTTACGTATGTACGTAGACGTGAACGTGAAGGATATTTGAATGCGCATGCGTATATATCAATTTTCACATCTACGTTTACGTTCATAGCATCACCACGGCATAAGAAACAATCGGCAGGCTAACTTGTCTTGGCGGCAACGCTACGCGCACATCTACGCGCCACACCGCCATTTTGGGGTCCAACCTCTCAATCAAGCCAGTGGCGTCTCTGTCGTCGTTTATATCGACAAAAACAAACAAGTTGCAACAGCTCGAAATCAGTAGCGTGGGTCTTAAATTTATTTTGTTTGTGATGTGTGTATTATGTAGTTATTGTTATTTTTTTAGAATTATAGATATTTTTTGACACTTTTTATATAAGTTGTTTTCCAGTGTTAATTTGTTAACTTTTACGTGTTTTACTATGTCTGGGCAAAGTTGTGCAGCAAAAAACTATATCAATAAACTGTATTAAAAGATTTTTTCGGTTTCTTAATGATCTTATTAGGTAACTATGTATGGTATACTTTTAAAAAAAATCCTAAGTTATGGGTCAGTTTGTCAGTTATATACCTATTAGAAAGATGTAGGTAGGTGCCTAGTTAACGTCACGTAAAGTTTAGCGTCAATTTATATTTGCTTATCTAGGTATATTATTAAGATTTAAAGTAAAATGTTATATTTTAAACATCTCCTGTATGGAGTTGACAAAATGGAAAAATCTTTATTTTTATTTTAAGGAAAAAGTCATTATAAAAAAATTCTGTTTGACGAAAAAATAGATGTACTATATTAATATGTTAGGTCAGGTGTACAGGGTCTTAATAAATGAAGAAACTTGAAATTGACAAAAATCTGTATTACCTATTGATTTTACGAAGAAAAGTCACAGTTTTCCTGTCAGTTTTCCTTCATAACTTTAAGAGGAAACTTTTTCTTGTATTGTTTTTCAACAAGCAGAATTTTTGTAAGGAATTACTTTTTTTCTGAAAAAAATTAATATTAATCGTAATTGTGTTATTCCCAAATATTGAAATGCCTAACAAAAATTTAATTCTGATATTCATTTTGATTATTATTCTAGATATGCGAATAATAAAGCTTTATATTCTTGATAAATCCAAAGTATTTTCATTACAAAAAGCAAGAAAATCTTAATTAGCCATTAAAATCATGTGTCTTAAGCATTTTTTCGCTTTCAACGATTATTTTTTTTTTTGTTTTTCATTTTAGGATTTATGGCTGGAACTCTTATTTTATTTCGCACGATTATAGAAAAATTTTGTTTGTTTTATGTTATTTAATATAGTTGTTTATTCAGAAAATGTATATTATGTTTATTGTTGTAACCAATAAAGATTCTACAAATAATATTTAGTTGTTACAATTTTGTATTATTTATTTTGCGCTTCTAAAATTATTTAACATAAAATTTTACATTTTTATTTGCATTTTGTATTACGTCTGAGATGCGTATTAAAAAAATGCTATTAAAAATGAAAAATTCTTATATTTTGTCGAAGTAAATTCAAAAGCCCGCCAATTTTCAAACTAAAATAGCATTACATCTTTCTATATTACCGACTAAGTATTAATTTCATAAAACTATTCCATCTGTCGCTGAAGGTAAACATGCTGCCAAATTTCTGTGAGGAATTTGAAACTCTTAATTATCCTTCCTCCATTATGGTAACTGTGTAAACCCTACATCGGTCCAATTTCAAAGGACGTTTAAAAAATTGCAATGTTTAAATTTATTACATTCTGGAACTGAAAACTGCGAAACAGGTGGGGAGCTTTACTTGTAAGGCTGCATGAAATTTGTAGGACTAGTAAGGATGAGCCATTTTCCAAAATCGCGTGTAATGGTGGCAATGTTGTCGAAAATGTAAATATAAACAAGCATATTAATAAATTGCATGCACAAAATATTAATATTTTTCAAGAAAATTTTATTATATATGCGGATTTTTAATAACAAAATGTCTTAAAATTAACAATTGCGACGTATTTACACAATATGCCTTACCACACGAAGACTTGGATACAAGCTCCATGTATTGTTATTATAAACCATACAAAGAAAGCTAACAAAGATATTTTTGGCAATTTAAAAATGTCAAATAATAGTTTTGAAATAATTTTTCAACAAAATTTTGAATTATTTATCACTAAATCCGGCGTTTGTAATTTTTTTTTTTTAGAATAAATTAATTCAGAGATAAAATTTGACGCTCCTTGTCCCCGATTTCCAGAAATATATGTTATTAAGTTATATTTAAGGCTACTCATATATTACACTTTAAAAATATTAATAGAAATTTTAAGATCATCAATAAAAACAAGCTAATTATTTGGCGCAATCTGTAGAGCATATTGTCTTTCTTAATGCTGTTTTTATAAGTTAAATTAAAATATATTTTATGTAAATTTTTACTTTTTTGTTTTAATACGATCCTGTCTATCAATACCTTATTTTATTACAAAATCTTTAAATACGCTTTAATCCGACTCTGACTAAGACCCCCAAATGGCGTCGCCAAGGTCAAATTTTCTTAGTATAATATTTGTATGCGATCAGCGGTGTAACAACCGGCATGCCTAAAGACCATTTGTAACTACTGATAGGTCTTTCTAGTTGTTAATATACTATTAAGGGATTAGGGCAGCGTTGTCACCAGCCAAAGGGTCCTGGAGTCCTGAAGGAACATCAATTCGCCAGTGGCAAAATAAAGTAATAAAAATACAAAAAAAAACATCCCTTAATAGCATATGTCGAGCGGTTTTGGCAACTGACTTAAGACTCTCAAGTCCTTAAGGGTAGGAACGCCGAGGCCTAACATGCTCGGAATATTTCTTACTGGTTTTTGGAAAGAGGTGAGAATAAAATAGGTTAATAAACAATAACATGTATATTTAAATATAAGTAAAAAAATTATTAACAATTTTAATACAATCTTTATTTTTGAAATAAGACACGCAAAAATTACTATCTACAATTGTAAATCTTTATTATGATAAACCATGTTAATAGAATATAATCTATGATAAAACTTTAATATAATGAAACCTTTTACATCACAAAAACTTTTTACTATAATAAAAAAACTCTTTATATGATAAAACCCTTAAAACTGATAAACATTTAATAAGTAAACTTGGGACGAAAATGAAAGAATTGGCATTTGAAGAAAGGCGAATGAACTATTTTAAAATACATAACCCAAACAAGAGATTTAAACACGTTAAAATAAAATAGATATTACCTTTGAAACTAAAACACTACACACACACTTTAATATATATATTAAATACTAATAATTACTAAGTTACATTTTTGGGCATAGGTTTGGCCCAACGGCCGCCCCTTGAGTCTTTTTGTATCAACGATTGACTCTCTATTTATAACAACCTTAACGTGATTATTTTAAAAGAAACGACTTATTTATTTTTAATGATTATTTGCACGATTTAACCTTAAATTTACTAGTGCAATGAACTATTGTGTTAATTTAATAGATATTAAAAATATTAGATATTTTTGGGATTTTTGTTAAATTCTTTATATTTTAAAAATAATAATGCCAATTATTACAGCGGTAAGTGAGCCTGCTGATTGTTTCTTATGCCGTGGAATCACTTCAACTCTCTATTTTTTGAGACGATAGGTGCTAACTTTCTGTTACTGGGTCGATGACCTAAATTGTAAAGCTGTTTTTTTTGTGTTCTACAATATTATAAATAAACTTTAACGTTTATTTTTTGTTTGATTGGGTAACCTTCTTTATTTACGAACCCCCCTGAAGATTAGCATATTTCGACGCTCCACATGTTCCTGTCTCCGTATTGTAGTTATAAGAAATTCCTATTGTTTTATTTTATTTTTTATATGTGAACATGTTTTTAAATAGCGATACAAGTCGTATTTGTATGGATATATATTTATATTCGGAATTTATTTTTATTTTTTGTATTTATGCTTACAAACACTTTCGTGTTTCGTATGGCTATTATTGTTATTTATTCATATCTTTGATATATTTTTTTTTGTAATAATGTAAATTGCTTATTTTTTTGTGAATAAATAAATTATTATTAAAATTATTATTATAATTATTTATTACCATAAAATTATTTAATTGAACTAAAAATACTGTTTTAATACCTATTTGTACTTATCGAATAAAATAAAGCTTTCATTTAATTTATAAGTCAGTTTATCAATTCCGTTATCAAGAACAATATCTCCTCTTGTCCCTAACATTATTTTAGACATTGGAAATCGTGTTGGAGAAAAATGGATAAATTTTATTACTGCCGTTTATCATTGAGATACTGGAACTTCTTTTCTACAGCTAACCTGCAGTTGCAAGAGGAATTGAGAAAAGCGATGCATCTTAGATTTGAATGTTCAACGATTTGTTCGGATTGCCATTTGCACTGTCCACATACTCCAATAGTATTTTTTGTATTGATAGAATCAAAGCTAAGTATTGTACAGGATATCTCCGAAAATAATGTATTCCTTGAAATCATGGATTTTGAAATAATTTATAACAAAAATATTTACAAGGGCCGTACTTAAATTATAAACTATACCCGGTACAAGTGCCTACACCTGAATATACTATTAGTATTGTAACCTTTAATAAAATAGTTTATTTTCTCTGACGCCATTTTTTTTTTATTTTAATTTATTTACACTTAATATCATTTTATATCTGAAATAACCTAGACTATATTTATCTTAACAAAATAATATTTATAAAATGACTTAAACTGCGAAATTTGTATTTATATACATATGTGGCGTTTATAGAAACTTAAAGACTTTCTGGCATGTTGACTGCGAAGATAATTTTGAATAACATTTTAATTGTGCGACACGCTGTATATAACATGTCATGATTTTATCTCAATGGGCAGACTAGGTTATTTCATAGGTTATTCCATGGGTTAATCCATAGGTTATTATGTAGGCTACTCCATAGGTTTTTGTTTAGGTTATTCCATAGGTTATTCAACAGATTATTGTATAGGTACTAAAGTAGTAAATGCATAATAAAAAGAACCATTTACTTTTGAACAACATATTCTTATTCAGGTTTGTTTCTATAGGTAAAGCCAACAAAATTAACCATGAAATTTAAAATGTATTCAATTTTCATAATATTTAGCCGTAGGTTTTTTCCTAAAAAAATAACACCGTGTATAGAATATTTTTAATGCAATGTAGAAAACAATGCAGAGTTTGACAGGTATAAATTAAAATTTTATAAAGCACTGTCTTTGGTTCATTTAATAAGACATACATGTTTTGATATAAAGAGGAGTTAAATTTTCAATATTAAAAAAATACCCTGTATATAATCGTACACGTAGAGAAGTAAAATGCATGGTCTGGATAAAAGATATAGGTAAGTTATAAATTTTGATCAAAATTTTAATAATATCGCGAACATACATTAATAATAATAATATTGATAATAATACTCTCCCTAATTCACCCCCTTATGAGTGAATTTCAACCCCTGAAGTCGACTGAACGACTTGTGTAGGGGAAGGGACGGCTATTATTATTATTTGCCGTGGCGCTCCGGGGCAACTTAAAGATGATTGATGGTGCCATTTGACTTACAGGTGAGGAAAACCCGGAAAACCTCACCCACCATCATCGAGACGGTAATGTATGGCGAATTTTTTTAATCTGCATGTTATATCAACAAAAATTGAATTTTTATTAATACGCCACATATCAAATCCTAAACCGAACCATGCAATTTAATTAAAAATCCACATGGTCTGGTCTGGGATTCGAAACCCAGCAGTCTCAGGCTCATAAACTTGCCTATAAATGAATATAAGCGCGATAGACCGCTACACCACCGTCCCGATGTGTACATATTAGGTTAATAATTTATATTTACATGAATGTTGGTTATTCTACATGTCAAATTATGCTTTATGTTCATTGTATGAAAAAAAGAAAATGTTATTTGTAATTTGAATAACAATAATATTTATTGTTATCAGAGTATTAAATTGTTTAGAACACCAATAGGACCCCAACCTGAGAAAAGAGCCAAAAGATAAGTGAGAAACTTACCATAAATAATAAATTAAAACAATTTCATGACTCTATATATTATAAAAAACGAATCTTCTCAGAATGTTTCTTCAAAATTGTTTGTATAGCATAGAATGAATTTATTCCCATACCTATGTACATAGTGTATACGAAGTGTTCCGCATAAGTATAGACACAGGACAGGTGCGTGTTGGGAAAGTAAAAATTAATTTAAATATTTTAAAGGGTGGTTTTTGGGTAACTTACCTATAACTATACAGAACTTTTTTGTCGCCATGGTTACCCCAAAACCGCCCATTAAAATATTTTAATTAATTTTTATTTGTCTCCAAATTAAGACTCAAGAAGCGCCTAAATAATTTATCAAATATAGATTTTTTAAGTTAAACGGTTGCAGAGATATTAATTTTTTTCGAAATTTATGACCACACTTAAGGCCTCCGTTGGGACTTAGGGGTACAACTTGGTATTCGCTCCGTGCTTAATAGCAGCGCTAATTCATTTATGTACTAATGGACTATTTCTGTGTATACTCACAATACAATTTTTAATAGAATTCGTAATTAAAAATTATATATGTTAGTTTTAATAAAAGAATATAGATATGTAAAGCAAGTAACATATCAATTTTTTATTACTATTATTATACAGGGTGTCTGTAAAAGGTCTTTACAAAAACATACCACATATTCCTTAGACCAAAATAAGTCGATTTAAGTAAAATTATCTTAGTACAAAGTTGCTTCGTTTGGGCTCCAGAGGGCCTTGAAGTTACAAATTTTAAATCGTTTTTCCCATATAAATTTAAAACGGCATATGCGATTTTGCTGAAATTTAGTACATTGGTAGAGTTTTATGTGGCAAAAAAAAAGTATTAAACTTTTGTCCGATGATAATACATGGGCGTAGAACTTGATTTTTAAATAATTGCACCTTTAAAAATTCTACGCAAATAAAAGAAAAGGAGTTTGAGTATGAAATTTAGATTGCGCATTTCATTTACTTTAAAAAAGGTACTCTTAATAAGATTCGATTACTCTCATGGTTTTGACGAAATTTACATTTTAGTAATTTTAGAACATAAACAATAATTATTAAAATACAAACTTTGTCAAAACCATGAGAGTAAATCGAGTGTTATCAAGGGTTATTTTTTGTAGTAAATGGGTACCCAATCCAAATTTCATACCCAACCCCCTTTTTTGTCATTGGCGTAGAATTTTTAAAGGTGCAATTATTTAAAAAATCAAGTTCTACGCCTATATATTATTATCGGACAAAATTTTATACGATGAAAAACATAAAAATGTACTTTTTTCATATCTTCTTCAACACCTCTAATCAAGACTTTTAACAAAAATACTCGATTCTTGCCATGTACGATTTTTTGAGGAATATTAATTATTTGCCTGCAATACGTATACAAAAACATTTATTGTTGGTTTCCATAGTTTCATCTAAATAAAAATATTGTCAAGTTTTAACACCTAATCTCTAGTTAACGACTAAAAGTGTTCTATCTGACTCAATAATTAAAAAAACAAATACGTGGTTTATTAATATGGCTGTACAATATACCAATGCAGAATATACCGATATGTTACTGACATTAGGATTTTGTAAAGGAAATGCTCGAGAGAGTGTCAGGGTGTACTCTGAAAGGTTTCCAAATCGTCGTGTACATAGCCACCCAACTTTTGCTGCTGTTGAGAGACGTCTTCGAGAGACCGGTTCCTTTGCTCCCAACACTGTTGATAATGGAAGAGAACGTTTTGTAAGGATTCCTGAAGTTGAAGAAGGCATTTTAGAACGTGTTGAAGAAGATCCAGAATTAAGTACCAGACGAATTGGAAAGGAACTAGGAGTAAGTAAAGATGTCGTTCATAAAGTGCTTAGAGAACAATTGCTATATCCATACCATAAGAAGCCAGTACTAGAATTATTAGTCCATGACCCTCAAATTCGTTTGGGGTTTTGTCTATTTGTTAATATGCAAAGAGAAAGAGATCCAAACTTTGTCAAGAAGGTTCTCTTTACCGATGAAGCAGGTTTTACAAGAAGAGGTATAACTAATACCCATAATGAACATGTTTATGCCGTTAAAAATCTGCATGCAATAAAGGTAAACCATTTTCAGCACGAATTCAAAATTAATGTGTGGGCTGGAATAATTGGTAATTTCATTGTTGGTCCTGTCATACTTCCACGAAGATTAACTGAAGAAAATTATTTGGATTTTCTACAAAATACGTTGCCAGAATTTTTAGAAGATTTACCTCTCCAACTTCGGAGAGATATTTGTTTTATGCAAGATGAAGCTCCACCACATTTTTCTTTAAACGTTAGAAACCACTTGAATGAACACTATCTACACAAATGGATAGGCAGAGGTAATGACGCACCTGTAAACTGGCCACCACGTTCTTCAGACCTAACACCAATGGATTACTTTTAATGGGGACATCATAAATCCACAGTTTATAGGGAACCTGTAGAAAATGAGGAACAACTCTGGCAACGTATTCAAGATGCAATAAACAATCTTAGAGGTGATAAAGAAGTTATGAAAAGGATACATTTTAATTTTCTTCGACGTATAAATCTTTGTATGCGTGAAAATGGTGAACATTTTGAACATTTTTTTGTAAAATTGCTATTTTGATTATGTTGTAAATAAATATTTTTGTGAAACCTATACACTCTAAATTATTAAAACAGAAATTTAGCGAAAACCATGAGAGTAATCGAGTCTTATCAGGAGTACCTTTTTTAAAGTAAACGAGTTGCGCAATCTAAATTTCATACTCTAACTCTTTTTATTCCATTGGCGTAGAATTTTTAAAGGTGCAATTATTTAAAAAATCAATTTCTACGCCTATGTATTATTATCGGACAAAATTTTAATACTTTTTTTTGCCATATAAAACTACCAATATACCAAATTTTAGCAAAATCGCATATGTCGTTTTAAATTTATATGGGAAAAACGATTTAAAAATTGTAACTTCAAGGCCCTCTGGAGCCCAAACGAAGCAACTTTGTACTAAGGTAATTTTACTTAAATCGACTTATTTTGGTCTAAGGAATATGCGGTATGTTTTTGTAAAGACCTTTTACAGACACCCTGTATATTTTTATCGCTTAAACTAAAAAAAATAAGTATAATTAAAAAAAATCAATAATATTTACGAGAAAATGTATGAGAAGTTGCCCAAGTCTAATGTTGTCTTTGAAAAATTAACCTATTCTGTCAAAATAAAAAATACCATTAAATAATAACTGTTATTTATATTTTCATTCTCGTGCGAAAGAAAACATAGAATGTACGATTAAATCTGGTATCCTATCAGTAAGACACAAAATTGCATTCCAGCCACATTCAATAATCAAAAACAGAAATTTAGTTCTTGCTGAACATTTAAGATTCAAAGGATGTAGAAAAACATCGTAAAATGATAAATCATCAAGTTTCTGATGTCTACTATTTCAAGTATTACTATCATTATAAAAATAAAGGTAATTTTCTTCTTATTGTACACCTATCCATTTTTTAATTTAATTTCCACTTTGCTACTGAAATTTTTTATGATATACACTGTTTTGTTTTGCTAGTATTTTTACAATTTTCAACACAGCAACTCCGGTTACTTATTGTATTTTTTTACCTACTTTTTTGAAAATAAAGTAAAATGTATACGTGTATACCTACAACAAAGAAATCAGGAAAGCTAAACGTAACAGCTTTAGAAAATTCTGCGAGGATATTAACTCTACACCTGAGGCAGCGAGACTGCACAGGGTCCTGGCAAAAGGAAGAGTTGATACAGTTATGGCATTAAAGAAACCAAATGGGAGCTTCACGGAGAGTGAGGAGGAAAGAGCTCGCCTCTTACTCGAAACTTTCCTGGAAGCACACCTTTTCTGATAAGGGACACAACTAAGGTAAGCAGACCCCCAAGAGAGGCCGCTGCAGTGGCCAAGCATATATGCAGCAGAAATCGGTTAAGGTGGGCCGTAAACACTTTTAAACCGTTTAAGTCTCCAGGTGTGGATGGAATATTTCCTGCCCTGCTTCAGCAGGCACAGGAGAAATTACTGCCACACATAATTCGGCTATCCCGGAGTAGTCTGGAGCTGGGATATATACCAGAAGCATGGAGAAGGGCCAGAGTCACCTTTATTCCAAAAGTAGGGAAAAAGGATACCACACATCCTAAATCTTTCCGTCCAATCAGCCTCACATCCTTTGTATTAAAAACAATGGAGAAGGCTGTTGATAACTATATCAGAACAGAAGTCCTGGAGAGGGTGCCACTCCACCACAGCCAACACGCGTACCGAGCAGGAAGATCTACAGAAACTGCCTTGGTACAGTTGACTGATGTAATCCAGGATGCACTGACAAACAAAGAAACGATCGTGTGTGCCTTTCTAGACATAGAAGGAGCTTTTGACAACACGCCACACGAATCTGTAAAAAGAGCACTTGCATACAGAGGAGTAGATAACATCACATCCAGATGGATGGCTCAGCTGTTATCTTCGAGACCTGCAGAGACACAGATAGGGCAGGACACCATCTCCATCTGCACAACCAGAGGATGTCCACAAGGAGGAGTTCTATCCCCACTAATGTGGAGCCTAATCGTAGACGAACTTCTATGCAGATTAACTGACCTTGGCATACCCTGTCAAGGTTATGCCGACGACATAGTCATATTTGCTAGTGGCAAGTTTAGTAATATCCTATGTGATATAGTCCAAAGAGGACTAGAACATACCAAAAGATGGTGCCGTGAAGTGGGACTTAGTATAAACCCTACAAAAACAACACTAGTAGTCTTTTCAAGGAAAAGAAAACTTAATCTCAAAACCGTTAAATTAGACGGGATAGATATAGAATGGAAAAATGAAGTCAAATATCTAGGCCTAACCCTGGATAACAAACTTCTCTGGAACACACATGAGAAGAAAGTAGTAAATAAGGCCACAAAAGCCCTAATGGTATGCAGAAACATGGCGGGTAAACGATGGGGATGTAACCCAAACATACTGCGATGGATGTATACTGCAATAGTGAGACCAATCATCACTTACGGGGCTATAGCCTGGAGTAACAGAACTAGTTTAGTTACTACGAGAGCTAATATCTCAAAAGTACAAAGACTAGCCTGTGTTTGCATTACTGGTGCAATGAGAACCTGTCCTACGGCCGCAATGGAGGTGATCTTAAACCTCACCCCTCTACATTTGATGATAGAGAATGTGGCAAAAAGGACACGATATAGAATGATCAGGAGCGGAGTAATCAGACGAAAGTCTACTTGCTTCAGGACTAAAGATACCTGGGACATGCCCCAGGATGAAATGCAGAAGAAGTACAGTTTTGTGAAAAACTTCAAAACCACAGAGCTGGGCTGCAAGAAAGAATGGAGCCAAGAATCCATCGCGCTTGCAACCGAAAGACGTGCTATTCAGTGGTACACGGACGGTTCCAAAACCATAGAAGAAACTGGAATAGGAGTGTATGGGCCGAGAACCAAGCACTCCGAAAGCTTGGGAAAATACCCAAGCATCTTCCAGGCGGAAATTCACGCCATCGAGAAGTGTATCCAGTTTAACATCGAGAGAAACTATCATAGACAAGAGATTATCATCATGTCCGATAGTCAAGCAGCCATCAAAGCGCTGAGTTCTTACGTAATCAGCTCAAAAATGGTATGGAGATGCCTAGAACAATTGAATGAGCTAGGCGAGAAAAATAGAGTTACTCTCACTTGGGTCCCGGGACATAACGGGGTACAGGGTAACGAGATTGCAGATAGTCTTGCAAGGAAAGGGGCTCAAACACCCTTTGTAGGACCTGAGCCGTTCTGCGGTATCAGCAGTAACATAATATTAGAAGAGATTAAAAAAGAATTGGGTAGTAGAAGAACCGATAATTGGAACAATCTCTTGGGGCTGAGACAAGCCAAGATACTTCTGGGTGAATATAACCAAAAAAGATCGGAAGCCTGCATCTGCCTGAGCAAGGCTACGTATTGTAACAGGGATCCTTTTCGGGCACTGCCGACTAAAAGGACACCTAAGTAAACTGAGAGTAGTAGAGGATAGTGAGTGCAGATTCTGTGAGGAGGAGGACGAAACCTCCATTCACATCCTAACTGAATGTGTAGCACTCCAGAATCCAAGGGCACTATATCTAGGAGGATATCAAATAGAAGAGGGAGACTTACCTAACTTGAAGCCACTTCAAATCCTACACTTCCTTGAGAAAATAGGATTGGAAGGGTCGCTATAGGCATTGAGACATTTCCTTAGTGCAGTGGCGACAGAAGGGGGCACAATAGATCTTTTAGGTCGCAGTGTATTAACACCCCATTATCAACATAACATAACATACGTGTATTTAATATGGCAAGATTATAAAATATCGCCCCAAAATACACGAATTATTCGTAGCTAGCGCTGGTATCGCTTTTGCTTTTCCTACCATGACTTCGCACTAAGCGAATAGAGGCAAATTGCGTTAAATCATCTTATTTTGGTGTGCCTAACACGCACCTGTCCTGTGTCGGTACTTATACGGAACACCCTGTATATAAAAAAATATGATCGAGTAAGATGTCTGTTCGAAAAAGCCTGTATCAACTAGTCTTGTTGGTGTTTATTTAACATGCCGAAAAATGCATGTGCCACATACAATTATTAAACAATCGTATGCGGCACATTACATACATATTTTAGCAGGTGAGACAGACAGACCTGTGCCGCATTCAAGGTGCTAAACTAGTACCTTCGCCAAAAAATGTAATTTCATCGAATATTTTCTAGAAATGTGTATCCACCAAATTGTACTAGTCAATGGTTTACGACAATAATTGACGATGACTGATCATAGTCGTTGATTAGACTTTAATGATAAATTGTATAATCAATACCACGAGATGGTTTTCATGAATCTCATTTCAGAAGTACTTTTGTAAAGTATACTTCTACATGTTGTTGGTCAATCTCTTTATTTCATATTTGTATCTACAATGATAATATCACAGAATAAACAATATGCAATAACAATTAATATTTAATTATTTAAATGTGCCTATATTAGAATAGTTATTTATGCAACAAGTGTGTAAAGTTACCCTCTTTTGACGAATGTGAGTGCGACAATCACATGAGTCAAAAAAGGGACTTTACACACGAGTGGCATGCAATATTTTTTCTACTACCGTACACATAATCCACTAATATTAGAAATATAAAAGTTACTTTTTTTCACTAGTGACAAAAAGTACTTTACTTTACGCACTAGTGAAAAAAATAAAATGTGCAAAAAATTGTAAACACAGCAACAAAAATAAATTTATTGGAACTTTACAAATTTATAATTCTTACAGAACAAAATGACTAACAAATAAAGAAAGATTTAAAAAAAATAGGTTTTTAACTCTTATGAATATTAATATTGAATGTGCAATTATTGCAATTACCAAAACTTAAGGTTTTGGCCTTTTCCAGCACAGAGTTTGAAAAATGTTGTGATATTACTTCTGTAACCCTATTTTGAGCTTCGAGTGGTATGGATTTGGCCTTTTCAAGAGGTTGAAATATTTTGTGTAACTAGTTTCACTGTCGAGTGGTTCCACTAATTCTTCATTAGAGTTGTCAACGGTAAAATTGTAGCTTTGTTTGGAAGTGGATGGCATACTGTCATCCATCAAAATTTTATTAGAAATTTTGTTTTTTTTGTGTTATTGTGCTGTCTACGTAGCCTTCTGCAACAGCAGATGATTTACATCCTCCATGTTTTTTGACCGTTAGAAGGTCTCCTCCAGAATTTTCCAGCATAGTGGCTGAAGACCTCCTAAAGCAGTGTCCTGTAAAAGCCGTTGGATTGGGCAAGTTTAGATACGTTGCTATAACACTTGGCATTTTACCAAAAGTATTTATCCCTACAGGCTGTTTAGAATATTTTCCATTTGCGAATTTTAAAAAAAATCTGTTACAATTTATATTTGATGGTCTTAATGAGGTATATTTTTTTATGAAAGATAAATAATCAACTGCAGAATTATTTGAATTTAAAATCGTAAAAATGCGTTCTATTCCATTTTTGGTTTCTGATAATTTGACAATATACACTGTTTGTTTATCTTCCACATCGTTAATTGTAATTTTAAATAATTCTTCCCGGCGATAAGCTCCCGCAATTCCAATTATAAAAGCTACCTAAAAAATAACATACTGTAATGTTACAAATAATTTATTAAACATTAGGAAATATCTTGACGTTGCGCATGTAAAACTCCAAATAAATGCTATTGTAAAAATTATAAAAGTTTTAGGTATAATGTGCTGCCTAACAACCCCGGTGGCCTGTTAGGACAGCAACTGATTTTGTTAGGCAACACACCATACGAACACACATCTCGTTGCAAAACTTTACAGAATATTTTAATTTTATACTGAGCATTCAAGCATTTACTGAGGCACTTACTTACTTTGATTATTAAAAACTTGGAATCTGGAGCTTTTAACAGAAAATTAATTAGATCTTCTCGTTCAAAAATTTTGGATTTTTTTGGTTTATAACTTTTATTTTTTTGTTTGAGAAACGCTAATAACTTGTTGAATTTCGAAATATCAACGTTGTTTTTATATTTTAAGGTGCTTTTAAGCATAGAATAAATCGACCATAGGGTAGAAGCTTTGCAATTCTTCAATTCATCAGAGAAATATGCTAAAATAAAGTTTTTGTCACCTTATTCTTCCTACACCATTCTATAAATGCATTGTATTTTTCCTGATAAATATATGCAGATTTTTCTGGCAATAAATTTTCAGTGGCCTTTTGTGCACTGCATAAGATATCTGGGGGAGTATTATCAAATTCGCTATCGCTAGATAAATTTGAATCCATATCGATTATGACAGATATAATAAACTGCAAATAAAATTTGAATTTAAGTAAAGAAACATTAAAAAGTAAAACTTTTTACCTTCTCAAACTTGATTGAGTTTAAAAAAATGATAAAATGGCTTTAGAATCTAATCTTAAACTTAAGTATACTTTTGTCGTGTTCTGTTATAAGGTAGGTACTAATTAAAAGTTTAGAGATTGACAGTTCTTCTAATCCACACAGCCACGGCCAACTTACTTTTACCAAAATCGACATCCACTGTATGTTTACTTTTAATTAAATCGATGACATTTAGAGAAAATTATAATTAAAATAAACTGTTGATAATTTATTGGACACTAAATAGATATAAGCAAAAATAATTTATTTATTTGTCTTAGAAGGAGATAGCAAAAAAATGTTAATATTAAATAAAACGTTATATTTTGTTGTTATGTACAAATTTTGTCAAATTTTACTTTTTTTAACTAGTGCGTAAAGAGTTTTACTTTACGCACTAGTGAAAAAAAGTACAACTTTACACACTTCGTGGAGTGCGTAAAGTATGTACTTTACGCACGGTAGTAGAAAAAAACATTATTATTGCAATTTATATGTCTTCAATTCAGTGTTTTGAAAATAAGTTATTACGATTTAAACATTGAACTTGAGCTGAAATTGTAACGTGTTTATTATTAATTGCATATGAAATTAAACATTTTAATTCCATAAATAATGAATTTCATATACAGGATGTTAATTTACTAGGTGAATATAAAGAAAAATGTTCAAATCTAAATATACTGGCGACTTTCATCTTAACTCACGAGGATTTTCGGATTTTCGGATTTTTTAGAATTAAGTTTTATTTTCAAAGAACTCTGTCCCCGACTATCTAAAATCTACCCGCTACTCAAACAAACCACAGGAAGGCTTACAACGCCATCATACTAGCAATTTGTACGTAACAAATTGGGAAACTTGAAAAATTCGCCTTGTCCAATATTTTGCTTCATTAGTTAAATTCTCGTAAAAATTCTAAAATTATGAACTTTGTTCTGATCAAATTTTGACTGCCACCTTGTAACTGCAAGTTAACCTTAAATTAAATATACTGGTCGTTCAGTGAAATTTCGATAACTATGTTTTTTTTTATATTTTTCTGAAGTACTACTTACATATAAAATATAAAAAAAAATCAGCCTAATTAAATGAAAATTGAAAAAAGTTACAAATCGGGTGTTCCTCCAATTTTGCTCAACCCTGTATTTAATTAATAATAATTGTCTCAATTAAAATGGCAAACAAAAATAAAAATTTGATGAAATTTCAAAAGATGTGTTCATCCTAAATAGGTTTCAAAGTAAAAGTTTTTGCTTGCATAAAAAATAATTTGTTTTAAAATTGGCAAAAAAGGAAATAAAGGATCCATTAATTTAACTTTTTTTAAAGTAAACCACCTTCTACAAATAAAATTTTACATTAAATCGACCGACCTCTTTAAAATTTCCTCTTTTAGCAGAATTCCCAAATAAAGTCTAAAGAAAGCAGTTCTAGTCAATCAACGTTATTCGTTATATGAAATGCTGGCTTCCTCAAATTCAACAAAGCCTTCACTTAAAACAACAAAAACCTTCGGCGAGGTCAGCTTTTCAGTCTCAAAGTTAAACTCAAACAAGTTACTCCCGTTAAATGTATTCTATCCTACTCCTGATCCTGATTCCATTGGACAAATGCGTTTCGGGTGAAGGGAGACCAATAAAATATAAAGGAAGGAGACGTAGCCAGATCTGAAGGTCATTGGCGTATCACTTTTTTTCCAAATGATTTACATATTTTTTAGACAAAGGGTAAAAATATAAAAAATGGTATGAGAAAAACGGTTATAGAATGCCTGTATTAGTAAATTATATAATTAAAAAAATACAGAAGAAAATATAGAGAATTTCTAAAATTCAAAATACTATTGGTAAATTTCTGAGCTAAGCTACTAAAATATAAGGTTTATAATACTGTGATGAAAGTCTAATTTATTTAAAGTTTATTTATTTATAAACACACTATTTACAATTTATTTCAGACGTACTATGTAATTTATATAATACTTAATAACAATTCTAATTTATTTCTTACACTTAAACTTTTCAATACAATGTTCTATATTCAACAAATTACTATTTATCTTCACTGTCCATATACTAACTGATTCTGATGGCTCTTCTCCACCAATTTATATACAAATTGGTGGTCTAGAATGTTCCCCACCAAAATTTCCAGTATGTACCAGAAACATTATCACGTTTTAGAAATAGTATCTTGTTGACTCTGGAATGTTCGCGAAAGTGTCTCCACCATAGTTGTCCCATAGGTTTGGTCTTAAGGGGTTTAATTATATATAATAATCGAACAAGTTGAGCCTCAAAGGCCAAATAAGACAGAGAGGGACTTGTAGGGTTAGAGCATGACTGAATAATGAAATGGCTCACATAACATTGCCCCCTCCTTAAGAGATAGTTCCTCCTGGAACTCTTACGAAACTAAACTGGAATGGTTGTATTTGCAACTGAATCCTCTTTTACAATTTCCAGTTGCATGGAAGTAACAAGGGACTGTCTTCGCTGTAACCTAGGCACTGGGCGAATGGCTGCAAACCAATATCTGAACTCCGGTATCTTGAAAGATTACTTCCACCATGTTCCTAATGACCCTCCAATCCAGCTGATTTCCTTCTATATTCGGCATGGCTAGTTTCTGTACATTGGACTCCAGTACATGCTCCCTTAGACTAAGTAATGCTTCCCATACATCCTGATAGGTGGATCGGTCTTGGAAGGTGTTCTTCGTTATTAAATAAAAAAGATACCGTGACCCGTCTTGAAGTTTCAAGGCTTTTCCAGGGGCTGGTAACTGACATTGAAGTTCTACCAGTCGACCAAACTTCTTACGGAACACATATGTCAGTCCTCGCGCGTCGTTGATGCTGGCGGAAGTACTATGGACCAGCGAATAGTTTTTCAGAAGCGAGAGCAGATCTTGTTGTTGCTCGGTCACAACACCATATTTGGCTTTTCAAATACCTCCATATGCACCCATAAATTCTTCAAAGACAAGGTCTGGTGTTTCTTGAAGTTGGTTAACTTCTTCTTCATGGTCATCCTTAAATGGCGCCAGCCTGTTTTGGTGCACTACCTTTGGTTTACCGTTTGGTATCTTACTTATACGGTAAATTACATCATTTATTTTATTCTTGATGAGGTACGGACCTTCCCAAGACCTTTGAAGCTTCGGGAAATAACCCTTTTGTCTTTTTGGGTTATGGAGCCAGACTTTTTCGCCTTCCTTGAAACATCCCTCCGTAGCTTGAGTATCGTACAGTTTCTTCATCCTGTCGCTGGCGATTTGGAGATGCGAGCGAACTAATTCTTGCATGTCGTCCATTCTTCTTCGTAACTGGATCACATAATCTTCACCAGCTACATCTTCTCCAGGTCGGCATCCAAACTCGAGGTCGCACGGTAGTATCATCTCACGCCCAAACAAGACCTTTGCTGGTGTTTGGCCTGTTGATTCATTGACAGCGGATGTATAAGCCATTGCAAAGAGCGAAAGATACTGATCCCAATCTCTCTGATGGTTTGAAACCACTTTTGACAGATATTTGCCAATGGTCTTATTTATTCGCTCTACCATTCCATCGGATTGTGGGTGCAATGCTATGGTTCTGGTTTTCTTCATGCCTAGTCTGTCACAGATTCCACGGAAAAGTTGACTTTCAAAATTTCTGCCTTGGTCACTGTGGATCTCCAAGGGCACTCCAAATCGACAGATAAACTCTTTTATCAATACATCTGCAACAGTTGCGACCTCTTGATTTGGAATGGCATAGACTTCCACCCACTTCGTAAAATAATCCATAACCACCAAAATGTATTTATTACCATCATCGGTCGCGGGGAATGGTCCAGCAATATCTAAGGCGATCCTCTCAAATGGGCTACCAACGTTGTATTGCTTCATGAGTGCCTTCCTTTTTCGTTGAGGTCCATTACTCATAGCACAGGTGGTACATTTCTTACACCAGTCCTTTACATCATCGGAACTGTTCATCCAGTAAAACCTTTCCCGAACTCTCTGAAGGGTTTTCCTAACACCGAAATGCCCTCCTGATGGACTGTCGTGTAACTGACGGAGTACTTCAGCTACTCTACTTCTTGGAACGACCAACTGTCTTCTGTTCTCGGAACCATCATCATTTTCAATTACTCGCTTTAATAAGCCATCTTCCAGGATAAAGGAGTTCCACTGAGCCAAATACGACTTAAGTACTGGAGAGAGATTAGATACTTCTTGCCAAGTAGGTCGACGATTTTCCTCTTTCCATTGTCGCATCTTATTTAAAACGGTATCATTCTCTTGTTCTTCCCTAATTTTAGCAGGAGCCCACTCATCGTTGACTACAGTTGTTCTTAGTAGCCCACTTTCTTTGGATTCCGCTTTGTTGCTGTGGGAGTACTCTGCTGGACATGGTCTTCTAGAGAGAGAATCAGCATTTCTGTGACTTATTCCGGCTCGATGTTCAATCTTGAAGTCGTACTCTTGAAGTCGTTCATTCCATCTGGCGATTTGACCCTCTGGGTTCTTAAATTGCATTAACCACTGCTGCCGCTGCTTTAGTCGCACTGCGCAAGCCAAATTGGTTCCATTTGAAACTGTACAAACTATTGGAGCGGCTGGAGATGCAGCTGCTAGCCGCCGCAGCTAGCCGCGTCACCGAAATCGCACCTTTACAGACCGAGGGAGGCCCGACCGCTTTTTGTTTGGACACGACCTTGTTGTTCTGAAATTCCTTAACCATGCCTGCACTAAACTGCGACTTGGCGCATCGAACACGCGGAAAATATTTAAACGATTGCAAAAAGGCGGCGTGCCACAACGTACGATTCTTGATTTTTCAAATAAAGCTCTACAAAGAGCGTACGTTGTTCTTCCAGCCACCTCTCAATTCTTACTAAAGAATCCGCAACCTTCCTAGACTTGGCAAATATAAAGTGGTGACGCTACCCTACAGCGTTGCCAAACTAGCGTCCTCTAAAAACAACAAAACATTATATTTACTTAATTACTAGAATAATTATCAAAATCTGTCTGTTAGTTCGGATGGTGTAAACCTCTTGAGCCATCTTGGTTCACCTGTCTGATTAAAAACTCTATTGGCTAGAACATTGGGATACACTAACACTTTTTGACGATAACTGTCACTGAACTGAGTTATCACTCCTTTGACTGATGATAGAGGGATGTCTTGTTGGAGAACCCTATCTGGAACACATTAAGGTGCATTGACGATGCAATAGATAACCTGACTCTGGAATCTTTGATGCTGGTAGTGTCCCAAAGTTGGATTCCATAAGTACACACGGGTTTAAGAATGTCATTGTATAGCAAGCTCTTGTTTTCCAATGATAACTGGGATTTGCATGTTGCTGTTTTCGTTTTGTGAAGATGTATGTTTTCCAGGACTTTTATCAAGGTTCATGCCAAGATATTTTACGTTTTCTGTTTGAAAAAGTTGAAAATTGTTGACTTTGACTGGAGGACATGTTTCTCTTCGAGTAGAGAAGGTTATGTGTGCAGATTTGGTTTGAGTTACCATAATCCTCGATTTTTTGAACCAGTTTTGTATTTTTTTAAAGTTAGTCCAAAAATTGTATGATGCTGTCTTGGGGTTAGTGTGAGATACCAGTATTGCTGTTTCATCTGCATAAGTTGCCACAAGAGTTTCTTTGTTAGAGGGAAGGTCTGCAGTGTAAAGCAAGTACAGTACTGGACCTATGACGCTTCCTTGAGGGACGCCTACCTTGATAGGATGAAGGCTGGAATATTTATTGTTTTGTTTTACAATGTTATCGAGGTATGATTTTAGTAGGAGATAATGTTTATACTAAAGATTAAAGTCCATTTTATAGTGAAGACCACTATGCCATATCTTATCAAGGGCATAAAATATATCAACGAATACTGCTGAGCAGTATCGTTTGGCTTCAAAGTCACTATTTATCTTGTTTACAAGTCTATGTACATGTTCTAATATACCGTGTTTTTCACGGAATCGAAACTAATGCCTGGGAATTATTTTTCTTTTTTCCAAGATATCTTTTAGTCTTTTTATGAATATTTTTTCAAACACTTTGAATAGGTATTATTGATTTATATGACGAGGCTTGTTCTGGTTTTTTCCTGGTTTACAAATTAAGATTTTCTCGGCAACTTTCCAACTACTGGGAAAATAAATGTAAAATAGTATAGCGTTTCATATAAATTATAAGTCTATAGCATCTATTGTGAAGTTTTTACAATATGTTTTTAGTAATAAGATCGAATCCTGGCGGTTTTCTTACATTGATTTCTGTCATGATTGTTTTTACTACTGGACTTATTTTGATTTTTTATGTGATTTTTTTTTGGTGGAGTGTCCATTTGAAACGGGACTTCCAGGTACTCCTCAATTTTATGTTCTTCTTCTTCGTCAACACTTTCTGAGGGAAACAGTTGGAACACTCTCCGAAGATGGGTAGCAAAGACCTCTGATTTTTCTTTGTTGTTCCTTGCTCAACGGTTCATGTTAGTACTGTTTGGAGGACAGTGTTGCTGTGATCTTTATTTTTCTTTTTCCCTTCTAAAGTAAGAAAGTAATTTGTAGCTTCACTAAGAGGTAGGTATTTTTGAATTTCATTGTGTTAGCAATTCTTTTAAATCGGTAGCTGTGTTGTTAAAATTTCTTTGGTTTTCTGATTTTCTAGATTATTGCTACATTCTCCGTAACATAAATATAGGAATATTAAAAATAAGAGACACCTAGTGTACTCTATAAACTAAAATTTTAAATATTATAATTTTATATCTCTCTGATGATACATAAATGTGGTAAAATCCGTAATGGTATGTAGAACTCGGACAAGAACAGGATAACTTTAACGAGTGAAAATTAAAATCATCACAATCTTAGAATAGTTTTAGATAATCTAGTTTAGTGACTTCAAAAACAAAAATCCTTAAAAGTGAACAAAGTGAATTAATCAAATTAAATTACGGGTTTTGAGCTTACATTAAATTGTAATTAGATGAAACAAAATGGATTCTATGTATTTTGAGATGAAACGAAAAAAAAATTTTTTGGTAAAAGCACTTCTGGCGGCGAAAATTTCGCCATTAGAACTACCTGTGAAATGAATTTCCGAACTATTTTTGCCTCCTCTTTCGATTGGTGTATTTATTTTTACTATCGGAATGATTCTTTTCCAGATAATTAGCATTTTTACCAAGGCAAATTCCGGAAAACCCGGTTTTTCCTAATTTAAAAAAAAAATTGAACAACAACTACATCTTTTTTTGCTTTTTTTCGGAAAGATCACATCTAAATACATTAGGTCCACTTTGTTTTATCCAATTACAAATTGAAGTAAGCTCGAAGGGGCTTTTTTCGTTATTTAATTAGACTAAATTGTAAATGTAATATTTCTCTCTATGCAAGTAAATATATGTTTGATATACTGATAGTTAAATTCTTCACCTGAAAAATTTTGCTGCAATCTTCTATGTATAATTATTTTTTAGCAGCATGTGATGCAACAGAGCTGATAAATCTCTTCGTTAAATTAAAATTTTGACTGAAAGCTAGGTAAATCTTAAAGCTTCAACCAAGTTGATTAAAATCAGGTTTCAAAGTACCTACAATCCTTAGAATACATCTGTGTTTAAACCAAAGTTACTTTGATTGAGGTCACAGCTGGTTGAAGTGCAATGAAAAAATCTTTATGCACACTCAAAGAAGAACTAAATCTAATAATCACAGAACCAAAACTATTTCATGAGATTACACACATTATCTCTAACTAAAAGGATATCATTATGTTGACGTATTTAGTTGTTACACCAAACTGTTAAGTGAAAGTCTTTGTTAAGATAATAAGGTAAGTTGAAAATTATATACAATATGTTAACCCATGGATCCTTCTAAATAAATATGAGACGCTTAATTATATTTGTACGTGAAATAAATATGGAGAGGCTCTCTTGAATAGACTGCCTTCCTGCCTCCGTGATTGTACAGCTGTGTATAGCTCTACCACAGTGGACTGGCCCACATTGTTCTACCTCTGTCTAATCAATGGCATCGTATATTCTATACCGTTCTATCAGCGTAATTGTATGAATCATAACCTACTGGTTATATTGCGACGCAATTGACAAACAAAGAATAAATACTGGGACTTTAAAACGTGGAAAATCAATAAATAGGGAATAAACAGGGCATATGATTATTTTATTCCTAAGTAGCAATTTAAATACGCACATACTGTTTCTAATAATAACAAAAGTAAATTTACTATGGTAAACTTTTTTTTTAGCATGTTCGTCGTATTCGTACGAAAACTCGAGATCTAATTAATTAATTTAATAATTATTTCATCTACAACCTTTCCATAAATGATCACGCTCACCGAGACTTGGCTAAATTACTCTATCAAAGGTTTCGAGCTATTTAATCCAAACCTCTACAAAATATATGGACCTGAAAAAAAAATTCATAAAATATCTGCAACTCTAGGTTTTTGTCCAGCATCTTTGACACTGATATTTTTGTGAAAGTAAATATATTGATATAACATCTATAAAACTCAAATTGGATAAAGAAATTGTTTATGTATTCTGCATCTACTTTTCCCATCTATCATCTGCTGATGAATATGATCTTTTTTCGATATTTTCAGGACGATAAACTTT
This sequence comes from Psylliodes chrysocephalus, assembly GCA_927349885.1. Taxonomy (NCBI): domain Eukaryota; kingdom Metazoa; phylum Arthropoda; class Insecta; order Coleoptera; family Chrysomelidae; genus Psylliodes; species Psylliodes chrysocephalus. The sequence goes on along the minus strand of OV651814.1, from coordinate 61,528,687 downwards.
GATTCAATTGAAGTAAATTCGCTGATTATAGAGTAGGCATAAATGATCCATGTAGAAAAATGTAATGTTTAATGATTTTTCTGAACTTTTTTAATGTATCAACATAATACAATATTTAACTGTAATAACAGTATCCTTAACCTCGTCCTTTTAAACTATTATGAATGTACTGTCTATGAAACATCTGACGTCTTGCGAGTAGATTCACAATACCCTGTTCTCACTGTTGGTATTTCCATAATGACTTCTCTAAAGATATTAACTCAACCATATTCTAAAGAATATAGTTTATGTAAGCTCATTTTCCAATTTTATATTAAGATCCTCTTACAATTGATTTGACCCTCCTACACAGAAAAAAAGGTGTGCTATATTCAAGATAAATGGTCTTATTTCAATGCTTTGTTGTGTTTGTATATCCGCAAGTAAAACTCTAATTAAATGAAGAGTATATATTGCTCAATTGCAGTATTATGTACATTTTAAATGAAATAGTGTTACACTTTTTTTAAATATACTTATTTATATTCAATAATACCATTTTCTTGAATCCAATACAACTAAATTTGTTACAATAATAATATAATCTTTGACATAAATATATTGATTTTGGTTGAATTATAGGATAGTTTTATTAAAGAAATTAATAATCTTGAAATAAGATCAGGCTGTTCTTGCCTTTTAATAGGTTTCTCACCTATCAGCAAAAGACACTCTCATATCTGGTTCCTGTATTATATACTGGATGTTTATAACTTGTGGTATGATTTCAAAAAAAAGGTGTTTATAATTTATTTATTATTGCTCTTTGATACAGTTAAAATCTAAAATTCTATTAATTGTTATTATTTATATCTGTATTTATGTTTTATTAACAATGTTTATCTCATTTATTTTGATAATAAGTAGTTGCTGTCAACTACATCTGTTAATTTCTTTCTAAAATTAATAATATACAGGGTAGTTGTTTTTTAATGAACCTCTTTTGAGTATTCTTATTGCTCATATAATAATTTTTTTAATATTATTTATTATAAATCGTACTTATTGTTTACAATCTAAATACTATTTCTTCACAATATATATAAACTTCTCGCTGTCTCTAAACCTACTATACATGTGCATTTTATTAACCTTTGTTTATATTAAGTTTGTTTTTTCATCTACAAGATTTTACCTACATTTTGTGACATTCGTAAATATCTTATATTACACTATTTTTGGATTTCGTATTATGGTTTTTGCAAGTCGCCACCGCACAGCTCGGTATTTTACATTAATTCAGTTCTTCTCTATTATATACAAGAAAATATAGTCACTACTAAAATAAAAACAATTTATTATATTATTTTATACTATTCAATCAAAAAGTATCAAAAAAACTTGAAAGTTCGTCCCGCATTAAGTCACTGCGCGGTTTGGACGAAATTTGAATCGAAAGTCAGCATACCATTAGTCTGTATATCGTGAATCGAGATATGATTGGATTATAGAAAACAAATCAGTATTAAGGCCATCAACTAGAATATCCAGTAGTATTCTCTAAGTAGAAATGTTCCTGTCTGCATAGCGGAGAAAAAAAACAAAAAATATTTTATATAATAAGATATTCAGATTTAATGTAAACATTAAACAAAAAATATCGATTTTTGAGCTGTTTCAAGTATTTCTTTTCTATGTACGACACTGGAAAGCTGTGCCATCTCCATCTCAAGCATAAGCTGGTCTTTGGCCTGATTAGCATAAGGAAATCGCCTCTCTTCGTTACCGCTTGTCTAAAGCTGTTAATGTGTTCATCGAGACGCGTAAGAATTGGAAAAGACTGATGAATTGTTTTCGGAAAATGTCAATTCGACTTTAAAAAAAAAACTGTTAACGTTTAAAAGTATTTCTGGTACCGAAAGAGGTAGACAATATATTGAAAATGTACCATTGTTAAAATAATTACCATTACTATTGAATCAACTTTGTTTCTAAATACATTGTGTCGAATGCGGTTCAGTAAATTTAAAAATAAAAGAAAGGACTTTAATGGTTACTTTCTTTCAGTTTGTATGTGTCTGTTTTTGAGCTAATTGAGAAATAAACAAAGGGCAAATAAATAAATAAAAGATATAAACCAAACAAAAAAGTCAAATACTGTACCGATTTCAAAAGAGATCTCTTTAATCTAAAGATTTGTCTGCTTAATTACAGCTTTGGAATAGTATTATACAAAGTGTCCCAATAAACAGTAGCCCATTTGCAGTGCTTATAACTTTTAAACAAATCTTGGAAAGCAGTTTTTGCTGATATGTGTTATTTTGCTATAAGTTTTGCTTTAGTGACACAGAAATTATGTATTACCTGTACAGGGTGTTTTTTAAAGTTCACTTTTAAATTTACCGTAACCAAATTTTATCAAATGGAAACGGGCTACTTTTCATTTGAATATTCTAACGTAACTTGGAAATACGGTTCATGAACTTGGTTTAATTAAAAAATGCTGTAATTTATATTAAGAAAAACAAACTGAAAAATTAAAACGTTAAGGTTCGACGCATAAACTCAACAGCTTTGTATTTTAAGGATAATATTGTTCTATAGATTTCTAATTCGTTTGTTAATAAAAAATTTAAAAAAAATAATATTAGGCAATATATTACTTTTGTAATAATCAGTTGTTAAATTATCCACAGAAAAGTTAGATTTCGAAGCATATATAAAATACTCGTTAATTTCTTTCGGATTTTTTAGTTCTATTGGCAAGGAATGGTTCTTAGATTTAGAGTAAATATCTAGATTACGTAATTCTTTCCAGAATGTTTTCTGATTTCCGCAGTTTCTTAACTTAAATTCTAAATAAGCTTTTTTTTTCTTTGTATTGCACTCTTAGTTTCATTTCTTAACTGTTTGTAATATTCCCAATAACCCTGAACACCGGTTCTCTTAAACCTTACTAATGCTCTGTCTTTAAGGGACATATTTATTTTCTTAATTGTGTATGTGATCCAAGAGACAGAAGGACGTGTGATTTTTACAATCTTTTGTGTTGTATGGTAGTCAAAAAGGGCCAGAGGGATATTATTAAAATAATCAATTTTATCATCAATATTACCTAAATGAAAAATGTTTTTAAAAAAATTGCTTTTAATTCAGCATTAAAATGCGCTATATTAAAAAACTTGAAATTTCTAAACGTGATAAAGGAGGAATCTTTTTTTAGAACCTTATTTAAAAATGTTAGACATCAGCTACAATAGATGCATCTTTTACATATACTTTACCCTTATTAGTTTCAGAGGATGTGACCAAGTCTAAAGAAGTAACTTGTCAATCCATACCGTGTCGGTTTATGGATTAAATAAGATAAATCGTAGGACTGTAAGATAGTATCAAACCTCTTATAGCAACAACTATCAGACACCATTATATCGATATTAAAGTCTCCTAATAAGAATATTAAAATAAATTTTGAGACGTTTGTAACGTGATATCTAGTTATTCTATCTACTTGTTATATTTGTTTGAGCTCAATTCATAGGACGTGGGTTAGGTTATTAAATAACTTGAATAACTTTAAAAAAGAAGTTGGGCACCACTATGTTTAATGCTTACTACACTACCTAGATTAGTGATAAAAATATAGAAAATCACTAACCACTAACAACTAATACTTAAACCATGCTTTAGCTATCAATTTCTAATTTACGTAAGTTATAGTAAATTCAAATTTAAAACGATTTATTGTTGAAGTACTTATATTTTGGTAAGTTATGTAAATATACGGAATGTAAATCTATATTATGGTATTTCTTCAGGCAACTTCCACAAGGGATTCGGGATCCTTATTCGTAATTCTGCATAATTCTGCACTGATCTTTAGTATTCGAACATAAACTGTCTAAAGATGAGATCAAAACCGTCTAGAGATTGAACCAAAACCTTGAGATGGAACCAAAACCTTCTAGAGATTAAACCAAAAAAACGTCTAGAGATTAATCCAAAAAACGTCTAGAGATAAATCCAAATAAATGTCTAGAGATTAATCCAAATAAACGTCTAGAGATAAATCCAAATAAACCGTCTAGATATAGCCATGCTTATAAAACCAGACGGATTTTAAGAATATTAAAAATCATCTAAATTATTATTAAACTGTAAATAGCAGCACATTGATAAGAACAATTGCACAAGATACACAAAATAAGTGTTATTTTTTATGGACACTCCTGGTAATAGGACCCGCTTTTCTTACTAACTTCTTAGGCGTTTCTGATATTGACCATGATCTAGTGATAACTAAAGTATTCTTTTTGTTAACAACTTCCTTGATGGTTGGTTGGACCTTGACTTCGTTAGCGTTGGAACAATTTGCCTCTAAGTTGTCAGTACCACATCAATATTAGTTTCTTCTATTAAAAAACTTGCTGTAGGAGTTGGAGGTTTGCTTAGGATTTCTCGTTGAGGTTGAGATTGGAAAATATCTAATTTATTGAAGGTCTTGACTAGTAAAAGCTTTGCCTTTATTTTTCCTTAGACGAGCTTTCTTATAATATGGAACTAATATTTTTCTTTATTCTAGGGTCTTCTCCGTGAAGTCTTCAGTAACAATTATGCCGCAAACTTTTAGTTTTTTCCATTCCAAAAGATTACCTGCTAAAAATGAAGTAAATGATACTAAAGTTGGTCTATTCCGCTTTTTCTTTTTTTTTCCAATGTGTATAGATTAATAATTTCAACAATATTATTAAAAATGGAAAATTAGTCGTTTAAAAGTTTGCGTACCGTTCTAAGCTAGTCTTCATTTGTACATTCTTCTTCCGAAATTACATAAGAAATTACATTATTTAGTTTTAATTTCTTTTCAGTTCTCTCTACTTTTTGCACAAGTTTTTTCATATTCTTCTAGAAGTGTTAAAACTCTTAATATGAAAATAATTATTTCGTTCTCAATAGTCGTTTGCAAAGAAAAATTATCTCTTCCAATCCTGTCTATTCTTGAACTTAGATTAGAGTTCATTTCCTTCATGAACAGAAACACCTGATTGAAAGTTATACTTTCTTCCTCCATTTTATGAAAAAGAATAGAAAAGACCAGTTAGCAAAGCGCTACTGATAACGTTGTATACACTTCCCCAATAAATTAACGCACGATCAAAATATAACAAACAGTTTAAAGTAAATATTTGTCAAAACCACTTTTTGTTTTTTTTTTTAATAACAGGTTGTCTTTTCTAGAACGTCGGTGTGCTAACTGTGTTTGCATAAATCCCTCATTTTTATTAATGCAGGGTGTAGCATTTATAGCCTGATTTTTTCATTAAAGTTGTAACACCCTGTAGAGTGCAACAGTTATACTATCAAGTTAAAATTGATATCACAATTTAGCCTTATTTTTTCTTAACAATTTATTTTTTATTTACTCCATTATCTTTCCCATCACACGAGAAACTTAGTGTTATTACTTAACATAACTTTATTCATTTTGATTAGTATTATAAGCACTAAAGTAAGAAGCATGCTATGGAAAAACCAGTTATTGTCAATTACAGATGTTAGTATTAGTCGATACGTCATTTTTTGCAAAAAAAAATATCAATCAATATGCCACAAAATCTTACCCGTAAAGAATGTGCTTTAATATTGTTTGAAGATGGTTGGAGTTACCGAAGAATTGGTGAACAATTTGACGTAACTCACACACTCGCTTCACAAGTTATAAAATGATATAGATAGACTGAAAATCATGGTCGAGATGCTAATAGTTTAAAAGTTTGTACAGAAACTGTTCGTCAGCATCTATAGAAACATAATTGGAGGCCTAGAATAGCTGATCGAGGTCTAGCTCTAACTAGAGTTCATCGCAGAGCGAGGCTAAATTTAACCAGGGAGTCTCAATTTTATTAAGGTAACAATGACAGGCATATGCGCGTATATCGATGCCCTAATGATCGGTATGCTCAGGAGGATCGCTGGTAGTCTGAAGAGGCATTTTTTTGACTGGTCGCACGGAACTTGTAATCCTGAATGAAAGCCCTACAGCTGATAGGTTCATATTGGAAATTTTAGATTAACATACAGTGCCATTTGCACCACATATAGGCCAGGATTTTTGTTGATTCAAGATAATGCTCGAGTTGTGAGAAATTACCTAGAGAAAGTCGGTATTGCTACCTTGGTATGGCCAGCTTAGAGCTTGGATTTAAATCGGATAGAAAATCTCTGGGATACTCTTGGAAGAAGATTACAAAAGGCACGTAATCTGAATATGGGAAGAATTGGACCAAAATGACATAAGATCTCTTATTTTAAGTATGGCCACCGTTTTCGAGAAGTTATTCGTGCCAGAGGCTAGTAACACTTTCGCTTAAATTATATCTTTATATTTTGTTTCGTGTATTCGTTGTTAAATTTTAATATTAATTTTTAATAAAATCATCTTATGTCATGAAATAGTGTTTCTCGTATAATGGGAACGATAATGGGGTAGATAAAAAAGAATTTAAAGAAAAGATAAGGCTAAATTGTGATATCAATTCTAAATTGATAATATAACTGTTGCACCCTATAAGTCACGCTATAATTGCTACACCCTGTGTTAATAAAAAAATAGAGTTTTATGCAAACACAGTTAGTAAACCGACGTTCTGGAAGAGACAACTTGTCATTCAAACAAAAAATCCCCGAAGGAGACAAGTGGTTTTGACAAATATTTACTTTAAACTTTTTGTTATTTTAATGGTGCAATAATTTAATGGAGAAGAAGTTAACATGGTCTTTGAATATTAACTGTTATTTCCATGGTGAACGTAGACATAGGCATCCTATTATACACTACTTACAACAAATTTTGAGTTTTTATAACTATTTCTAAAAAAATGTGATCGTAGAAAAAATATTGTTCGTATTTTGAGTGAAAATTAAGTTTTCTTGAAGTGTACTTTCACGATTAATTCATGATTAATTTACAATATAATACTGTATAGTTTAATTTTTAACTGACTTCAAAAAAGGAGGAGGTTCTCAATTCGTCGCAATATTTTTTTTTTATTTTTTTTTTATGTATGTTCAGCGATAATTCTTTAACACGGTGTTCAATTTCAATGATTTTTTTTTGTTATAAAGGGGGAACTTCAGGGGTAGCCCTATAAAAATTTGGTCAAAATCTAATAATTGGGTCCATGAGAAAATCCTCAAACGCTTCATTTTTTATGTATGTTTAGCGATAATGTTTTACCACCTTGTCCGATTTATATGATTCTTTTTTTGTTAGTAAGGGGGTACCTCAGGGGTGGTCCCATTAAAATTTTGTTAAGATGTGGTGATGGCATCGGCATGTTTTTAAAGTCGGTTTTTTTTTTTATTTTTAATTTCTAATACTTGTGATCTATCCGTTTGTTTTACTATTTCCTTACTGCTATTTATGCATAATATTGTATATCAATTCCCACCCAATAATTGGCTTGCAGTAAAGTGGTGTATACTAAAATATATCTAACTTATATAAAACTAAATAAACCAGGACTTGTTTAGTATTAATTCTTGCAAGTAGATGACTCTTAGTGTAGTCATTGCACAAAGGTATAATAAATAAAGCTACTATAATAAAAAAAAAAAACTGAGGCGAATTTACCGAACCCCGAGTTGAACGTGTTCATTGGAAAGTGCAAGAACTGAAACTAAAATAAGGACATCTGAATGTGAAACAGTGAGGATTGACTCAGATCCGGGATAGCTGGGATCGCCCGCTGTGATCCCAAGAGCGCAAACAAAACAAAATAAAAGATTGCATTTAAGATTAGGGATAAAGCGTTCTTTGAGCTACTCGGGTAATTTTCTTGAATTATAGTTGTCCGAGTTTTGGCTTATTTTCTTTCCGCTTTTGCTCTCCACTGGCACAGTCTCGATTTTAACGTCTTCAATTTACATCGTTACAATTTGATTAGATTGTTTTCTTTGGCAAAATGGAAACGATTTTGACGCGTTTCTCTAGATATGAACGGATATTTTTCAGAAAACGAGATTGAAGGCGCAATTAAATATTAAATATTACAGAAAAATCAGTAGAATAAAAAATAAAACAGTAGAATGAAATAAAAGAGTGGATATTAGTACGCTTTATTTATAGACTGAAATAGTAAGTAGATAATTAGATACGATGAGCATAAAACAATAGAAAAGGAATAACATCCTGCAAAGGGAAAGAGAAAAAATCAAAAGGCAAATCATAGACACGTGTTTCTGACTGTTGTTGGTCTTCATTGGTTCGGTGCAGCCAAAATCAAAAGATCATTGGACGATAAAATCAAAATATGCAAGAGGAGAACACTTAAGGGGCCAACCATAGAATTGTGGCCTCGGTCAACATACCCAGCATTTTGTAGGAAAATACTAGCATCGCCATGAAGACAGTTGTTGTGTATGTAAATATAATATGCATGAATAATAAGATGGACTCAGATTCATATAATTTATTACTCGAGTTTAACTAATAAAATGTAATGAAATGGTCTCACTTGGTAATTTATACCAAACGTTTCAGCTGCAACTGCGGCAGCCATCTTCAGTGACGTGCACGAAGTACTCTTCTCGACGTATCAACCGAAACTAAATCCTCATTTTCGGCGCAGTGTACTGAGGCCCGAGTTGAGTAAGTTCCCATTCTGTATGCTGAATCGGAACCTGCTAGATTCATACCATTCACCCCCTTGCAAGGTCATCAAGTGATAAAATTCAGATTTTTATATCATACTTTCTAATAGGCACGAAAGTTGACATATAATCATCATTTAGCAGATTTTAAATCTGGCGTCGTCTTTGTGTTTTGCATTCGCATTTACTGTGTCTCGTATTTTGTGACTCTTCAAGGTGAGCCGAGCTTATCACCCTAATGGGTACGTGCCGGACCAACGGAGTATAGTCGATAGTGTGTTGTTTGTTGGTCATCTGTTGAGAAAAAAAATGTTATTAGCATACTCACCTGTATTAGTCCAATATTTCTTTCATGAGAGTTTCAAAAAGTGCCATAAGTTTTTGAATATTCTCCAGATTTTTCGTCGCCTTTTGGGTTTTGGTCGGAATCGGGTTTTTAGTCATATTCGGGTTATTCGTCATATTCGGGTTTTTAGGTTTTGTTGTCGTAGCACAGCTCATTACGAAAACAGTGTAAGCTGTTCTGGTGATGGCTTTGGGCCTTCTTGGACATCTTCGGTAGTTTTCTGGGTGTGATCCTTGGCAGTTTGCGAAAGTAGCTTTGATATTCTTTTCTCTTGTGCACTCTTTTGCTCGGTAGTCTTCACCGCATCCTACACACCTGATAAGGTTTTTTCTTGAGGTTTGATGTCAACGAGAAACTTCGGGATTTTCCTTTTATCTCTCCTTAAGATCATTTCTTAAACTTTTATCGGGCTTAGTCCAAAATCGGTGAGTTCATCGAAGATTTCTTTTACCAGAATGTGTTTTGGTAAGCCTCGTATAAACGCTTTATATGGTTTGTCATCTTCTAATTTATTACAGTAGAACTTGCTACCTATCGTATCTAGATAGGTAGTGGTTTTCCCTGTAGTCGTCTGAGGTTTTTAGTCATATTGTTACTTCGTAGTTTCTGAACAGTGCCTTTCCAATTGTGATCTGCTGTTCTATTAGTGCAGTCCTTACTTTTGTCCAGCTTTTGGAATCGAGTTGTATTGGTGGCATTTTATAGGTTTTTGTTTGGGTTGTTTGTTGGGGTTCATCAGGTTGATGTTTATTTTCTTCAGTTCTCTGGCGTTTGACCTCTGTCTCCTCCTGCGGTTTGCTATGAGAAGCTTCTTTCCTCTTCTGTTTGTTTGGCCTCTGTCGCTGATTTTTGGAAATGACTGGTTCGAAATCATTTTTGTCTTCGCATGTATTCATTTTTACTTCTTCCTCGTCTTTTTCGACCGCGCTTTCACCTAAAGTTTCCTTGATAGAAAAATCCATGGCTGCAGCCTCAGCTGCTTCTTGTTTTTGTCTTTGATTCTCGCATTGAAGATTTTATTGTGTTGGTGTTATCTTCGTTTTCGCTGTTTTCTGATTCTGGGTTTTTTAATAGAGAGAACCCCTTCTGTTAATCGTCTGTTTTCCGAAATCATTTTGGCCAATCTTTTCACTAGTCGTTCCATATCTTCTTCTGATGTTTTGACGCTTTTCTTCAATTGCCTAGGCAGTGGGCCTGGCGGTGGTACCATCTTAGAAGAGATGTATTATTATTTTAAATTAAAAAATTCGGCTTTTGCCTTATTTTGTCGTCGTTTGTGGTTTTTTTAAGATACTGATGAACGCTGCTCCTGCGTAAGCGATAACATGCCGTTCGGTCACTTGGATGTCGGTAGATATCACATGTGAATACTTCCGTATTGGTAAATAAATTAATTTAAATGTCTTAATGTTGCTAGTAGGTCGGTGTTTTCGAAAAGGATCTTGTGTGCTGCAGACTTTTTGGTTTGTCCTAAACGACAACTTCGTTTGTGTTCTATTAGTCGTATATCAATCCTTTTTTTTTGCTGTATCCTATGTATACTTTTCCATAAGTACATGCAATTCTGTAGACACCTGCTGATGTGAGGGGATTTCTGCAGTCTTTCAGTGTTTTAAGATATTCCCTTATTTTCTTTGTTGGCTTGTAAACAGTGCCGATTTTCTTTTTCTTTAAGATTTTGCGAATTCAGCCAGTGACTCCTTCTACGTACGGTAGATGGATAGTTCCTTCGTTTTGTTCTTCACTAGAGTTGGTCAAATTTTCCCTTGGGCGCGTAGCACATATTGTCTTTTTTGCTGTATCCGTTTGCTTGTAACAGTGTTGTCAGGTGTTTTATTTTATCGTTTATGTGTCTTGGTTTACATATCATTAACGCTTTGTTTACTAAGGTGTTTATAATAATAATAATAATAATAATAAAAAACTTTAATTATCATAAATAATATATAAAATACAAGATACTAATAATTAAACATATAAATCATAATAAATAAAGTGGTTGAGTCGATAAGTAAAAAATTTACTTGTTTCGACAGAAATACATAATACATAATACATAATAAAATATAAATACATTTCTTAATACTATGGTAAAATTCTAAAACTGTAATATTAATAATGGCAAATAAAGTTAACAGAGTAAGTATTGGGGTAAACAATAAGGATCTTAGAAGAAGAGTATATTTCAAAATCGTGACACTAGTTTGTGTACCTAATTTTTTTTTTTTTTTTTTTAAGTTCTACATTCTTATTTAATTAATTTTTTTTTAATTTTTTTCTATGAGTTCGGATATTATTTTTCTATCCGATTGTACTAAGTGAAATTTTAATTTCTTCTTAAAACTAGTTTTGTTCTTTATATTTTTTAAATGAGAAGGAACATAATTATAAATTTTATTTGACAAGTATGAATATGATCGTTGTGATAAAGATTTTTTTACAGTGGGTGGAATTGTGTTATTTTTCTGTCTTGTGTTGTAGGTATGTAGTAAGGTATATTTATCGGTAGAGAAATGAAATTTTGTATTCACTACTAGGTAAAATAGTTGGTGTAGATCCAAAATGTGACTTTCTTTGAATAACATGTCAGAAGAGTACCTTCTATTTTTGGATAAAATTAATTTCAAAAATCGTTTTTGTATAATTTCAAGTGGATTAATGTGTACTCTAAGTGCACTTCCCCAGACCACTATTCCATACCGCAGATGACTTTCAACCAATGCAAAATATAGTATTTTCATTGCTTTTAATGGGAGGTATTTATTCAGGTACTTAAATTTATATAAAATTGATTGTTTATAACCGTACACTTCTCTTTTAGATGATGGTTGGATCTATATTGTAGGTATCGATCAGTATGTGTCTTCTTTCTATATTTTTGTGGCCTAGTTTATTATCTACTTGGCTGACTTACACATTAAGGAAAGGAATGTGTCATTTTTGTTCTATTTCCATGGTGAGCTGGAATTCAGGATGAAAACTGTTCATAATATGGTTCAGAAAATTCTAGAGGTCTTTTCTACCGTGGAACCAGATTAGAAATGTGTTATCTTTATACCTTAGCCAATGGTTTGGATGTTTTTGGGCAGTGTGGATAGCTCTCTCTCTCTCTTCAAAATGTTATATGTAAAAATTGGCCACAACTGGGCTGAGTGGACTGGTCCTGGCGACTCCATCGTATTCTTTATAGAATGTTTGATTTTACTGGAAATATTATGTTGTGATCGAATGTCGGAAAATATTTATGAGCTCAGGAAAAACTCCCCTATGTAACTGACTACTTCTTCGAATGGCACTTTTGTAAATACAGAGATGATATCAAAGCTGACTAGGATGTTGTCAGGCTCTAAAAAAAAGACTATTTAAGTGTTCGATGAAGTGCGTGGAGTCTTGCACGCAGGTTTTTGTCTTGCCCACGTGTGTTTGAAAAATTTCCTCCAGATGTTTATCCAGATTGTAAGTTGGTGATCAAATGGCACTTGATATTGGTCTTAGGGGTACATTAGGTTTGTGAATTTTTGATAATCCTTATAGTCTTGGTGGTAGAGATATAGTGGTACAGACCACCGTAAACAACGAAGAAAATCTGTGTACGTATCTAGCTTCAACTCTCTCTCTCTTTCTTTAAAATTCCTAATTATTGTGTTACCCTCGTATGACGCTGTTTAACAATTTTCGTTTTACAAATATCAAGCCTTGACCTAATTTCTCTATGAAAGTAAAAGTTAAAGGAGTAAGACATGTAGGACATGTAAGACATGTAGGAGTTATTCTATATTGAAACAAAAATTTACTTAGATTAATTCACTGGCTGTACACATCTCTCAGCTAAACCATTTGTAGCAACGTAATATGCTACACTGAATTTGTAAAATATTCTATTCTTTTTAAAAAAATCGTTAAAATTCATATAATATTAAGGCTTGTGCATTATCAGAAAGTAGATACTGAGGAATACCAAATGTAGTAAAAATTTTCTCAAAATTTCTATTGTTGTCTTACTGGTCATATTCTTAAGCAAATGTATTTCTGGTCAAACGAGTATATGCATTAACTAAAGTTAAATAACTTTTATTGATAAATCGACAGCTAAATCAATGTGCACTCTTTTAAAAGAATCCGTTGGCATTTCCCAAGGGTGTGTAATAGCTTTAGTAGGATAATGTTTGTGTAAATTACATTCTGCATAGACTTAACATAGATTTTCAATGTCCATAGATATCCCTGGCCACCAGCAAGTTATTTCATTTTGACAACCCCAAAATGTACAGTATGTAGTTCAAGCATCAGCCTGTACCTCAAACTATCTGGGATGACTACACATTGTTATTCCTTACAACACAGTAGTTATTCTGTGATGTTCTGACGGTTTAAAATTCATAAAAATATACTGATATGCTTTTTCTAAATAAATAAATATTAATGAAATCTATTAAAAGAACGTTATAAATACTAGTTTTGAATAAAAGTTTATTTTAATGATAGGAGGTCCATTCTTTACGGTTTGCGAGTAAACTGTAATAATACCTTAATAATTCCACTGCTGAAGCGATTGTAAAGAGAAATTTAACCTTTTCTTTGTTGCTTTGTGGACCGTTTTCAATTTTCCCTATTATATATTTTCATTATATTCTCGAATAGTTTGTAGATAGGTTTTATGAGTCTAAAAGGAAATATAAACAATTTAGAATTAGTTAAATTGTTTTCGGTTCATTCTTTTTTGATTATTTACATTTATAATGACATTATGTAATTCACTTTAGACAGGTGAGAGTATAATTTCATATATTTAATAATTAAAAACTCAGATAATCTGAATATCTCTGAAAGTAGTTGATTGTTAAATTTGTCCAAAGATATTTTAAGTTAGCTGACATCATTTAATACAATTTCCTGCGGAGATAATTTTAAGTTGTTCTTGCATTTCCTGCTACACCTTCAAGAAGCATGTGTTTTTAAAAAACTTGTTATAAGAATTCATGTACTAGCGTTTATTTTAAAGTGAATGATAGCAAAAATTTTATAAGGATATAAACCCCAATATAACATTATAAATCAGTAACGGAGAATTTCTAAAATAACATGTTTAACATTATTTTTTCCAAAATAAAATTTTTGGTTTTCTTCTTAAAATTTTAAAAAATGCCAATTTATTTCAATTCTTGTCGTAAATATTTTAGTAATTTTGAACAACAAAAATAAGGTAAGTATATAATCTCTACAGGTAGAATATATTGATACGCAGCAAGCTGAGATCGTCATGAGAAGGGGGAATATTCGAAAAATGTCATTCTACGTCAAGAAAAACCTGGAAAGTTCGAGAAGGATCAAGTAAACTATATAAGTCGATAATCTTGAGTTCAGTTATCAGTTTTATGATATACGTTATACGTTAGTGTTATCAGTTGCATAGTTATTGTAAAAGTTAAGTTAAAATAAATTGAAATGCCAAAAACCTGGGTAACAATATTTACAATTCAAGATCAATTTAAGTAGCCCTAAACTTTCTTAGAAATAATTAAAATTTTTAATCAGCAGAAAGTGTTATGCAGATTGTATATTATTTTAGTTAAGATTTACATTTTAGTTTGTATAGTCCTATGATTGCAACACGCAGAATTGTTAATTCTGTAATAGTAGGCGATAAAAAGCGATATTGATCAAGTGAATTTATGCAATAAAAATGGCACAAACGTCTAATTATGCTCCTATGAAATTAAGGTGCAATTTAATCCTGGGGACTTCTTCAGCTCCAGAATACGGAAATGAAGACGCCGGACTGGCTTTTAATGAGCAGAAAAATTGAAAAGGGATGGCAACTCCTAGCCTTTTCAATTGACGAAGCGTCGTACAGGGCCCCCGAGAGATCACAATTCCGGGCCTATTATAAGCTAGGAAGGGTGACCTTCAGGGTTCTAAGGCGGCCTGGTGAGGATCAGGATAATCCAGATCAACCTCCAGCACTGTAAAGCTGCTTCGGCGGTACTTACAGTGGCGATGGGGAGGTTTGAAGTGGCCCTGGTACAAGAACCGTGGATTAGATAGACACGGTACAATAAGAGGTTTAGGAGGGCTGGGTGGAGAGTTAATATATGACAGATCCACAGACACCCCTCGAACCTGCATAATTGCCAAAAAAGGCATAAAAATACTGCCGTTAACTAATTTCTGTTCCAGAGATTTGACAGCAGTCAGAATCAAGATCGATGCAGGAAATGGACCGAAGGAGGTAATACTCGGATCGGCATATCTACCTTCAGACGATCCTGAAGCAACACCTACCAGAGAAGTGGAGGAGCTGGTGAGATTCTGCAGGCGCAACGGAATGCAGATGATCATTGGCTGTAATGCAAACGCACACCACAGGATCTGGGGGAGCACCGATACCAACAAAAGAGGTGAGTCTTTACTACAATTTATTATGGCAAATAATTTAGACATAACAAATGTAGAAAATAAACCGACCTTTATAACAAAAAACAGAAAGGAGGTACTAGATGTAACAATAGCATCAACATGCTTGAGTATTTTTGTTACAGACCGGCATGTGTCTGACGAAGAGAGTTTATCAGATCACAGACACATAAACTTCAATATTAAAGGTAATATTGCAAAAGAAACTTATTGGAATCCCAGAAAAACAGACTGGGAGGCATACAATGCTTCCCTGGAATGTAATCTTCCGAAGATGAGAAAGACGATAAGAACAACAACCGACCTAGAAATGGCTGTGGATGAGTTTAATGACACAGTCACTAGCGCTTTCAACGATACCTGTCCCTTAATAGCAAGGAACTCTACCAGGAAAGTTCCATGGTGGAATGATGACCTGGCTATACTAAGAAAACAGGTGAGACAAAAATTTAATAAGGCTAAAATAACCGGCGAATGGGAACTATATAGAACCATACGCAACTGTTACAACATAGCTTTACGAAAAGTTAAGAGAGAGTCTTGGAGAAGGCACTGTGAGGAGATAGCAAGCACTCAAGAATGTGCCAGGCTCCAAAAAATTCTCTCAAAAGACACACAGCACACAATAAAGACCCTTAAGAATGAACTTGGGGAGTACACAATCACAGGAAAGGAAACAGTAAGGGAACTCTTCAGAGTTCACTTCCCTGGTGCACAAACCATAGCACACACACACCGGCTAACCGGAATCTAAACGGACTGGAAGCTCATAATAGAGCCAACAGGGAAGATTGGAGGATAGCCAAACAAGTGGTGAACTATGATAAACTGAAATGGGCAATTAGCTCATTCGAACCATATAAATCACCGGGCATGGACGGGATTTATCGAATAATGTTACAAAGAGGTCTTGATATTTTATACAGCAGACTCTGTAACATACTCAGAAGTAGCCTGGCCTTTGGACACATACCAAAAGCTTGGAGAAATATTAGGTTAACTTTTATACCAAAATCTGGAAAAATGGGACAGGAAACGGCAAAGTCCCTAAGACCAATAAGTCTTATGTCCTTCATACTTAAGACTTTGGAAAAACTGCTAGATAGGCATAATAGAGAAGGGATATTGGTTCAAAGGCTAATATACCAAGACCAATACGCCTATAGTGCAGGGAAATCAACTGAAATAGCTCTCCATCAACTAATAAAAAGGGTGGAGAACACACTGGAAAACAAGAAGGTAATGCTGGGAGCATTCTTGGATATCGAGGGTGAATTTGACAATACCTCCGTTGAATCGATCATTAGATCTCTCAAAAACAGAGGAATCGAGGACACATGCGTGTCCTGGATCGACTCTATGTTAAGGGAGAGAACTATACACACAACCCTTATCTCGAGACTTACCTGGAACCAGCATCTAGAAAGAACCACAAGGAGAGCGGAAACCTCATTAATGATGGCAAGGCGATTCTTTGGAAAAAAATGGGGGTTAAAACCAGATATGCTATATTGGATTTATAACATGGTGGTGAGACCCATAATAACATACGCAGCTTTGGTGTGGTAGCCAAAGACGCAGCAAAGGAAAGCAATAACGAGGCTTAGCAAGGTACAAAGACTTGCCTGCCTCGGAATAATGGGGGCAATGAAAACAACCCCCACTGCTGCAATGGAAGCACTAATAGGACTCTTACCTCTTTACTATGTGATACAAGGGGAGGTAAGATTAGGTGCTTACAGATTAGGGAATACACTGGGAAATCTTGACATTAGGCCAGGTTACATGAGTATCTCAAGGTTAGTGACAGGAGACGTGCTAGACATGAGATCAGACCACTTAACCAAGAGGTACTCTTTTAATACTCCCTTTGAGGTTTTAATACAGGAAAGAGCGGAGATCACCATAAGGGAGCCCAATGCCCAACGACAGGAACAAACCTGGTATACAGACGGGTCTAAGACTGCGGATGGCACTGGGGCAGGAGTATTCTCCAAAAACCCTGATACTAACCAAAGCTATGCTCTAGGAATACATTCCTCGGTATTTCAGGCCGAGGTATACGCAATTTTGCAATGTACAAAAACGAACAATGAAAGAGCTGTCGAAAATCAGCATATTCAAATAATGTCAAACAGCCAAGCGGCACTTAAGGCCATATCGAGTCAGAAAGTTACGTCGAGGCTGGTATGGGAATGCATCGAAGAACTAAGAACACTGGCAGACCGAAATAAAGTAAAACTATTTTGGGTGCCAGGTCACAAAGGGATCGAAGGCAACGAAAAGGCTGAGGAACTTGCAAAAAGAGGATCAGAAGAAACACCGGAAAAAAGATGGTATACATTTGATGGAAATGTATTACATAAAATTAAATTAAGGAGTCCATATTTACAAAGGGTTTAAAAAAATAATGGTTTCCTCATAAAAACTTTACCAAACCTTTTGAAGATTGTAACATTTTAAAAATCATCTTTTAAAAATGTTATTTTGAATATTTACAAAGGGTTTAAAAAAATAATGGTTTCCTCATAAAAACTTTACCAAACCTTTTGAAGATTGTAACATTTTAAAAATCATCTTTTAAAAATGTTATTTTGAATAAGTGCCATCCTGTATAAATGAATTTTTTGTATTAAAATGATTTTTAATCTAGTAATATTGTTAACAGAGGGAAATTACGCGTAGTGGGGAAATTTATTTAGAAGTCTGGCATTTGGTGTGTCTGAAATCCTTTCTCTACTGTTTATTTCTAATTAAATCGTTGAGCTAAAAACCAATGTCTAGACTACGATAAGCAGTAAGTTTTAAATGTCATTGAAAAAATCTAATTAGTATTTACATTTCTACCTTTTTTTTTAGTTATAAGTTTAATTTTTGAATTATTCAATACGTGATTATTATTTTCTTTTATGTTCCTGAAATTTCATATTGTTAATATTAATTTTTAATACTATAAAACAGTAAAGTACTTAATAATTTTTTTATTGTTGAAAATTTTAAAAATAAATATTTTAAAGTTTGACTTATATCTCTTGTAAAGGCATCGTGAAAAACAGAATTTATTTTTGTTTAGAAAGCGAACATTTGGCAATCTACGATTCGTAAATACCTATGCCGTACCTTGATGTAATTTAATTACATTAAATAAATAAAGTCGACTCTTTGAGTTGAATCGCAGAGAATCAGCAGTGGATACTTAGGTTGTATTATGCCTATTATATTTTTGAATGTATCATAGACAGCAGTTATTAAAATATTCCATTACAATTTTCAAACTTTCTGGATAAAATCCATTAGACAATCGTAGTGTTTACAACTGTTTAAAATAAAACTAAATATAGTGAATTCGCTAATTTTGTTCTTTTAAAGATAGCATTTATAATTCTCATCTAGCCTTTTAAAACTAAAAAACAGTTTTTGGCGTTAACACATCCTTAACTTTCCCTAAAGTGTCTATTAGAAAAGTCTGTATTCACGACTGAGAAAACTACAAACTCATACGCTTATTTGATTTTCTGATTGGATTAAGGTAAATAAATGGTTTGGTATATAAATATCTAAGAGTTAGTCAAAATTAAATATAATAAATTTAGAAACGTAATTAACCGTTAATTACCACTAATTAACGGCTTGTCATTACAAGATGGAATTTTAAAATATCCTATCTCAGAAAACTGCAGAGCCTTATGGCAAAGTTTGGTTTCCCAGTTTAATATTCAATAAAGATGAGTAAACTAAATTTGACGTGTTTTATTTTTCAAGAATTGACAACACCAAAAAATATATCGTAAGATACAGTGTCCTACATAAAAATAAATAACAAATCTAACTGATATCTTTTAACATAGTATACTCAAGGAATATTTTAGCCAAATTTAAAACCTCTAAATCCATTAGTTTATGCTTTCAGTTGTCTGTCAGATTTATTTACAATTACAATAGGTTCCCTTGTAGAAAGTGTATACAAATTTTTACACCTTACCATTTCAAACAGGCGTGACTGTGTAGTTTGTGACTTAATTATATCCTTTTTTAAATAATTCCATTTAAAACAACGCATAAAAATACACTTTAATCTTATACTATACATATAACGGATATTATCTGTTGGTAACAGTGACATCGAAACATTAGGATTAGGCCACGACCAAAGTCGGGCGCCGCGACGGTCTTTCATAGCACCAGCCTCCTATGATTCACGACGTCCGGAACGCCGACGGGCACTATCTCACCGCCGGCAGCCAGATCACCGCCACCCCAGACTCCAAATTTAATCTAAAACCGAAAATTATCGCCAGATTTTGGCGAAAGGTCAGAAAGTTAGCATAAAGTCGGTGATATCGGAGGAAATAATGTAAAAGATCGGATTTGGCTTGGCAGGAGGTGAAAAAGGAAGAGAATTTTTCGACATGGATTATTGATGATATCCGGAGTTGTATTTCGATTGGTTCGAGGAATTTTATGCACAGTAGTTTAATTTGGCCTTTTTAGCTGAAAGAATAATGTTTCTTTCTTTAAAATGCGTTTTATTATAGTGTCTTTAGTTTCTTATTTATATTATAAACGAATAAACATTCTTTGATGTCCATTTTTTTATATTTTAAAAAGCGATTTTTCAAATTTATGTATTAGTCATTCAAATAGTTTTAAATATGCAGATTTTTTTCTTCTAATAATTGTATAGAACCCTTTGTGTCCTGGCCTACTAAAAAACCTTTATTCCTGTTATTTATTTACGGAACTGTTACTATGTATGCTTAATTAATATAATTTTTTTATTTTCCCCGTCTCCAAATAAGAAAGTGGGGACTGTGACTCAATAAAGTTTTTCAGCTGAACTTTTGCACAAATAAAAAAATAAAAACAATATATGAGATGACACTGAAACAACTTTTAATACTTATTAAAATTGTACATAAAATAAAATTGTAGAAAGTATATTTATTTAAATACAAATATACTTACATGAATAATAAAATATCTTTAAAAAAACAAGTGTTTAAGTTTATTTTTTATTTTTCTAGTAACTCTAATGATGAAAAGTAACCGTCCCAAAAAAAATTTGTAATTATCCCAGTATTTTTCAATTAGTAAAAGATTCCTTGGAGAGGAAAGTGTGTATCTGTTTGAGCAAGAACAGATTACGCATAGTAACATGGGTAGTAACCAAGCATTGCTGGGTGAATTGTCCCGAAGGACATTGCCCATAAAAGGAACAGAAGAAGAAGAACCAGGCATTGCTAACCTATAGAATAACTTAGTAAAATTGGATTTGATCGTGAATTCGGATTCTGTTAGGCAGAGGACGAAACCTCAAATCACATTCTGACTGAATATGTAAAACTATAAAATCCAAGGAAACTATACTTGGGAGTGCAGAATACCTAAACTATCTTACCAGATTAAAACAACTTCAATGGGAAGGTAGGATTGAAAGGGTCGCCAATACTGTTTCCTTGCTGCTTCAGCAACAGAACGAGATATCATAGATCATTGAGGTCAAAAGTGTATGTCACACCCCATATAATAAAATTAGGGAAGGTTTGGGGTACGTGGTGTAAGTAATATTGGCAATGGTAAAACATATCAAAATTTGTAGTTAAAATTAAAATATAAAAACAAAGGAATAGAGTCTTGGCTTACAAATTTACCGTATGGTAAATTATTAAGGGTCACGTTTAAAGAATTCTAAATTATTATCAAGATTTAGATGTGATGAAATTTAAATATTAGTGAATGTGGCTCCATTTTAAAAGATGATTTTAAAATCTACATCACACAAACCCTCTAGAATAATACTGACGTGTGTGAAGTTAGCATCTCAAATCTCAGCATCTCATAATTTAAATAGAGTTCTTATGGCATCCGATATAGTTCTATAGTTCCTGATAGTTTTTATCAATAGTTCTGTCGAATTTAGCAGCGAAAAATGCAATTTAAAAAATGAGATGCTAACGACCGGAAGTTAGCATCCCAATATATTAAATGAAATAAAATAAAAAAAAGCAGAGGATAAATCAAAAGCTTACGAATAGTTCTAGAGTTCTTGTTCATTTTTATAGCTAAATTATTTTATTTATAGCTCTGGCACTCTTAAAATAATTATAAATAATTATTATACATATGAATTCTAGACGATAGTAAAATGCTGTCATATTAGGACAACTTCTTAATTTCAATGCTTCTAAATGATAACTTAAATCTCTTTGTATTGAGACCCGAACAGTTCTAGCATCTAGCTCTTTTTGAAAAAATTTAAGTTTCAATAATAAATAGAAATTATAGACTATAGTGAGATGCTGTCATATTATGACGAGTTCTAGATTATACAATGCTTTAAAATGATAAATTAACTCTCACTGCATGTAATCCTGAAGAGTTCTAGCCGTTAGAACTTTTTTCATAATTTTAGGTATTAATGACAAACATAAATTATAGACTATAGTGAGATGCTGTCATCTTATGTCGAGTTAAAAAACATACAATGCGTTTAAATCATAATTTGACTCTCTCTGCCTTTAGACCCGAAAAGTTTTAGCCTCTAGCACGTTTTCAATAATTATATGTATAAATAACAAACAGAAATTATAGACAATAGTAAGATGCTAGCACATTATATAAAATAATAGGAGATATAATTCCTCTAACTGATACCTTGGCCCCCACTGCATTGAGGCTTAAAGAGTTCTAGCCTCTAGCACTTTTTCAATAATTGTACATAATATCTATTTATTATTATACCTTACAATTATTCAAAAAGTGCTAGAGACTAGAACTCTTCGAATCTCAACAAAAAGGGGATTAAGGTATCATTTAGAGGCATTATGTATTTTAGAACTCGTCATAATGAGCCAGCATCTCACTATGGTATATAATATCTGTTTTTTATTATAACTTACAATTATTCAAAAAGTGCTAGAGGCTAGAACTCTTTGGATCTCAACACAAAAGAGATTAAGGTATCATTAAGAGGCATTAGGTATTTTAGAACTCGTCATAATGTGCTAGTATTTCTCTTTGGTTTATAATTTCTCTTTGTTATTATTACGTACCATTATTGAAAAAGTGCTAGAGGCTAGAACTCTTTGGGTATTAATGCAAAGGGAGTCAAGGTATTTTTTAGAGACATTATATATTCTAAAACTCGTTATAATATGACAGCATCCTACTATAGTCTATAATTTCTGTTTATTATTAATACAAATTATTGAAAACATGCTAGAGGCTAGAACTCTTCGAGTCTTAATGCAGAAAGAGTCAAGTAATCCTTTGGAAGCATTGTATATTCTAGAACTCGTCATAATAATATAACAGCCTCACTATATTCTATAATTTTTGTTTATTATTAATAATTAAAATTACTGAAAAAGTGTTATAGAACTCTTTGGGTCTCAATGAAAAGAGATTTATGTTATCATTAAGAAGCATTAAATATTCTAGAACTCATCATAATATGACAACATCCCACTATATTCTATAATTTTTGTTTATTAATATAATAATACTTAAAATTATTGAAAAAGTGCTAGACGCTAGAATTCTTGAAGTCATAATGCAAATAGAATAATCTAATCATTTCAAAGCAATACATATTTTATAACTTGTTATAATGTGCTAGCATCTGACTATGGTCTATAATTTCTGTTTGTTATTTACACATTGAATTATTACAAACGTGCTAGAGGCTAGAACTCTTCGGGTATAAAGGTAGATAGAAATAAGCATTGTATATTCTAGAATTCGACATACTACGACAACATCTCACTATAGTCTATAATTTCTGTTTGTTATTAATACTTAAAATTATTTAAAAAGTTCTAGAGGCTAGAACTCTTTGGGATTCCATACAAAGAGCATCAAGTTATTATTTAGAAGCATTGTATATTCTATAACTCGTCATAATATGACAGCATCTCACTATAATCAATAATTTATGTTTAATATTAATAATTAAATTTTTTTAAAAAGTGCTAGATTCTAGAAATCTTTGAGTCTCAATATAGAGAGAGTCAAGTTATTATTTGAAAGCATTGTAATTTACGCATTGTGGAGCATTATGTGCCCTAGAAGTTGTCATAATATGATAGCCCTTTACTATCGCCTAGAATTCATATGTATAATCATTATTTATAATTATTTTAAGATGGTCAGAGCTATAAATAAAATAATTTAACTTTACAAATGAACAAGAACTCTAGAACTATTCGTAAACTATCGATTTAAAGTCTGCTTTTTTTAATTTTATTTCATTTATTATGTTGGAATGCTAACTTCCGGTCGTTAGCATCTCATTTTTTAAATTGCATTTTTCGGTATTAAATTCGACAGAACTATCGATAAAAAGTATCAGGAACTATAGAACTATATCGGATGCCATGAGAACTCCTGAGATTTGAGATGCTAACTTCACACACCCATAATACTGAATCTCATTTTTTAATTATAGTGTGCAGAACCGGTATCGTGAGAAATGTGATCAGTGGTCAGTGGTCAGATGCGGTTATCAACCAGAACGGAGTGCAAGATGCGGTAAAAAATTGGCACCCCAAAGATACGTCAATTTTTAATTTAGACACAGGAGTATTCAACAAATGAGGCGAATCCATCGGTATACAAAACATATCTCAATTCGTAATGGTCGTTTAAAAAAAATGAATTTCAGCCTTTAAAATGCCGTAACACGTGTCAAGTACCTTTTTGCTTACGTCAAATTTAATGATAGATGAAGAGTTACTATTATTGTTGTCTGTATAGTTGGAGATAAAGATATTATTTCTCTTCCGGCACAACAAAGGGACTCGTATGAAAGCACGTTCAACGGCAACCCAGGAACGCACCTAATTAGTTGTATGTATCTCTCTAAAGAGGAAATATACGTATTTAAATATCACATTGTTCGCATAATTTCCTTCTTTGATTTTTTAATAAATATCATCAAATTTAGTTTTAAAGGCAACACGAAATTGATCCGAAATAAATATTCACGACTTGTAATAAAAATCGCCATGAAACTATATTTCATCTGCTATTTTATTTACTTGAAGTATTTCAATATTACACAACTCAATGTAGGATATTACGAAAAATGCTCGAACAACTGTTATTATAAAAAATATAAATTACTGTGGAATGTTCTAGTATGGATTTAAGTTACAAAGTAATTGAAAAACGCAAGCCTTCTCAACACTTCAAGGTTACATTCCTAGAGAAGGAAAAGAGGATAAATACCATGTTCATTTCCAAAATAACGCGAACCAACAAATACATGGTTACGTATAGTAACATAAAAATATAATAAAAAAGGAAAAGCAAATCTCATCAGAACTATGATCTTCACTTGATTTGTCATTCAGGTTTATAATGCAAGAATGATCCGAAAATATTTGATGGCTATTTTAAATTTTGGGAACACGGAAAATGCAACTGGTCCATAATTCTTGAGATATTCCTTCTCTGATAACATCTGCAACGATTTCAGACAACGTAGGATTATTTTTTTTTAAGTTAATTATATGGCATTTAATGTACAATAATACGGAGGTAAACTTATTACGTTATAAACCAATGGCATAACCATCCAATTCACAACATAGCTAGGTTTGATATTTAAGCCTTTCAATATTGCATTTTTTTAAGCTGTAGGTAGATATGATACACTTATTTTGTCCAAAAACGCGGAAATTACTTCTTTTCGAGCTTTCGATTTTGGAATTTTACTAGTTTGACGAGAATGATAAATGGCATTATCTATTACTATGACAGTATTTGGTGGCAAATTAGAAATTATTTGTTTACCAAACAATTTCTCGAACAAGGTAGATGTCATAATATTGGTGATAATCTGCTGAACAACTTAAAATATCCTTTACCAGAATGTACAAGTATTAGAAATTAAAAATTTAAAAAAACCTACTTTAAAAACGTGCAGATGCCATCACCACATCTTAACCAAATTTATATGGGACCACCCCTGAGGTACCCTCTTACTAACAAAAAAAGAATCATATAAATCGGACAAGGTGGTAAAGCATTATCGCTAAACATACATAAAAAATTAAGAGTTTTAGGATTTTCTCATGGATTTAATTATTAGATTTGGACTAAATTTATATGGGACCACCCTTGAAGTACCCCCTTTTTAACAAAAAAAGAATCATATAAATCGGACAAGGTGGTAAAGCATTATCGCTAAACATACATAAAAAATGGAGAGTTTGAGGATTTTCTCATGGACCCAATTATTAGATTTTGAATAAATTTATATGGGACCACCCCTGAAGTACCCCCTTTCTAACAAAAAAAGAATCATTGAAATCGGACACCATGTTAAAGAATAATGCGCTACATCCCGTCGGCAATTGACCGAATAATATCTTTCCCGAACTCGTGCGAGTGTCCTTTTAGTATCAAAGTGTCCTCCTGAACGGCTGCTATGAAGCTCCTCCAATACTCCTGTGATCTCGGCAATATCACTTGGCGGACTACATGTACTCCATCAAGGCTCTACCATTTCCGGTGCAATAGGTCATCGTGAAGATACAGGGAATCCCACTGGGTCCAGTAGCCTTTTATAGTTCTACTGTTTTTGGCTATCTCTTGCCAAGTAGGTGTGACTTTATTTTTGAGCCATTCTCGGGCAACCTTTAAGTCCTTGTCGTTCTTCTGTCCCTGTCTCAGACTTTCAAGGGTGATTTCTTCTTCGTCGCCCTCCGGCTTAATAGTGGTGGCCCGAAGAGTAATTTTATCAACCGGTTCTTCTCGTTCTTCGAGCCTTTTACCATACCAGCATTATTCCTCTAAATGTGGTTGCCCAAAGAGAATATCTGCATTGCTATGGAGACCTCCTCGATGCTCTACTTTCTGGTTATTGTTAGAAAGCCGGCTCGGTGTTGGTAAATGGCTTCTTCGGGACGCATAGTTGCTATAAATAATTCTTGTTGGTCTTATTGATGGGCTTGGAAAGATTGATCTATATGATTTTCCGGTCTTATTCGCTGATTCTCGATTTATAGAATGGGCCATGCTTCTACAGGTTCTTTAAAGGTGTCCGACTCTTCCGAAAATGAAGCATCTCCTGCTTTCATTTTGGCTGTTTCGTTGTATATTTCGTAGGATGTTTAAGATTTAGGGAATAGCATTAGTCTTGGCCTCGTCAATTTCCTGGGATTTAATCTTCCTCAGTTTTGCGCGAGAAGATCTGGTTAGGAGTTTTACCGCTTCATATTCCTGGGATGCAATCAGTTTCTCTCTCAGCGTCTTGTGATGTTTTAGACAAAAGACTTGCTGCATTTCCACATCAATGAATGCTTGTATTCCGAGTTGTTCTTGGACATTTTTTGGCACCTGTGGATAGGCCAAATGAATCAACCTTCTTATATCAGCCTCAAATTTCTGTAGACTCTTATTATGTTTCTGACTACGAACCTTTGGCCGGCTTTAGAATACCCGTTGCAAATGCTGCTGGCCATATCTTGTCTCCAAAGCTTGGACGAGAGATGAATAACTGGGTTCTTGTTGGGGAAGTAATTGTAAAACTGTTGATGCCTGGCTTCGCAGTGACACTATCAATGAAGCCGCCATCTATTTCTCGGTCCAACCATTGACTCTAGCTGCAGCTTTAAATTGGAATCGATATGATTCCCATGTTGTCTGACCGTCAAACGTGGGTAGCTTGAGGGTCTTGCTAGTATAGTTTTGTGAAACTGGGATTCGAATGTGGCTTGGTTCGGTTATGGATGAAGACGAGGTAGTAGTGTTTATAGCTACAATGCTGTTTACTGAAGCCTGGATGTGAATTCTTTTTTCTAACTCGAACAATTCAGCTCTAATTTGCCTTTCCAGCTCTAATCTAGCCTGTTATTGTTGTTCTAAGTTAGCTTTCAAATTCTCTTGCTGTTTTTCTAAATTAGCTTTAGATGCTTTTGTTGTTGCTCTAACAGATTTACTCTAATTTTAAGCTGAATAACCTTTTGCTTGAAGGTTTCCTAAATTTGTAGAAAACCATTTATAGTTTTTACCTCTGCTTTCCTACCCTTTCCTCTTTCTCTTTTTCCTCTCTACGCCTTTCCCTTGTCCTCTTCTTCTTCCTTTCTACGCCTTTTCTGTTCCTTCTCTTCTTCCTTTCTACCCCTTTTCTTTTCTTCCTTCCTACGCCTTTTCTTTTTCTCTTCTCGCCTTACTCTCTCCTCTCCTTCTTACGCGCTCCTTTTCCTCTTGTCACCTTACTCTCTCCTCTTCCTCTACTACTTCATCTTTAAAAACCAGGCTGGTGGGCCTGAAGTATCGATGCCTGCTTTGTACTCAGTGGATCTAGTATTTACCATGAACACTTTGTTTTCCACCGCTGTCACCAATGTTACACAGGTTTTTGGTACCGCAATTTATTTCAACTTAACTTTAACAACAATTATACAACTGATAACATTAACTTGTTACGTTTCTCATTAAACTGAAACTGACGTCAGGATCATCCTTATATAGCTTGCGAACTGACGTCTAGAATATTCTTGACGGGTAATGATATTTCTGGACTATTCTATCTTTTTTTACTTGTACTTTTACTTCTGACGACCGCAGCACACTGTAGGGCGATAAGTAACATTCCACTTCTTTTTCTATCTGTACGTTTCTTGTAATAGCCGCAGGCTACTGCAGGGTACTGCCTAACACTATCTTTTTCTTGTAGAGTTTTTTCATTGAGTTTAAGTTTATTTACTTCGGTCTTTAAATCATCAACCATACTTTTCTAAACTGGTACTAGCAGCAAACTTTCTTCACAGTTTTCATGCAAGAATTTTAACTTTCTGGTGTCTGAGAAAAGCTGTAGGCACCTAAGTTCTGTAGCTGTTACATTGGCACAAGTTATATGGATAAATCTTTTGCAGCCATCACACTTAAAAGATTTATCTTTATTCACATCCTTCTTACATTTCATACATGTACTCATGGCTATTTATTATAACATCTACTAAAAATAATTAAGCACACCACTGGACTTCCCTATTTGATTTCTTCTAACAGATTATTACTTTTAGGTTTTGCCTTTGGCATCAAAAAAAGTCTGCTTATATTAAATGTTGCAAATTATATCAAATCACGAGATTACTAATAAATTTTTTAGCAAATATCACTTGATATTTTTATAGCCTATGATATTATGAATTTTTTGATGTGTATTTTGATTAAAACACTTCACAATAAACTTGAAACTGACTTGTTATTTGAGAGCACTTTGTAAAATACGTCTGTCTTTAAACTGTATCTATCAATGGGGCATGTTCAAAAATTTTGAAATTTTTTTTATGAATAGTAGAGTTAAAAATAAAACTACAATTTTTTTATTTTTTTTTTATCTATTCATTTGCCGGAGTTATGAATTTTTTAAAAATTTATGACGTCACCGGGAATAGACCAATAGGAGCTAGCGCACAACGTTGCCGGCTAGAAGGTTTACGAGAAGTGATGTACGTTCGTTTGTGTACTCCTTCTTACTTTTAGACTTCTAAAACATCGTTAAACAAATATCTTTTAAATATATAATATCAAATGTGTTTTGAAAGTATTATTTCTGTTTAAACTTTTACCATATTTAACGTTTCATTGTTTTAAAAGTCACTTAATAATTCAGAAAATGGCAAAATGGCAGCACTGTGTATGGCATCTGTCATCATAGTGTCTCGATCAAGAATTTATTTGGAATTTGAGTGTTTAATTTTGTACTTTTTATAAATATTATGACTACGAAAAAGTATTTTGTTCCAGAATGTGATAATGATTCACATTCATCTTCAAAAATATTTATTAGTGTTCCTAGAAATTTGGAAAGAAGAAAATCAACCTTCTACTAGATATGTTTCTCGTAAACTTTTTTATAAAAATACACCGGATTATCAAGATATAGCAGCAATTTCTGATAATTGTCCCCTTCAGGAAATTGAAAATGAGGCTACTATAAATTCTTAGGTGAATAACCTAAAAACCCTTCTGGAAGAAAATGCAGAATCTCCTGAAAGTTTTGAAGATACCGAATTTATTCATCATTTTGTAGAAGAACTAGTGATAAATAAATAATAAAAAAATGTGGGTATTTAAACAAACTGGTTCCTGGATCATAAAGCTGATCCTCAAAATAACAAAAAAAAAAATGCGTATACAACATTTAGAAATAAATTAAACAAAATAATAGTACAGACAAAATCTAAATACTTTCAGAAAAAAATTGATAATAATACGGGAAATACTAAGAATTTATGGAATATTGTAAATAATGTATGTGGAGTAAATAGAGAACAATTTGTAAAAGAAATACAATCTGCTGATGGAGAGATTTTAACAGATCCCTTTCGTATAGCAAACTATTTTAACAATTATTTTGCGTCGGTAGGAGAGAGTTATGCAAAAAATATTAATAAACCCCAAACAAGTAAACCGAAAAGAGCTACTATCCAAAACTCATTTTTTATGACACCCGTGGAAAAACATGAAATTCTAGACATAATAAACGAACTAAAGACTGGAAAAGCACCAGGAGAAGATAAAATAAAGGGAACTACTGTTAAACTAATTTCCAAAGAAATAGCGCCACTACTGGTCCATTTAATAAATAAAATATATGACACAGCTATAGTTCCGCCTAGTTTCAAGAAGGCGGTAGTAGTTCCTATATACAAAAAAGGAAGTAAAAGTGAAGTAGGAAACTACAGACCTATCTCACTCATTAATACATTTTGTAAAATTTTTGAAAAATCTCTGAAAAATAGACATTATTTTGAAAAAAACTCAATTATATCAGATCTACAATTTGGATTCAAAAAAGGAATATCGACAAATGATGCAACTGCTCGTATAATCGGTGAACTGTATGATCGTATGGATCTTGGGAGACCCACCTTGGGTGTTTTTCTGGACCTTGCCAAGGCATTCGATACGGTGGATCATACACAATTATTTGATGCCTTGGAGGATGCAGGTATACGAGGCTTAGCAATGAACCTTTTAAAAGATTATTTAAACGATCGTAAACAATCAGTAAAAATCGGTGAATCTATAAGTAAAGAAAATATTTTAAGTTTTGGTGTTCCACAAGGCACGGTTTTAGGACCGTTGCTATTTTCCATATATATAAATGGGTTACTTACCCAAAATTTTGTGGGAAAAGTTTATAGTTTTGCCGACGATACTGCAATCTTGTATTCCTCTGATTCATGGGAAAATTTAAAAACTGTAGCTGAAAATGATTTGGCAAGAGTAATTAACTGGTTCGATCATCACCTATTGACTATAAACTTCCAGAAAACTTACTTCATTCCATTTGCGAGTTACGAGAATCACTTACCGTCTTACACCTTCCTTAATATACCTGGAAAACTTTCAAAAATTCATGTTAAAAATAACATTAAATACTTAGGAATAACTGTAGACTCACATTTGAGATGGGACCACCACATCCTACAAGTAACAAAAACTTTAAGAGTTATGATGTATAAATTTAAATACTTTAGTAATTTACTACCGTTAAAACAATTAAAAATATTATATCATGCATTCATAGAATCACGACTTCAATATTGTATTTTATGTTGGGGGGGTTGCTCGAATAGCCACCTGCGTAGATTAGAAGTCTTACAAAAAAAGATCTTAAAAATAATCTACAAAAAACCATGGATATACTCGTCAGATTTAATTTTTCAAGAAAGTAATGTATTTGATATCAGGCAGTTGTTTTACTTTAATGTTATCATATACACCTATAAAAATAAGTCTCTCCTACAAAATATAGCTCATTCTTATGATACACGTCAAAAACGCAATAATTATGTCGCTACAATTTCAGTAAGAAAAACCATAGGAATGAAATGTTATACTTACCTTTCAGCTAAATTTTTTAACAACCTACCTGAAATTTATAAAACCTATTTTCTGACGATAAATAGTCTAAATTTATTCAAAAAATATCTTGAGAAATATATTTATTTAACAGACAGACATCTTATCCACCATATGATAAATAACTAAATTACATTGGGTTTGTATTTTATATTTAAATATTAATTTTACATCTTATATTATATCCCTTACACAACCGTTAAGGTTTCTTAGGGATTCCTGTTTATTTTATGTTTGTAAACCTTTAGGTACACAT